>CAJNDT010005869.1:646817-936817 GCA_905221615.1 Symbiodinium sp. CCMP2592 | reverse complement strand
TACACACCTCAGTCTTGCTGCTCGAGCTGGGATGCTGAGACAAGACAACAAGTCAGAAGCTTGCTGGTGAAGTATCAGGACCACCAAAATTAGAGCGAGGTCTTGGGAGATGTTGTAGTGCAATTGTGTAAGGACTAGTAAGGACGACAAGAACTATTGTTACGCTTGTTCAGACCCTGTGCTTGTGACAATCAATGGGGACCTCGCATGCCGGCCCCAACGGAGCAGGTCGCCAAGCCCTCTGCCCTTAAACCCTAATCCGAGTTAAACTTGAGATCCCTGGAGCCTAAAGGACCCTGTGAAGGAACCCCGTAAAGCCTTGGCCTATGTAAGACAATAGGACCCTACCGACCACCCACAGCCAAGCCACCCCTCAAACCTAGGCCTCAGCACCGCGCACCAATGCCCTGCACATCCCTACAACGGTCTAAGGTTTGGGGTTTGCGATGGCTTGTGGTGACCTGTAACACGAAACCCCAGAGGCCCCTGACTAACAGAACTTTTAAACCCTGAACCCTCTAAACAGCGCCCGCAGCTTCCCTACAAAACCATGGTTCTGAAGACCCATAGACTTAAAATCACTAATCCCTAAAGTTTATAGGGTTTAGGGTTAAGGGCTGAAAGCGCAGACCTTGAAGACCTAACCCTATCGCCAAGCCTAAATTTCGACTCTGAAGCTCACACCTCACAACCAAAACCCAAAACCATGACATTTTTCTGAGGCTTCGATGGTCTAGGGTGTATAAACTCTACACCCTTAACCATCGAAGCCACAGGAAAACCGAAAGGAAGAACTATAACCCGCAACACAAAGCCTCGTCAAGAGCTTCTATATCAACCCGAAAAACCACTGACAAACCCGTGGACACCCCTCTAAACCCTCATGCAACCCGAACTTCAAAAACACAGGGCACTGAGTGGCCCACCCCTCGAAGGATGCCATTGCGGCGTCCAGTTTCAACGCCAAGGCCTTCCAAGGCATGCTGTTCTTATGAGCGCTTAAGATAGGAGCCTTAATAAGTAGAATAGGGTTTTGGGGCCCATTATACTCGAACTATAAGAGGGAACCCCCCTAAAATAGTGGTGGTAATTATTCAGGTCCCAATATTAGAGTTTATAGGATTTGGGCCTTAGGGTTTGATTTCGGGCTTTAGGGGTTCAGGGTTTTCGGGCTGGGAGTTTCGGGCTTTGGGTCGGGATTACGACTTACGACTTGGGGTTAACGTTTCTAGGAATTAGGGTTGACGTTCAAGCTTTAGCCTCAATTGGCTTGGGGACAGTCTTCGATCATGCAAATGCTTTGGCTCAGGGTTCCGGGTGTACTTGTAGGCGCATGCACCATCCCCTTGTGTATTTGGGGCCGTTCCGTTTAGTTCAGAAGGCAGCTGCAGCCAGGTGCCCTAAATCCCCAATCGCCCTGGGCGCTCAAAAAAATGTACGGCAAGAGCATTCCTAAACCCTAGGCCCCAAACCCGAAATACTAAACTGCCTAAACCCTAAGGCCTGAACTATTGTAAGAGTTCGGTATGTCGCAAAGAATCAAAGGTCCTGAAACCTTCGCCTGCCTCTAGGCGAGCAGCATCGCAAGCCCTGGCTTTGTCGCCAGTTTGCCATCTTAGGCTCTTCGGGCTTGGGACAGGGTTTAGGGTTTGGGATCAGAAGTTTCGGAGCAGGATTTGGGGTGCAGGGATCAGGCGCCTACGAACGCTTACAAAGGCTTCTGGAACCATTTTGCAATCGGATTCCGTCGTCGGGTCGGTCAGAGCGACTAAGGTTAGGGTGTAGAGTTTAGGGCGGCATCTTGAAGCTGTTGCGCCGGTCTGCCTTGAAGAGGTCAACAGGCACGGCTGAATTCAAGCCTACAGGGGGAACAGCACTTTTAGAGGGTTCTGGTGTTTCGAGCCTCTTGGAGTTACGAAGACTTTGGCCGCTTAAGTGCAGGCTCGGGCTTGATGCTTTGGCAGTCGCAGATTGGTGCCCCTCCCCAAACCCTAAACGATGGAAAACAAACAGAGCCTGCAAGGCCAGCATGCACACTACGACACCTGCCCCCAAGCTCACGTTGCGATGGCGAGCATTACAAGTATTGTTCTTGTTGCTGTTATATCATGCTTATCTGGTTTTATTGGCATTATTGCTACTATTGCCATTGCTCTTGGTGCGACTACGTTGTTATTGTGATTATTCTTGCTGCCCAAATTCTTACCATCATTGTCGTTATGTTGTGCTTGAGCTGGAAGGCCCGTTATCGTAAACACTTATATATAGGAGTTTCCGAAAACAGGGAACGCCAATATAGTACATCAAATAGTAGGATCCTTATTTTCGGACCCCAAATTAATGTACCCGTAATATTCGGAAACTCCCTCCTAAGAACCCTTAAAGGTACCCTTAAATGGACTCTTTTGATCCCTTAAAGGTGATTACCCTTCAAAGATCCCTCAAAGGTACCTTCTAAGGAACCAGCGGACCTGGTCTTCGTCGACGGGATGAGTGCTAGGGCATCGTCCGATGCACGTGCGAGAGCCTGAAGATCAATAGTTGGAGTTAGGACAGTTAGGGTTCCTTCAAGGGGTTCCTGTAGGGGTTCCCTGAAGGGATCTACAGCGTCTAGGGGTTTTTGTGGTTAAGAGTATTAGCGCTCAGGGTAGGGTCTAACGTAACGTTTAGAGTGTCGTTGGGCGTAGTGCCTTTTTTTGGGAGGGTGTTTGGGAAGACAAACGGTCAGTGTATTGCTTCTGCACAAAGGTGACTTGCAAACATAAACCCGAATCCCAAACCCTAAACCCTGAATCCCTAAACCTTTGAACCTAACCCAAAACCCTACATGCTGAAACCCTTAACCCTTAAACCGTAAATCTTAAATCCTGAATCCCCTTAAACCCGACTCTCTTCAGCTCGGGAAGCCTCAATGTCCTCCACTTCCAAAGGCACGCTTTCAGAGGGAAAGGTGACCTGGGAGCTTCGTTTCGAAGGGTTTCATAAACAAGGTTTAGGGTTTGTGGCTTTAGGGGTTTAGGGTTTTAGGGCTTAGGGTTTTAGGGTTTAACGTTTTTAGGGTTTTGGACTATAGGGTCTAGTCACCTGGCACTGGGAGACTCGTACTAGCATTGTCGCAGGGGTTCTAGAGGACAATAATTTGAGCTGTAGTTTTTATTCATGTTTGTGTGGATGGAAATAAGAAAACCCTTCTGCAGGCTTCCGCTCGCGACGGTTTTGCTTCCGCGGGCCTCAATTTTCATCTCGATTCCGCGAATCCCTTCTCCAACGGTTGTTTCGCTGAGTTTGAGGGATTTGCTTCTGCAAGTGGGGGCTCAAGTCTTGAGAAGGCTGTTTGCTTGGGCGCACCACGCCCACAACTTCAACAATTCTCACGCCCTTCATGCTGGAACCACGAAGCCTGTAGCTTGAAGGCCAAAACTCTCGCCTTAGACCCTAAACCATGAAGCCCTAAGCCCTATAAAGCCTTAAACCCCAAATCCTGTGGTGCAGGATCGGTACAAGCGTAACCTTGCATTTAGGCAGTCTTTTCAAAGACCCCCTTTTCCAGTGCCCCTTATAGCGCCCCTTACAGTACCCATCACAATACCATGCAAAATTCAAACCTCCGCTCCGCTGCTTTGGTCAAGATGCAGCTTTCACGCTCTCGAACCAGGTGTCAAACACGAAGCTACCTAAGGGGCACGCAGGCTTTGCGCGACCTGAAGATGCTTGACCCTGAACCCTAAAACCCCAGACCCTAAACCATATATGGTTTGAGGGCTTAGGGGCCTAAAGGCTCATAGGGGGGCTTACGGATTCTCAAGTCGTCAACCTCAAGCTCAAAACCGAAGTGTCAAAAACGAAGCAGCCTCAGCAAGTGGAGGCGCTAGGGTTTAGGGTCCAGAGTTTCGGTGTTGAGGATCTTCACAGGTTAAGGCCATGATGCATCCCCACAATACACGTATAAAGCCCATTTACGCAACCCTAAGAACCATAAATCAACTCTCCTGGGCTAAGTGTCAAAGAACTCATGTTTCGGCATGGGGTTTACAGGGTTTTCCGCGTTTTGGTCTGCGCAAAATACCTTACGGCCTAAAACCTTAAACGCGCACCCGCAAATCCAGAAATCCTATGCCGTAGACTTGTCATGATGAGCATGGAGCGGCAAACTCTGCGGAACATTGGCATCCAGTGCAGCCGCAGCAGACCCCGGGACATTGAAGGAAAGGTTGTTAAAGTCGAGCCAATGTCGGTGATTGAGATCTGAGCCGGAGGTGCAACGTCAGCACAACGAAGCACCAGCACGTGGGAGCAAACGTAGCTTTCCATAGTCGCGTGCTTCGCACAGCCAACTGGACTTGTGTTTCCAGTCTCCCATGCTCAGGACGTAATGCATCGAAGCACCATCCAGCCCTGCTGTCTCGGGATCTGCTAGGTGCTTCAAGGAATTGACACAGTCTCTGCGTGACGTGTTTCTGGCGTGATGTTCACTCCGGATGCTAACCACGCCAAATTGGCACTCCTTACGGCCTCAGTCTAATGCAAGAACTTATCGTTGCAACACATTTGATTTGCAACCGATCGTCTATCGCATGCGCATTCACTGAAACCAATCATCCATGGCACGCAGAAAGGAAACTTGCGGTACTTGTACATGTTTAATCTCGTTTTCGGGATAGGAGTGAGGGTTTGGCAGATTTGAGATGATGTTTTGTCATGAGCATGGCAGATTTGAGATGGTTTCGGACAGAAGCCTGCCCTAACTGCCCTAAGCCCTAAACTCGAACCCCCTTTGTCTGCTACTCTGTGGGTAATAGGCCGGAAGACAAGCCCGGGTCTTGGGGGTTCTTAGCTTTCTTGCATTTCTGTTTCAGATGTCGTGCCTAGGGCTAAGGGATTAGGGATTTAAGGTTCGGGATTTAGGAATTTGGCGTTGAGGTTTCTTCTTAAAGCAGGGTTTAGGAGCTTTAGTACATGGTCTGGGCCTGGGTACATCCGAAACCAAAAGCAGCAAAACTCCTAAACCAAACCCTAAAAAGCTACCTACCCCCTAACTATCCTCCAGTATTGCTTCAAACGCCCACCCTTGAGAACGGGCAGCATGAAAGGACACTTAAGGGGCGGGGGTTAGGGCCACCCTAAACCCCAAACCTTAAACCCTAAACCCCTAAAACCTCTAAACCTTAGAACCACTAAACCCTAAAACCTAAACTTCAAACCTTAACCCCCAAACCCTAAACCCTTAATTAACCCCTAAACCCTAAAACAGAAACTCTAAACCTTATCCCCCGAAACCCTAAACCTTAGGGTTGAGGGAGCCGTTTTGGCCAAAGGGGCGGTCTTTGGCTGCAAACTCGGCCTGAAGCTCTAGCAGAGCGCGCTGCCTCAAAGGGGCCGTCGGCTTGCGCTCGAGGTTCTTTGAAGGGTTCATGGGTTTTGGGTTTGTGGGTTTAAGGGTTTAGGGTTTGGGGGTTTAGGGCTTTGGGGTTTAAGGCTTTGGAGGGTTTCATGAAGGTTTCTAGAGGGGTTTGTGGCGTAAGTCTATAAGGTTAATTAGGGGTCAGGATTTGGGTGGAGGGTGTGTTTGGGCTACGGGATAAGGAAGCGGATCTCCGAGAGGGCGCAGGGGTTTAGGGTCTATTGACTATACATTTCATGAACGACGGATGATGCTGAGGCTGTGTGGTGGTCGGATGGTGGAGCTGCAAGGTCTGTTGACTGCTGAGTGGCATGAACATGACCTCACCGAGCAGCTAGGTTTCTGTGATGTTGAGGTTTCGGGTTCAGGGTAGGGGCTGTATGGAGTCCTGTGGGTTCGAACCAGATGGGACTTGTTGTCGGGTCACTTTATAGGATCTGAAATATCAAACGGCTGAACCGAGAAAAGGAACTACAATGGAGACGCTAGGTAGAGTCTGCATGGGCCCGAATGATCCAAAACCAAATGCTAGAATATATGCCAAATGATGGAGAAGAGAAGCCCTAAGAAATCCCGGAGCCCTACCAAAAGTCTCCATTCGTTTTATTCCCCTGATAGGTTTAACCAGTTGTTTTCTCTTAATCCGATACGGTAACCCCAAACAGCAACTACAATGGAGACTATAGGTACACCCTATGATAAACCCTGAAATGCCCTTGTTAGCCCGCCTTCTCCTCGCCTGGCATAGTCAGCAAATGCTGCACACCAGAAAACCATACTCCGCCAAAACCCAAAACCCTAATCCCTATACCCTAAACCCTATAATCCCTAAACCCCAATCCTGGCATCCCGGAATCCCGCAGATTGCAAACCTCGGCAGCCTGCAGTTTGCTTTAAGGCTTTGAACGTATGGTTTCGGGTTCAGTCTATAGTGTCGAACCCCAACATACAAATCATAAAGACAGGGGCTCGACACCCGTGAGCCTCACCCCCTCCCTATCCAGCGTATGCTGCCTTCGATGCCGAAACCAGGCAAACACGGAGACGACGGCGATCGCAGCCGCCGCCAGAAGAATCATGGCTCTGAATACAGGAATTTACGCTAAACCCTGCGTAGAGGATTTCGGGTTTGGATTGGGGCTCTAGGTACTCGTACTGGGTTTAGCAAGTGCTTAGAATCAAGCCCGAAATCCGTGACCTACCCCAAAGCTTGAAGCTTCATGCGCGAGAAGCCTTCGCGTTACTGGGGCAGGCTTCTCGCGAGCTGTTGAGATTTAGAGTTTGGCGGAGACTGCGGAAAGCACTTCGGGTGTTGGAGCTGGTGCTTTGCTCGGGTGGCGTGGCTGAACGAGGCTGTGTGTGTTCTGACGTTGGTTTTGGCGTTGTCTTGAAAGCTTAGCCACATGAACGGAGAGTCTGCACAACTCATCCAAATCCATCAACATAAAGGCTTTAATTTCATTCGATCAAATCGCCGAATCCAATCGCTGGGATTTGGGCTTGCAAGCCCAATTCGCCTCTTGTTCGCTCTTCTTCAAAGCTTGGGAACGCAAATAGCGCGATTTGCGCTTTACGTGCCGAATCGTTGCGCACACTGCCTTCAACCAAGAATTCTGCGACTGCACTCGTAAGAAGAATTCGGCTCAATGATTCTCAGGCTTGAGAAAATTCGCTCAGCCTGCCTCTCTGAGGGGTTCAGGTTTAGAGAGCCCCTGGGAAGCCCAACAGGGTGCCTTATTGATCAGAATAATGTAGGAACCTGATTAAGAAACCCTGGGTCTTCACTATCGGGTTCCTTGTACGAATCCTACCATTTGGGGGGTTCTAGCTCCAGGGTTTCTTAATCAGGTTCCTACAATAACCTCTAGGAAGTCTATTCCGCAGGAATGGAGCACATGTTTCGGGAGTTTCGGCTATGGATTGGAGCCGTCAGATCTTGAAGCTGTATCGAATATTGCTCCATAGTCTGTTCTACTTGTGTCGGTTCTCTCTACCTGTCCCCAGGACTGGTCAAGGATGTTTTGGGGTTTCGGGGGTGAAGGAACGTCTCGCCTCCAAATCCCGAATCCCGAACCCCTCCGACTGTAAACTGCAAATGCAAACTGTGGAACCCTTCGAAAGCCTCCCTAAACCCCTAAACCCTAAACCCTGATTTTCTAGACCCTGATCCCGAAGCCCCAAAGCTTGCGCAAAAGCCCTAGAACCGCGAGCCAGGGCCGGCCATGAAACAACCTTTGAAGAAGAAGAAGCAGCCTATCAACGAAAGCTTCAAGCCCCAAAGCCCAAGCCTCAAAGCCCTGGGCCCCATAAAGCCTAAAGGACTAAGCCCTTAACTCCTAAACCCTAAACCCCTAAACCCAAACCTAAACCCTAAACTCCTAAACCCTAAATTCCTAAACCCTAAATCCCTCTCAACCCCTAAACTCCTAAACCCTACACCCCTAAAGTCCTAAACTCCTAAATCCTAAGTCCTCAACCATTGCGGTTTCATGCCCCTTTCGGAGTGGGCCTTGCAGGCTGCACCTTTGGCAGCGCGAAAAGAGAGACCTGAAATGTAGACTTCAAGTTGAGTTTAGGCTTAATTTAGGGTTGAAGGGGTTTGAGGTTTGGGGCTAGGGTTTAGGGTTTTGGGGCTTGGGGGGCGGTTGTAATGGCTTTTAGCCATGTAGTACCTGTTGTCCCTCTTGCTCGTCGCCTCATACTCCATGAACCACATAGCTGCAAAGCACTGATTCGCCCGTTGTTGTCTGGTGCAGAGCACAACAACCGGTTCATCGATGGCATCAAACCCGCCTCGACGAAGATCGGCAACGCTCATGTGGCTGGTTCACCTGCCATCCTTTGCCTTTGCTGGCGGTGGGACATTTCTGACCATGCCCTGGTTTGGCGGTGGTGGCATGGGTTGTTTTGGCCTTGCCTTTTTTGGAACCTCCTTTGCTGTGGTACAAAGGTCCTGCAAATGGGGGGTTGATGGTGCGACGGCTTCCTGAATAATCAAGTGTTTTCAACACGTAGTAATGGCCTGGGGAGAAAACAGTGGAAGATCCGTGGACTCTAGGGTTTAGGTTCCCTACGGGTCCATGTTGCCGAAATGGTATAGACATTGGCCTCAAAGTGGTCCCCATATAGGTACTTTCCGGGCAAAGTGTCTACTATTTGGGCACATGGACCCTTAGGGTTTTCGGGGCCTTGAACCAAGTCTCTGTTTCAGGTCTTACGGCAAAAGGATTGCCCTGAAAAGCTGGGGAAGGAATCGATGGTTCTCTGGCAGTCGGCGCTTCCATGAATCCTTCTTAGATACCAAGCTTTGTAATGCAAGCAATAGAACTTGGCATAGTATAGTGTGGTCTACTATAGTACCGTATAGTCTAGTCTAGTCGAGTATCGTGTGGCATAGTCTGTCTAGTCTATGTCTAGTAGAATGTACTGTTGATAAGCCACCCGTTGCAAAGTCCTGAACATCGGAAACTGCAGGCCGTCATGTCCTGCAAACAAACAGCGGGAACACAAAATTAGAGTCCAGGGTTTCGATTTTAGGGCTTAGGTTTTCGGGCCCAGGGGTCAGTCCCCTAACCTGAAGCTCCAAAACCAAACACATGCTGCAACCAGGTTCAAGTGTCCTGACCCTAAACTCCAAAATCGGATCATATGCCCCAAGCCCTGAACCCTTGCCAAATATCTGTGCCCAGAACCCCAAATACCAAAACTGAAACCCTAAGCCCCAAATCCCTGAAACCTGAACCCTCGGCAGCCTGCGGTGAACACGCCCAGCCCACCAATAGGAAGATGAAGGCCCTCGCCAGACCTGCTCTTGAACCCACGGGTTTAAGGCCTACAAGATTCTCGGGTGTGGGGCTTCGGGCTTAGTGTTTAGGGGAAGGGGCTTAGGACAGTGACAGCATCCTTCCTGTGATTGACATCGGTGTTCGCACTGATACCATGACCACTACAAAGCTTACAATGTCGATGACTCGTCACTATCACTCAGTGATACTAGCCACAGTTACTACTATTCGTTCTCGTACTTTGTTACTACGGCTATGACCATGACCATGAGTCGACTACGACCTATAGTTCTTACTATCATAGTCATGCGTCATTAGTACAATCGCTACGGGTGTTACGTTTCCATGTCCGAAACTGAACCGGTACGGCCGCTACGACTACGGCTGTGACTTCGACTACTGCTACGACTACGAATACGGCTCCCTGTGCTGCAGCTACTACCGCGGCTACTTCTACTTTCGCTACTCCCACTTTGTCGCTTCTCGGCGAAGGTCAAATGACGGCTATTGCTTACCATACTTGTTCCTGGTGCGGTTGTCATCTTCGGACAATGAGCTTGCATGCAAATGTACATCTGCGCATGTTGATATCCATGTACGCGAGTTTCGGGTTGGTTTGGCGACATGCGGTCGCGGAATGAGAAATGAGGATTTCGTGATTTCGGCCCTTTACTTCCTTGTGCAAATCCTCAACCGGGAAGGATATAGATGGATATAGAGTTCTATAGGGGGGTTGAAGTAAACTCACGAGAGCTTCTCACGCGGGGTGCAAAGCTGTACTGCGGCGTCCTTGAGCTCCTTTGCGATGTTGTGGATCTTCGTTTAGGTTCGGGGTTAGGGTTCGGGCCTTGGTGTCGAAGCCGCACCCCGAAAGTCTGAATGCCCTCATGGGAAAAGCGCAGCTTACTCGTTAGGGCTAGGAGCCCCCCAAAAAGGTCAATTCTGTAAACTATAGTAGGATTATATAGGCCCCAGAAGTTTAAAGGTTAGCTACATTTTGTAAACCATAGTAGGTTTATATAAGAAACAGAAGCTTAAAGGTTACCTACATTTTGCCCCCAAGATTCTGAAACGGCGGTTTCCTTCGGGAGACCGGCTGCGCCTCCATGGCTTCTTCTGGGCTGGCACGGCATGGCCGAAGGAACCAGTGTCAGCATTTTTGTGGGCTTAGGGCAATAGTGCCGTAGTCTCAAGGGGTCTGGGGTGAAGGGTAGGGTAAATTGGCTTAGGTTTTAGGGTATATGTAGGGTGTCAAGGGTTCTAGGGTATTTTGTACGGCGGTATCAGGTCATAGCATGTAAGACTTTTACTCATACCAATAGAAGCACCTGTTTAAGGTTTGAGAATTAGAGGCTTACTCCGGTTTTGACTTAGGTTCTGCAGGCTAGGCTTTGAGAGTTCAGACTGGTCGACGGGAAACTGGATCACGCCGCGAGCCAGTTGAGGCCTCGGCATTTTTGTGTTTGGAGCAACCGGTCCAATCATGTCTTAGGGCTTAGGGTAAGAGAAACCACTTGGTGAAGTGTTCCACCACTGTACTACGCCCGGCGGCCAGTCAAGCCAGGCAGGTAAAAGAACAGTGGACGGCGTGAACCATCAGATGACTCGCCGTGCATCGACGTCAACATCAGGACCAACAGCAATGGTGACAACATCACATGGGGCGTCGCCTTCCATCAGCACCGTTATCGACAAAATGGGGGAATTTCATTCTCGTCATCAGCAACAACAGTTGCCATGGACCGTTATGACACTTATCATCTTAGTCTTGATCATCGTCATCATCACAAGCTCATCATCAGCATCATCACTACCACCACCACGTGCACCACCTTCAAGGCTACGCCGCTACGCATCTTCACCAGTCCTTCACCACCACAATCACCTACTCTTCGAAGAGTCACAGGAAGAGAGCAAGATCTGTCTTCTGGTGGCTACAAGTACCGCTTTGGGCGGTTAAGGTCTGTCGTGTACCACTGTCGGGCTTAAGTCCCCACAGGAGACCTTGTTAGAGCCCTTAATGGGGTTTACCAACCCCCCAGCTACTCCTCCTTGCAAACCGAAGTACCAACTATTAAGGACCAGAAGGCCTCTGTTCTGGCGGTTCAGGTTGCAGGGATTTGGGACGCTCTGTGTGACTATCGATAGAAAAGGATAGCATGGGTGAGGTGAATTTGGCGCTTCGGAGGGGGAGGTATGTAGGTGATTGTAGGTGCTTCTGAGGAGTTCACCAGCCACCATAAGCTTACAAGGCTTTGAAAAGCTTTTGATGTATATAGAAGCTCAGCAAACTTTGAGGAGCTTTTGGTTGAGGTGGATGTAGGAAGCTTGCGCTGAGTTGCACCCGCTTTTTCAACCAGCAAAAGAGAAATTTCGGGAAATCTGCAAAGCAACTAAATTTGGCACCGTCGCATCTTCACCTAGGAGGTCTTCATAATTCGAATAAGGCTTTGGGGTATTGTATACTATATTGAAGCTTCTAACCTCTGAAGCCCTGAATCCCTGAACCCCCTAAATGAATGCTCAATTCTGCCCTCCGTTCCCTCGAAGCATAGACATCAACATGTGCCCTCATTCAGAGAAATACTGGAAAGGGACCCTGAATTATATACTTCTAATGGCAAGCCCTATACTCTAAAACCACATTACAAGTTGGTTGCATTCTCTGTTGCGCCCATGAGCAGCCTGAGCCCTGTGAGCCCGTGAGCCCACATTAACAAAAACATTGTCTAAGTCCAAGCACGTCTCCTACCATCCTACCAAACCCTACCCAACCGGGAAAGTTTGGCCCGGTAGAAACCTGATAGAACCCTCTGCCCAAAGCCCTGAACCTTAAAATGCTGCATCGACGGGCCAGGATCAGGATTACGGATCCTGCTTCCTTGGGAAGCAGGATAGCGCTTTCAATAATGCAGTCCTTTCCTTTGGCACAAAGACCTCAATATCTAGAAGAGGGTGTTGGGGTGCTTTCTGTATATGGACAATGAGAGGATACTACTACTGGTGATAATAAGCAGAATAAACCATCATTCAAACCTTTCGTCAGAGCTTGGACTTCATGAAGAGTTAAGTTTCAGGATTGAGGAGTTTAGGTTTGTGGCATTGAGGGTCCATGGTTTGGGGCCGAGCATCGTCGCATATTTGGTGGCGATGACCGTCTGTGCTGGTAGTGGAGTATCAATGTGGCTGCTGGGGTGTATAGTAGCTTAAGACCGTAACAGCCATTACTGCAGAATTTTCGGAGATCTTCTTCGAAAAGGCCTGCATCTTGAAAGACTGCTGAGTGGCAGCCGCGGGTCCATGCCATCAGAGGGATGCTTCGGGTTTGGGGCGTAAGTTTTGGATTTTTTGGCAGGATCTTATCTTTAAAGACCCTATTGCGAGGAACTTATAGGGGCCAGAACGCCATGGCAGTTTCAGGTGTCCAAGAAGTATGTTCACCGAGTGACTGTTGGAGGAATTTGCGTTGTCCAACATGCGCCAGTAGGAGACACATCAATCTAGACAGCAGATGCAAAGATCCACCAAACCAGTACCTTAGGAACCCCTTGCTATAACACCCACTGATGCCGATAACGATGTGTCTTTCAGGAAGTGTCCCGCCAAATATGATGAACAGCTTCAAGCACCGTGTCCCAAGCCCTGATATAGGTAGGAACTTGATTAAGAAACCACGGGATCTTTATTAGGGATCTTTATATGAATCCGAACACCTATTGGGGTTACGGGGCCAGGGTTTGTTTATCGGAGTCCGACATATCTACAGCGAGAAAACACTTAAACCCTAAACCCCAAACAAAACCCCTAAACTTTAGTTGCCATAAACCCTAAACACAAACGCTGGAAGCCGAAGTCCTAAAGATCCTTTCTTAGTTAAAGCCTAAAGCCCAAACCGCGAGTAACCCCTTCAACCCTGAACTACATCTTAAAGCGTCCTGAAACAAAGAGTAAGGTATGGAGGAGAAGTGTGTCGGGTTCAATTGTTGCGTGTTCGGCAAGGTCCCGAGCTGTTGCAAAACAAGTCTACCCAGACGGTCCACTTAGGGTATCGAATATTAGTTAGGACTTCGTACGATTGTATACAAGACCTGGGTCCTCGGGGTGCACTCTTCACGTCTGCCTGGTTCTTCCAGAGCCGACGAGCTGTTGAACCACGGCAACGGGGTGGTGCTGAGCGAATTGTTCTTGAAGCATTTCTGCAGCATTTATATGGCACAGGGATTGGATGGTGAGGGGAATTTGTCGCGAATTGCAAAACAAGGCCACCATACACCCCGAACTCTGAACCCTATACTAGGTCCGAAACCCAACCCCCGAAAACCCAGTACCGACAACACCACGGCCGCCCAAGTTGCAGAATCACCAGCCCACGCGATTCGAAACTCAATGTAAACCCGAATGAAGATCTTCATTGGGCGGTCTAATCTAATAGCCCTGGATAAAAAAAGGCCCGGTTTAGTGACAGGTTTTGGCCTCGGGGATCGTGTGATGGGATCAGCTCAAAACTGGAGGCAAAAGTTCACTGATCTTCGGGATTTTCGCTGTTTTGAAGTGGCAAACCTGTATGTTGGTTTTCAAGCTGTCCGAATGGGCGAATCCTGCAGATGCCGCTGCTTCTGCAGGCAAAGATGTGCGAAAACCGATGATTTGTACAATAGTTCTGTGTGGCATCGTGATCGTGTGGAACAATGCTGAAGTAAATCTTTTTGCTGAAGCCAAGCTGTAGCCCTTAAGAGCCGGATGCCCCGGTGCGTTGTCCATCCTCCCTTGTGGATGTCAGGGCGTGAGGCAGGTGGGCAGAACATTCATGCGACCTTCTACATGCTCGAATCAGCTTCTTCAGGTTATGAGCCCAGTGGCCCAAGCACGAACGTGCGTGCGAAAAAGCTATGCGCTGCAGACATGCGTCTCTGCTATGCCGAATCATGGTGCATCCTGTTGCTTGGAGGACTTTGTCATGCTCTTGGTCCATGGAGGGGGTGCAATGGCGAGTAAACCATTGACGGCACCATCATACAGGAGACGTGGGACATTGGTTGCAAGGGAAGGCTGCCCTGGCGGAGGAAGATGAGGTAGCCCAGAGGCAGAAATCGTCTTCAGGCACGTAGGTGTCCTTGGTGCGGTGTCGTGCACGGGCGCGCTCTGCTTGGGATGATGCCGGAAGCCTTGGTGAACGCCATGGTGGAAGGCGAATCCTGAGTAGAGCTTGCGTAGCGGCCCACTCACTGCCGGGGACACGGGGGAGCAGCAACAGGGCACAATGCTACAGCATTCGTTGCTATAGATGCTCGTCTCTCGGAAAAGACGGACAGCTTGTGGAAAAGCGCCCAGCCTTTTGCCGGATGGCAGGCCGAGGGGGGTGCTGAAGCCAAGCTGTAGCCTTGAAGAGCGGATGCCCCGGTGCGTTGTCCATCCTCCCTTGTGGATGTCAGGGCGGGAGGCAGGTGGGCAGAACATTCATGCGACCTTCTACATGCTCGAATCAGCTTCTTTACTTTTTGTTATCCTTCGGCCTGAGAACTGTTGGGGTTTGAACTTCTCCTGGCAGGGCCGGGCCCTTTGAGCGCCCCGAGCTTCATCAGCAGGTTGCTTCCCACGATTGAGTGTTGAATCGAAGCATGCAGAACATGACATGATTAAAGTTTGATTGAGCAGACTCAGGCCGGGAACGCATGCTGCACGAGCACCCTGGTCCGAATCCCAGATTCCTGGGAACGTCCACCGAACACTGAGTGCCGTTCGCGTCGTAGAATCGTAGAAACATGTCTTGAGGAGTGCCGCCACACAGCGAAACCCTTTCTGGCCTCAGTCATGCAAAGAAGCTACAGCTCCAACTCAACTCCACGCACCAACGTCAACTGCATGGAATGGCCCCCGAGCCACACCCCACCAGCAACGGCCCTTGGCAGTGCCGGTCTGCGAACGACCCCCCGAAAAACAAACACCAAAAATCGAACGGCCAGAAGACCGAACGATCTATTCCGAATGACCCCAGGAATGACACTGTGCCAACTGTGATAAGTTCCGAATCTGTGAAATGGGCCTTCAAACCTGTTTAAGGACACGCGCTCAACACAAGCCCTCTCGAACGACATGTCAGATGCAAATGCCCTCCTGCATGCAAACGAACTGCCACCGAAACCCCAAACATGCAAGGGGCACCAACCGAAGATGATGAGCTCGTCCAAGACCACCAGGTTGACCAGGGCGAACGACGAACGACCGAAAGACCTCTAGAAATTCAAGCCCCTCTAGCACGAACTTTTGAAGCATTCAGCCCTAAGCCTTCTCATCAAACCATACATTTCTCAATAACTTTTCTCACTTGCCCCACCCTAAGCCGAAACTACAACAGTTCATTTCCCGTAAACAGCAAAAACCCTGTCTACCCGACCCCAAACCACAAATCCTGGGATATAAACTGCCCAACCCCTTACTTGTCGATTTCTTACACCGACCCGGCCCCAAAACCCCGAAAACCATACACTAAACCGAGCCTGCTAGTAAACCCTGCAAATTAGGCTTCCTGACTTAAGCCCTAACCCCTTAAAGCCCTAAACAAACGAGATCAACAAATCTGTCTCTAAAACCTAGGCTCCTAAACCCTTGAGACTTATTACCCCAAACCCTAATCCCAAACCCCATGTCCTGAAACCCTGAAACCGACACCTCGGAACCGCACGACGAAACCTGTAGACCACAACCACGCCATCAGGTGGTGGATTTTGTGACTACCTGCTCATCATCAGCCCAAAACGCCAAGCCCTCAACCCTAAACTCGATATCATTTGTTCGAATTCTCAGCCTGGGTTTCGCAAAGGGTCCGCTCCGCCCGCAGAGTTTATCTCAGACATACGGCTGATGATAAAAATCCTGCATTAGCCACAATCAGGAATCTGCCGTACTTCCCATGGTTTAGGGTCCTTAAGGTGGGGTTTAGGGTTTAGGGGTTTAGGGTTTAGGGTTCAGGATTTCTATCATCAGCCGTAGGGTTTGAGGGTCTGGGGCTCCAGGCTGTAGTGCAGTACCGAAGCTTCGGATTAGAATAGGGGTTCCTTTGAAGGGTTCCTCTGAAGGGCTCTAGATTAGAAGGGTTACTATAAGAGATCTATGAGGGTACCGGGCTTAATATTTAGAACAAGGTTTTGGGGCCCCATTATGCTAGATTTTTTTCATACAGGGAACACCCAAAATAGTATGGGTAACTATCAAGGCGCCCTACATCATTAGAGTGTGGTGGGTTCCGGCGTCGCGCCCTGAACTCTACTTAGTCTGCTCGCATCCACACCGGGCACATCGCTTTCACTAGAGAATATTGTGGTGACTGCACCTCGAAGCTCAGGAGAAATTGACTGTAGGATGTACCTGCACTTGGCCTAGCTTAATCCGATTATGTTTGAGTCATGCCCTGTCATCTCAACTTTACCCCACACCACTACCTACAAGTGCAAGTTAATCCGCACCACCTGAGCCTCACAGGTAGCATTGAATTCGACTGCATCCTGCACATCAGACAGCAAGCTCCGCACTTGCCTTCGAAGAATGGGGAGATTTGGTATGCCGAGTCTTAGGAGATGCAGGATCTGCAGGCGTTATTTTTACCAGTGCAAAACAAAGTTTATGGGAACTGAAGGGTTGTTTAGGTGTGGGGCTTAAGTACTTAGAGTCAAAGAGGTTGGGGTAAAGGGTTCAGAGCTTTAGTGTTGAAGGATTTGGGGTGTGAGTGCTTTGGGACTTTGGGTTTGGACATTAACGGTTCGAGCATTTTGAAGATTTCGGCTTTGAGGCATTGAAACAAGCCAGGCTTAACAACCCTAAGCCCTGCTTGAAAACCTTAAAACCTGAATCTTAAACTTTATAAGCCCTAAGCTTTGAATCTTAAGCTTGAAACCCTAAACCCTACATCCTAAACCCTAAACCCAGAGAAAGAGTCAGTGCACTTCAACAAAAACCCTAAACCCTACACCTTCAACCCAAAGCCCTATAATTACCCTAAACCCCTAAATCCTGAACCCTACACCTTCAACCCTTCTTAGCCCGTAATGACCCGAGGTCGGCCGCTCTGGAGAGGCGCACGCAACGTTGCTGGACGCAGCGGGTGGAGGCCGGCTGTACCCCTAATGTAGGAGCTTAGGATTTCGACTTTAAGGATTGTTAAAAAATTTCAGGGTTTTGACTTGGAGCTTGGGATCTGAGCCCCAATCTTAAAGCCCACCGTTGCGCAACGGTTTAATGTAGGAATCTGATTAAGAAAACCCTTGTCCTACAACCCCCAAAAAGTAGGATTCAGAAAAAGAACCCTCATAAAGGCCCAAGGTTTCTTCATCAGGTTCCTACATGAAGCCCTCAACCATGAACCCTCAACCCTATACTCAGTACTCTGTATGTACCCTGAACCCTAGAAAGCCCTCAACCTTATGAGCCCGAAAAGCAACCCCGGCCTGAACTTTAAACCCTGGATCCTGAATGCAAGCCCTAAGCCCTAAAACTCTAAACCTTTAAGCTCTCAATCCTACACTTTCAACCCTAAACCCTAAAACCCGAAAGCCCCAGAACCCTAAACCCTAAAACCCTAAACCCTAAAAAACCCTAAAACCCTCAACTCCCAAATCCAAACCGAAACCCTGGGCCACCTCCGTTTCAGCAGCGCGTGGAGGCCTTGCTCTGCAGGCGGTCCACGCCCAAGAGCAGCCTCCGGCAAACCTGGCCGTTTTTGGCTCAGGGGTCTCGGGGTTTAGGGTTTTAGGATTGTCAGGGTTTAGGGGTTTAGGGTTTAGGGGTTTAGGGTTTATGTAGGGATTAAGGTTTCAGGGTTTTGGGGTTTAGGGGCTCAAGGGTTTAGGGTTTGGGGTACAGAGATTGGGGCTTTGGTTCCATGCAATTTATGGCTTAAATAATTTCCGATACTGTTGTGTGGGGTTCCTTGGTATGATTAAAGCATTACCCCAAAACCCTCTTCGAACCATTAAGGCGCCATATGAGAGCTCAGCGGCTCGTGGTTTAGGGCTAAATCGGGACTTTTAGGGTACCGGGGTTGCTTTTCGGGCTCATAAGGTTGAGGGCTTTCTTGGGTTCAGGGTACAGAGTACTGAGTATAGGGTTGAGGGTTCATGGTTGAGGGCTTCATGTAGGAACCTGATGAAGAAACCTTGGGCCTTTATGAGGGTTCCTTATATGAATCCTACTATTTTGGGGTTATCAGTTGACAGGGTTTTCTTAATCAGGTTCCTACATCAAACCGTTGCGCAACGGTGGGCTTCAAGATTGGAGCTCAGATCCCGGGTTCCAAATCAAAACCCTGAAACCCCAAACCCAACAATCTTGAGCCCCACAATCCTTAAAGTCGAAACCCTAAGCTCCAAACCCTATACCCTAAACCCCCAATCCCTACACTCTAAACCCATCCTTAAAGTCGAAACCCTAAGCTCCTACATTAGGGGTACAGCCGGCCTCCACCCGCTGCGTCCAGCAACGTTGCGTGCGCCTCTCCAGAGCGGCCGACCTCGGGTCATTACGGGCTAAGGGTTGAAGGTGTAGGGTGTAGGCCTTTTTTTGAAGTGCACTGACTCTTTCTCTGGGTTTAGGGTTTTTTTGTTTAAGTGCAATGGGGCCTTTTCTGCAGAAGGTCCGGCCTGTGTCGGCTTGCACTAACATAGATCCTGGACGAGTCTGCGCAAAAGCACTGCCACTCTCACTGCTGTTAGCCCGTCTCACTTCGCGAGCAGCTTCAGCGTTCACTCAGTCGACGACTTCAAGACCACGATGTCGAGATGACAGCACCGG
The DNA here is from genome assembly GCA_905221615.1 of Symbiodinium sp. CCMP2592. Classification (NCBI taxonomy): domain Eukaryota; class Dinophyceae; order Suessiales; family Symbiodiniaceae; genus Symbiodinium; species Symbiodinium sp. CCMP2592. Next base: position 917,848 of record CAJNDT010005869.1, on the reverse strand, counting down.
CACCGGTCGACCACCATCACCCGGAAGATGAACATCACGGCCACTGACAGACACATTGGACACACCACTCACGGCCACCATGGAAGAAGCAGAGGCACCAGAAGCACCACCTGCCACCGTCACACCAAGGGTTTAGGGTGTAGGGTTTGGGGTTTAGGGGTTTAGGGGTTTAGGGCTTGGGGTTTAGGATTTAGGGTCCGCGTCTAATAGGGCATAGGCGATAGTATCTTGCGACAATGTTGTGTCGAGTGCATCGTAGTAAGGCGACGAGCTGCCAAAGCCTGTCTCTAGCAGGCTTTCTCCTTTCTCACCCACCCCACGCCGTATAAGGCGGCCAAGCCACCCAAACCTATTCCCTTTTGGGTGTCGACCTAAATTCCCACCATCGCCTCATAACATCGCGGTTTTCTGGGCAGGGCAGGGCAGGGCAGATAGGTGGGCGGCCGTTTAGGGTGTATAGGGTTTAGGGTTAAGGTTAAAAGCGGGGTTTATAGGCCTTTCATGCTTTCAAGAGTCTGGGTGTGTGTGGGGGGGGGGGGGTTATGTTGTCATACTACTAAAGATAATGACCTCTACATAGCAACCCACCCTACGCGACAGTAGTTCTAGCTCGATTGATGGCTCTCTCGGGGTTGCGGCCCCTAACTACGGCGCCCTGAACCCGAAGCCCCAAACATCCCCGAACCCTAGGCCTATCGCTAGCCCTATACCCCAAGCCCTAGCAGCTCTGGAGCGGTTCGAAAGTGATTCAGGTTGAATGTTACTATTATTATTGTTAGTAGTAATATTGTTATTATTGCTATTCTCAATATTATTGCTATCAGTAGTATTGATATGAAGGGCCTGTAGGTTGAGCATTTTACAAGTTACCAGGCTTTGGGGGTTTGGAATTTGGGAGTTTCCCGAAAATTAGGGGTACCTTGTTTTGGGGTCCTGATAACAAGGATCCTACTATTCAGGGTGCTATCTTAGGGCGCTCTGCTTTCGCAAACTCCCATTTCAAGATTCAGGGTTTTGGAACTCATGCTTGTCGGTTTAGCATCTAGGCTTCGGGGTTCAGGAGGACTCTTTGGGGGTTGAATAGGAAAGGCGGTTGAGGCATTTAGATTATCTCGGGTTGTGGCTTCTAGGGGGATTAAGTGCCACAACGCGGTTTCGGGTCTAGCAGAACATGACGGACTCTGAACATTCAGTCCTGATACACCCCGCTGCTAGTGCATTTGCCAAGAAGCCCTGTTCGTCGTTCCAGCTGGCGGGCATACCGCTTCCGCTCCACGCCTCGCACGCCACTGCAAAGTTAAGTGTATACCCAGAGGCTCCATAGTAGTTCCTGTTTAAAAAATCACCTGATCAGATTGCAAAAATATGAACCCCCAAAGGCAACTACTATGAAGCCTGAGGGACCAGCAATTCCTGGAACGGCACCCGTTGGAACATCTTTCAGGACAATCCATCGGGCTTACATTTCAATAAAAGAAGGAGGAGCCCAAAAATAGCATTGGTAATGTACTGACAATAGCTTCAGCCCCTATCTTAGCACCACACAAGGCACCACGCACAACGTCGACACAAACAAACAAACATTTTGACGATGCTTTGCGTAGTCGGAGCTGCAGTGAACATAACCCGGCAGGTGCGTGGCCATATCAAAGGCAAACAAGCAAACACCTGGACAGAACAGGAACAAAGATATAGAAAGCCAGATAAGCCAATGCCGCAGGGTTTTCAGCTGAGCAGTAAATTTCAGGGCACCCTAGACCCACAAGTTGTAGTTTCGGGCTTACCTCTACCCAGGACCCTGCTGCACTCTCTTACAGCCAAGGAGCGTCTCACACAGTCAGCTAGGGTCGATGACTCCTGCACATCACCGACTCGAAAGCAACAGTTGGGCGCGTCTCTGGCCGTCATAGGGATTTGCGGGAGTCGTCACAGGGTTTCGTTGCAAGGGGCGGATGAAGGAGTCTTGTTCAGGGCTGTATGAAAGGGCTTGAGGCGCATTCTCAGATCCTCCTACAGAACTGAACGTAGGATACAATATCCCTTAGTTATATTCCAGGACCCCTCTTATATCACCATTAAAGAAACATAGCTGAAAACTGCAGATCTGAAGATCGATGTTGCTCAAGCAGACAAGAAAACGGAAGCAACTTCAAACCCTTGCCAAACACGGGTTAACCCTGAACCCCTACATCCGAAATCCTGACACCGCAGCCCCAAACCCCAACACCAAATTGATGACTCCCACACCCTAATTCGAGGGTTTACAACGAAAGGCTGGTTTTGCAGCGTAAGACCTTCCTTGCAGCACTGTTAGGTTTGGGTTTAGGGTGAATAAGTCTGGGTGGGTTAAGGGTTTAGGAGTTTAGGGAGGGTTAAGGAACTACCGCTGTGGGTTCAGAAACACACAGCAATAATAGGGCTGCAGTATCGACGGCAACAGCCGCCAGAGTCACATTCGTGGCACAGAAGCTCCTAAACCCTAAACCCTGGCCTACCCTAACTCACGGCCCCTAAACCCTTAACCCTGCAGCTGCAACCTGATTCCTGATGCCTGACAGAAGCAAACAGCGAAAATGAGTGAGAGACGCCCTCTCTGCCTGGCTGCCCACAGAGTTGCTGCGCTTGAAGACCGTGAAGAACTGGTCCATCGCCTCCTGCATGTCACAAGCACATAGAGTTGGCTACGGGATCTGAAGTGGTTATGATCAGGGTTACTAGAAGGGTACGAGTGGAGGAGCAAACAGGATGCTGTGCTATAGAACTAGCCACCTCGTCTGGATAGCCTACCTTGAAGTCAGGATACTGTGACTTATCTCCGAAGGTCTAGGCAAAGGTCAAAATCCCAGAGGGGCCAAAAATGTGCATCCTACAGCCTTTTCGTATCAAAGGCATTGTCAGCTCTGCTACAAAAGCCTCGACCGGTAGAGACCCCTTGGAGCTTATCAACTCTCTTCGAACCCCAGAGCACATATCAGCTTGTGACGATATCCATTGGGAACAAACTAATTACTAATCTAGAGCAAACCCTCCAAACGTAGCACCCTGAAGACCCTTCAGCGATGGGCTGTCCAGGACCTCTCTCTCATGCCATGGTTGTCGCTCAGACTGGGTTTGCGGTTTGCGCTTTCAGGGGCTCTGTACAGTACGTCGATTTATCATGAAGGGGCCGTTGCAATCAGAATAGCACTTGAATTGCCTTTTCGTCATTGTGGTGAATACGAAGACTATACAGGGATACAGCTGCGAAATTTTCCGCCCCCTGAAGCATAAGCAAATCATTTGCAGCACGCGCGAAGGCTCGAGCGCCCAGTACGTTGCTCAGAGCGCAGGGCTTAAGGTGAAGCACAAGTCCGTGTAAGCAGCAGCAGCAGCAGCAGCAGGAGCAGCAGCAGGAGCGGCAGGAGCAGCAGGAGGAGCACCGTCTGGGAATCACTGAATACCCTGAAGTACCTCTGCACGCTGATAAGCCCGAAACTCTGAACTCAAGAAACAGGGACACCGTGTGTCCTGGTTGTGAGCGTCCTGGCGACACAACACTGCTGGAAGAGCGGGAGTGAGTTCAGGCCTTCGGGTACCATCACAGTTGAAGATCAGACTACTATAATATCGCAAACCCCTGGTCAAGAAATTTACCTTCTGCGAGGGCAAGCATGGTAGGACTTCATGAACCTATTGCACTTTGGCACTCAAGCTGCACAGCCAAGTGTACATGACACCTGTTTGTCACCCAATGCAAAACCTCAATCCCGATGGCTGGTCCCACCGGCATAAGATTCGGCTGGCGTCAAAACTAGGGTCCCCTTGCGGTTCCCGGGTCAAAGTGTAGGAACCTGATTAAGAAACCTTGGGCCTTGTTATACGCCCGGGGTTTCTTAACCAGGTTCCTACATTCGGGTGCCGTATGAGGAGTAGATCTATGGCCTTTCTGTGCCAGGCCTGTCACTAATGGACCCAAAGGGGAGAGAACCCAAACCTATCATCCTAACCTGATAACCCTCGGCCTAGGTTCATTTGGGATTTATGGCTGTGGGCTTAGTGGTTTAGGGTTCAGAGTTGTAGGGTTTATAATTGAGGATTTCGGGCCTCATTTGCTTTAGGGCTTGTGCTTCTGACTTCATACGATTAGGCTGTGTAGGGTTTTCAAGCCATGCCACCCCGTGGAAGTGCAAGCGGACATGCAAGGCACCGCTGGCTTGAAGCCCATAGACTGAAACGAATCGAAACAAAGCGAGTCGTCCGATCAGCTGTCATCCTCGGCCTTGTTCAGTTTCCGCTTCTGAGCGCGCTTTTCGTATCGACCGGGTAATTAGTCCGGGCACATCGTCGCCCAGCTGGATTTGGAGCATCATCTCCAATCGCTGGTAGTCCCTATCCGGCAAGAACTCTTCAAAGTGGAACAGCATGCAGTGTCACCTCTTTTCATCCGCATGCCACACCAGCAGTTCTGCTTGATGGTAAAGGCGATGAGGGTTGAGTCAACTGCTTAAGGGTCCCGGCTACCGCCCCTTGAGGATGTCCTTCTGAAGTCATTCCCTGATGTGCTTCCCTTAGATCTTTGTGATCCTAAACCCCCTCTCTCACACACACAGACACACGAACGAACACACACACACACACACCCACCAACATACATATATATATATATATATATATTTGTACACACACGCATACATCCAAAGCCATGAGAAAATCCGTACTTTACCTCTTGAGCCCTTATAACCCCTGAAGCTCTAAATTCTAAACTCTGAAAATCCCTGAACTGAATGAAGATTTGAATCCGCTCTGAAGCACAATAAACTCCTGCACACCCCCCTCAGCAAAACCCTCCGAAACCCCGGAGCCGCTTCAAGTTTCACCAAACCCGACACCCTAAACCCAAAACCCTAAATGCCAAAACCCTAAACCCAACAACCCAAAAAACCTAAACCCCAAAACCCCAAACCCTAAACCCTAAAGTACTAAACCCTAAACCCAAAACCCTAAGCCCAAAACTCCAAACCCTCAAAAAGCCAAAACCCTAAAGTGCTAAACCCTAAGCCCAAAGTCCAAAACCCCAAAGGCCTCCAGGGCTGTCGCTTCCCCGTCCGAGGCGTCGTCTTCCTCCTCTTCTTGCTCGAGGCCTGGGTTACGAAGCCAATAGAGGGACCTACATACAGTAAACTCCAGAAAGTTGGAATCCAGATTAAGGCTTAATAGTGCTGGGATTTCCCTATACATTACTCTTAAGGATTGAGGCTATTGGGTTTCCAACTTTCAGGCTTCTACTGAAATTAGGGTTTAGGGTTCAAGGAATAATAGCAGACATTTTGTTTTGAGGGGGGGGGGGTCCTTGTTATGTTATAATTATAGTAGAATGGGCCCCCAAACCCTATTCTAATTAGTAAAGCCCTCTACTGAATACCACATTTGCTGAGCCTCTTTGGCTTCCTATGAGCCTTGGCCAGCACGCAGTGTTTGGGCATTTATGCCCTAGGCAGAGTCTGCAGTTTAGGGGGTGTGAGGTTGGGCAGGGATTTACTTAAGACTTAGGCGCGCTTCGAACCATAATAAAAACTGTGTTTTCAATATTTTCTTGTGTGTTATTTTCAATCAGTGAAGACTAAGAACAATTCCCAAGAGCACTAACAAGGACTTTTGAAATCATAAAGAGAAGAATAACAGAAGCTTGAAGAGGTTGGGTTTTTCTAGAATTTAGGTACTCCATATGGAACCCACATCGACCGCTCACAGGAACATTTGTAGGCCCCTTAGTAATACTCTAAAAAAGCACCCTAAAAGAAGTAGGCTTTCCCGCTTCCAGGTAGGGGCTTAGCTCCATGCCCCTCTGGGCATAGTTCTGGAGCTGACAGCTTCAGATTCGATTAAGGGCTTTACTTTGGGTCTAGGGTTCGAAGGCTTAAGGGCTTGGGGTTCAGGGTTCAGGGACTTCGGGTTTGGTTGAGGAATCCGACGGATTAGAGTTTAAGGTTCAAGGTTTAGGGTTTGGGGCTCACGGCTTGGGATTCCAGGGCTTTGGGTTTAGGGTTTAAGGGTTGAGGCTTCCCGAAGCAGAACCCCGGAGCCCACCCAAATGCTTAATTGCTGACTTGATCTCCGGCTATACAGGCCTGATATATATCCTTCGGCATCTCCAAAGCGATGCTTCAATCCACCCTAAGCCCTAGTCCCTAAACCCCTTCTGCTTCTGGAGGCATGCGAGCTGGCTTGCAAAGGCATACTAGACTGACCATAGGCGCCGGAAGAATGAAGAGTCGACCCATTGGACTGGGATTCAGTCGTCTCTATACTACATTTCGATTAAGGTATGGCATGCTGGCACTAAGTATGATTGAGATTATTCGGAAATTATTCGTGTGGGGGTAGCGTGGCTGCAGATTTCTGGATCATGGGCTCGGGCGCCAACTTCAGGGTTCAGGCGATGCACCAGAAGCTTCGAACATAACTGGTTGAATCAAAGCCGGTGGCTCCAGACGGCATCCAAAATACGATTCGCAAGACCTACGTCCAAACCCTAGCTTAAACACCTAAACACACCTTAGCCGTAGGCCCAATTCTCATCTTGGAAGGCCTAATCCCTGAGGGGTGTCGGATATGCGGCCTAGTTGCTGGAACCTTCTTCAGATGCCAAATATTCAAGCTCTATCTAAAGCGATATTGATATTCAACACTCTTTTGGATACGCGTAAAGCCCATTCCTTCCGCATGCCCAAGGACCAGCTGCTGCCAAAACACTCCGGCTCTCTCCCACGCAAGTCTCATCCAAGCTGTCTGCCTCTGATGACGATCTGGGGGAAGATGCTGAAGTAAGGACTGTGGTGCTGACTATCGGGATGCCGAGAATGGTGATGCCACGATGATGGTGCTGTCGCTGCTGCTGTCGCTGTCGTTGCACATTGTGATGACTATGATGGCTGTATGACTATATGACGATGACGACGAGGACGACGACCACCACGACGATAATAATGAAGCAGAAGATGGCGACGACGTGGGTGGCGGTCCTCTGCTGCTGGTGCTGGAATTGTTGCCCTCATGGCTCAAGGCATGCAACAAGAAGTGGCCGAATCCTCCCAAAGAGAGCGCATCCCTTACATCCCAAGGCCCCGAACTCTTCAACTCAAGGCCCTGGACAATGAAACTCACGGAGCCTGAGCTGGCCTGAATGAAACCATCATACCTCCATCCCTAAACTCTGTACGCCAGGACTCTAGGCGTCTCCTGTTCTCAAGCCCCAAAACATGCTGAGACCTCGCTCCGGAACCCTGAAAGGTAGCTCTGCAACAAGCGCCCAAACCTATACATATTCCCTAAACCCTCAACCCTAGGCCCTAAACCCTATGGCGGTGCTGGAGGCCTCTGGCAGCTCCTCGCAGTCCTTTCCATCGTCCTTTCCCATGCCGATGAGTTGGTGAATGCCTGGGAGAAGTATGGAACTTTTCCCAAACTTATAGGGGTTTCCGAAAATTAGGGCTACCTTATTTTGGGGTCCTTCTAATAAGGGTTCTGCTATTTGAAGTACTATACTAAAGTCCCCTATTTTCGGAAACTCCCCTATGGGATGTTGAGTTAAGGGTTTAATCCGCCGAGGCCGCCCGCCCCCTCCCCCCCCTACACCCTGCGCTGCCCTGCCCCGCCCGCGTTAAAATTAGGGCTCAGGGAGTTTAGGGTTAGGAAATCTACGGGATGCGGATCCTATCTATACAATGGCAATTTCCCAAAACGTATGGGATCAGGATGCCTTTGTAGAGGTCCGTATATTAAGGATCAGGATCTTATGGCTCGGGGTCAGTCTATGATGCCTTCATGTTCCTCTTGTGCCCCGAAAAGGCATGACATATATGAGCTCCGAAGAATGACATGAGCCCACAGCGCCAAAAGCAAAACACAACGACAATGATAATCCTAACAAGGCTTCGGAATATGTTAGACTGTAAGACTGATTAAGAGCTAGAAAATGGTAGACACATCGCAAACTATTCAGACCCTTTTATAATCCCCGAAGCTTCCTAAACCCTGAATCCTAAACCCCTAAACCCCTGAACCCTAATGCCCTAAACCATAAACCCTTAAACCCTGAACCCTAAACCATAAACCCTGAAGCTCACGATCTCGAGATTCAGCCACGATGCGCTCGAGGCCTTCCAACTCTACAGGGTGCTTCTGCGCCCAGACAAGCTCAACCTCCACGGGTTCAGGGCTTTGAGGATTTAGGGCTTAGGATTAGGGTTTAGGGTTTTAGAGTTTAGGGTTCAGGGGTTTAGGATTTGGGGTTGAAGGGTTTACATGGAAAAACACCAAAGACGAACCCCCGAGACGGGTCTAAGGTTTAGGGTTTAGGGATTCAGGGCTTAGGGTTTGTGTTTAGGCTTAGGGATTCAGGGTTTAGGGGTTGAGGGTTTAAGCGTTTACATGAATACGCCGAGAATAGTTTGAACGTTCAGCTCTATCGGTGATAAAAAGGAGTAATCTGATCCTACAAATGTGAAGAATATACTGAATCAGCTACTAAGGGGTGTTCTTGAGTTTCATTGGGGCTGCTTGAAACTGTCTCGGCTAGTTCTTGTTGTTCTGGTCCCTCAAAGTCGTACAGCTGTCCAGTCTCAGGTCAAAAAGATTCAATTTTTGTATCTCGCTCGGAACACGACAGATGATGCAAAGTCTTTGATGTTGGGCAGTCAGGTTCTCGGTGCCTGTTGCTCTACACTGACTCACTCTCGAGCCTAATTTTACTGCTCGAAGCTGGCTCGAAATGACATTCCAAGCTGCTAAGAGCTGCGACAACACGAGGGGCTCCGTAGTCTCTCTAAAGCGGCATAAAACTGTCGGGGCCTCAACAATTGCTGTGGAAGATGAGGCGCACGGCCCTTAAGGTGCACGCGTCCGCCTCTACCCATGTGCTGCAGTTCCTAGCACACGGGCGGGGTTGGGGTGGGCACGTCTGAGTGCAAAACAGGTTTTACGCAGGTTATCACGCCCAAGTCACGGACCTCTGCGACAAGCTCCGCGTGGACAGCTCTTTGCAGGTTGGTGAAGCTGGGAGGTGACTCGAGGAGGTGCTCGGCTGCATCTGTGTTGTGCAGGGCTTTGTGACAGGTGAGTTCGCAGGCCGGCCTTTGTCTCAGAAAGCGGGGGATTGTGGATCTCAGAAAGCGGGGGGCCAATGCAGTTCATCAGCAAGGAGCAGTGTCGTGGTGGGGGGCGCCTAACAGCTGGTGCGGTGGCTCATGGTTGGAAAACCTTTCGTCCTCTCGCCTCCCCAAAGGAGCACATCAACCGTACCCCAACTTGGGCAGTTTTCAAAATTATGGTCCCATTTTGGGTAGCCTAAATATTTGGTGCCGTACTACATTAGGGACCCAAAAGGGGCCATAATTTTGACAACCACCCACTTCTAAGATCCCGCAGATATCCAAGTAATGGACGCCAAACCCTAGAAACCCAAAGCGATACCCGTTAAACCTAAACCGAAACTCCTTACACGACGCCCTGAACCCGAAGCTCCAAAGCCTAGACCCTTAACCCCAAACCCAAACTATCTAAAGCTTCTGAATGCCAGCTAAACTCTTACAGGAAACCTTACGAACCCTAATCCGAAACTCTAATCAAAACCTACCTTTCACAAGCCCTGAGCCCTAAGCCCTAAACGCTAAGCCTTAACCAAACCCTCAACCCCAACACCCTAAACCTCTAAACCCTAAACCCCTATACCCTAAACCCCTATACCCTAAACCCTAAACTCCTAAACCCCTAAACCTCTGAAAGGCATCGATGCACCTCGGCCAACGCTCGTTCCCAGGCCAAAGCAATGGCCTCTCGGAACTCCTGGACGGATAAGCCTAGCCTTCAAAGGGAGGAGGGTTCCTTAACGGGCTCCTTTAAGCGTTCAATATGGGTACTGTCGGGCTTTAGGGTTCCTTAAGGGGCTCCTTATAAGCCTAGTATAGGGGTTTAAACACTCTAATTGAAGGGTACCTTTCAGGGATCCTACTATGTAGGGTACTATATAAGGGTCCCCTATTTTCGGAAACTCCCATATGGGCGGACAGAAAGGGTACTACAAGGCTTCCCTCAATCATTACTGAAACTATTTTGGAGGTTCATTCGTGCCTGGATAATTAGAATAGGTTTCCTTTTAAGAGCTCGTAGGCTCTTTATGTGGGTTCCTACAAGGGCCTCAGAAGGGGTGATATAAGGGTTCCTTGAAGGGTTCGAGAAGGGATCCATTATATGGTATAAGCATAATCTAGGGGCCTATAAGCAATCACCTTACTGTATTTTGGCCGTTCACTAACAGAATAAGGTTTTGGGCTAGTACATGTATGATAACGAACCGTAAGGCATAAGGTTGGGGCTTCTACACGATTTAGGCTTTAGGCGTTCGCACAGACTTCGCCCAACTGTTCAACCGTGAAGTTGGACATGCATTGCTCGATTTTATGATTTTCCCGTTGGGGCTTGGGTTTGCAGTGCCACTACATTTGGGTGGATATCAAAATTAGGGCCCCTTCTTGGGTACCCTAGATATTAGGTGCCGTATTATATTCGGGACCCAAAAAGGGCCATGATTTTGACAACCACACATGTGACTCAACATACACGGCGGCCCTCCTCCGCGAGGTTGAAGCGCCTCCGCCCTGGGCTTCTCAATGGTTTTCGTTTTCTAGGTTTGAGTTCAGGAGTTTGGGGTTTACGGTTTAGCATTTTAGGAGTTTATAGTTTAGGAGTTTAGGGTTTTTTTTAAAGTGTAGTGGCCCTTTCTGCTCCGCATGAGTTTAGGGTTTGGGGTTTAGGGCTTAGGGTTGAGGGTTCAGCAGTTTGGGCTTTGAATTTGCGGCTCACAGCTTTTAGGACTTAGTGTGTCGCGCAAATATTGAGGAATGATCCTTCGATTGGAACATGTCGGAATACAAAGAGGCATCAAGAGCGTGGACTTAGCGGGACTAACAGACCAACAGTCTTACGCTCCTGATTCATATGTGCAACACACACACACACACACACGCACAGGAGGACGCCAATGGCGATAACCCCGACAATGCCGGCGATGCTGACGGGCATAATGGCCTCCCCTGCACCTTAAATCCTACATCCAAACCCTGATGCAACATCATGGGAGACGCGGGATTGTGGAGTAAGCCGAAAAGCCTCACAGTCGACGCCGTCGAACCGATCTTAACACAGTAAGCAAGACAATATGACATGAGGCTCAGTTCAGAGCGGTGAGTCTAAGATTCATGCAGAAGGGCGTACCTGGGTCGGACCTGCTAAGATTCGCAACAGCACTCAACTACAGTATGATACCCCACACCCTGAACCCGAAACTAGAAAATCCTATGCTGCCTGCAAGCAGCAAAATCTCAAGACCCTAGCCTACTTGTCGGGTATCCTGGGGAACTGAAGGTTAACCTTTTTGGTTATATAAGGGTTATATAGGGACTATACTACCCCACAAAAAGGTAAAAAGTTGCCTACTCTACTACTCGGTATATAGGGGTTGAATCAAGTCACCTGAAATATTCTATAATAGGGACTCTACTACCCTAAAAGAAGCTAAAGGTTGCCTACTCCACTACTAACAGCCCCATGGAATCCCTATGGATCCCTGAAAGGAGCCCCTTAAGGATACCCTAAGCCCCCCAAAAAAGGTGAACGATTGCCTACTCCACTCCTAGGCTGAGCCCCGGAATTCTTGGCGAGGCACTGGGCTGCGATGGTGGGCGTGTAGAGGACAAACCTGCTTTGTCAGGAAAATCTGGGTTTTAAGGGGAAAAAGAATTCCTTGAAGTGTACCTTTAAGGGTTCTCAGAAGGGGCTTTCCGAAAACTAGGGGTACCTTATCTTCGGGTCCTTATAATGTGGATCCTACTATATTTAGGGTACTATATTCGGGTCCCCTATTTTCGGAAACTCCAACATGGGTGGTTATCAAAATTAAGGCTCCTTTTTGGGTCCCTGTTAAAATTACGGCACCTAATATTTAGGGTACCCAGAAAGGGACCCTAATTCTGACAACCACCCATGTGGGAGTTTCGAAAAATAGGGGACCCGAATATAGTACCCTAAATAGTAGGATCCATATTATAAGGATCCAAGATAAGGTACCCCGCCATTTTCGGACACTCCCATATGTGCCATTGACATGAGGTTGCTCGGCGCTGCTAGGCAGCATTGTGTGGCTGTGGTGCCAAAATTCTGCCATGAACTTGAACTGATTCCAGGAAATGTGATGCGCACGTTCTTAGAATGCTCACTACTAGCTACTATCGTCCACATGACGACAGTGCTCTTGCTTGATACCGACATCTCAAAGTTGCTCAGACTGCGTCGGTTTTGCTTGCATGGTTGCTGCAGCTGTTGTGCTGCCGGATGTTCCGTTGTACTCGTACCAATTACAAATCGATGATCCCTAAACCCTAAACCCTAAAACCCAAATCCCTGAAACCCTAAAGCCCTACACCCTACACCTAAATTCCTGAATCCCTAAAAACCCTTAACCCTACACCCCTAAACTCCTCCAAATCCCTAAAATTCCGAACCCCTATAATATTAAATCCTATCAACCATAAACGCCACAGTACCCTTATAGAACCCTATACCCTAACCTAAAAACCCCAAATCCCTAAAACCCCTAAACCCCAAATCCCTGATACCCTAAAAACCCCAATCCCTAAAACCCAGAAGCCCAAAACCCCCCAAAATCCCTATCCAACACCCTAAAGCCCCAAAGCCAGACCTTCGCTGGCCGGCCGCTCGTAGTCGTCTTCCTCGACCTCCTCGGGGCTCTTGGGGACCTCGCTCTGCTTCTCCTTGCGGAGCGGTTTTGAGTTTAGGGGTTTAGGGGTGTAGGGCTTGAAGTTTAGGGTTTGGGGCTTAAGGTTTAGGCGTTTAGGGCTTAGGGTTTAGGGTTAGGGGTTTAGGGTTAATGATGAAGGTGTCGGTCAGATAAACTCGAGGCCTTCGTAATTCGAACGGGGCTTGGGCATTGGGACAGATAATGTAAATTATACTTACATGCCGGGGCCTAGAGCAGAATATTACTATCAGTAATTAAATACTGATTCCGACGCCTTTTCTTGTTGCCACCATGCAAGTGGATTTGCCTGCTGGGCGGTTCCTTGTGTGCTTAGGGGTTCAGGGCTTCGGGTTTAGGTCGACCGGGGGGAGGGACACTGTCAAGTCTTGTGCGGTAAATCGAAAGCGTCTCCCAAGCCCTGCAAACCCGACACCCGTTCTCGCACCAGACGTGGGAGATTCAGAAGGTAAGGGGCCTGCAATACACCCGAAGTAGCAGGATTCTTGCTATGAGGATCACTAGATAATGGTAACCCGTACTGCTTGTTCTCAACCCCCGAAAACCCCATGGGGCCGATGCCATACCACTGCAAGAAGATGCCTTCGACCTGCAGACTCCAAAGCCCCCTAGTTACGGAATATGCCGAAGGTATATACTTTAGCCCTCAAAAAAATTGGGGATCAAGGTGTTCAAGGATGTCAGCGGCGTTTGTACGGGTCTTTATGAAGGAATACACCGAGCATGCTCCTTATAATCCTGTTGTACTTCAAGCTGTATAGCTCACTTAAAGGGCATGGGGAGATGCAAGGACCAAGAAACCAGCAGAGGTCCATCCTGGGGGGTGCAATGAGTTCGATGCGTGACGTCTCTGGTTTAGGGTGTAGGGTATGGTGTTACAACAATACAACATGGCTCGGTTGAATGGGTGCCAGCCATACCCTAAACTTAAACCCCCAATCACTAGGACCCACCAGGAGTTAGGATTAGGGAGCCTTGGGGATGGGGTATAGAGGTCCCTTTATTATTAAGAGAGCCTAAGTAGGGTTCCTTTTTAAGGGGTCTCCCGCAGACTACCTAGGAATCACGTGTATCCTGTACTGAAACAGCCCCTCAAAACGCGGATGTTCAGGCCGCTGGGGTAATCAACCAACGGTGTAAGGGCTTGGTGTCATCTTACAAAAAACAAGTCCAAGTCTTATTCCATTATCCCTAAACCCATCAAACCCCAAAAGCCCTGCCCTCAGCCCTACAAACTGAAGGCCCTAAACCGTAGGCCACTGCTGGTCCTCTTTCAGCGCAGGGAACCTTGCCAGTCAGCATTTACAGATGGCTACTGCACGACTATCCCCGAAGCATATGCAGGGGTTAGGTTTGGGGTTTAGGTTTAAGGTTTAGGGATTAGGGGTTGAATTCAGTCCCCCGAAACATAGAAATCATAGAACCCCACGTAGAAGCCCGCAACCTGAGCCCTGAATCGCAAGAACCACTTCATGTCACGTCGACGATGGTATACTTGGTTTCGGTCGGGATGAAAGACCACCAGCTTCTTGGGAAGCACTTGTTATACCCGCGGATCTAGGGTCTATAGCTTACCAAAGAAGGGATCAGCATCTTGTGGATCAGGATACACGGGCGAAGATGAATTCTTGGGGTTGAGGGCACAAGCACTATGAATCCTACATGATAGCCCGAGCACAAACCCCTAACTGCTCTGGAATCAAGACTTTGATTCACAACCTAAGCCCTAAACCGCAAACACCTAAGACCCCCCCCTGAATCCTAAACCCAGGGCACCTAAGCCCTAAACCCTAAACACCCCAAACCCACCCCTCTGAATCCTAAACAACGTCGAGAGGATGCCCAACAGAACAGGTGCCGCTGCACAGGTTTCCTGCCGGTTGTGCTCCACTTGTGGCCGGAAGTTGTTGGGGTGGTGCTGGCACCAGCTGAAAGTGGGCCGCGCATAGCGTGGCTCATGTTGAGGCGGCGCTGTGCGAGGCAGCACTTGCCTGGGCCTCTCATACTGTTTGAAGCGGTGCTGACGCCAGCTAAAAGTCGTCCGTGCATAACGCGGCGCATCTTGCCGCGGCACGTGAAGCATAGCACGCTCATGCCACGAAAGTCCCACCACTTGAGCTGGCTTAGAGCCTGTTGCAGAATTGCCATGCCATGGGCCAGTGAACATTAGGACTGCCGGCGAACTCAAAGAGGAAAGTCTGTGGCTTCTCCCGAGAGTTGCAAGGGGACGTGGGGTCTTTAGGCATGGAAGTGGCCTGGCTACACCAGAACAGATTTGCGGGCATCTATAGTAACTATAATATGTAGAAGTTCCGCAATACCTGCAGTAAACAACTATATTGGTAATGAAACTTAAAGCTGTCTTGCATGGTCCACGGAAGGCCTTAGTTCACGGTTCTTGTTGATGGTTGGGTTATAAGGTTAAAAACTTACATCTTCACTCCTTATTGGGTTTAAGTACTCATAACAATATAAAATGTTACCCAACTTTGACAAAGGGTTGTTGGAGTCCCTGATAGACTCATCCAGGCCCAGCAAGCTGGAAAAAAAGCTGCTCCGACGACCGTAAGCTGCTGCGATCCTTCAGGTCCAACACCGGCCCTACACACCCTAATTAAACTCAAAACCCTGAACCCAGAACCCTGAGCCCTAAAGCCTAAACCCCAAACCCTGAACCTCATCCTTAGCCGGCGCCAGGCCGCAGCAAAGGCGACGAGTAGAATGCCATCCCCAAGTTCGGCGCTTCATCCTGTCTTTGGTAGGGGCCTTAATGATGAGAGTAGGGTTTTGGGGCCCACTATACTATAATTATAGTAAGGACCCCCCCCAAAAAAACACACACACACACACACACAGAACAATATATATCTTTGGAGTGGCTTTCGATTTCAGGGTCAGGTTTCGGTGTTGAGGGTTTCGTATGATTTAGGGCCAAGGGCTTAGAGATCATGCAGGACGTCTCCCAGAGATCCTACGAGGGTAGGCTTCTCGGGTGTATCTGAGCCCTAAACCTTCGGGCTCCCCGGGTCGAAGGCTTAAGAAAGCATCGTTTTGCGTCTTTTGGTATGGTTCCAGAAAACACGAAGAGTTTGGGGACTGATTGCCAAAAAGGTTTCGATAACACCAGAAACACCTCAGTACCAGTTACAGTAAATCCTTTAAAGTCGGCAACCGGATTAAGGCCAAATAGTGCCGGGATTCCCTATACATTACTCTTACGGATTGAGGCTATTGGGTTTCCAACTTTCAGGCTGCTGCTGTACTACGTTCAACAGCCTATAGGCTCTAAGGCTTATGTCTGAGGTCGTTGGTTTAGGCTCAGGCTTCGAGGGCTTCGGATCTGTGGGGAAGGGGCAATGCAATGCAGGGGCCTTAATCATAAGACTAGGGTTTTGGGGCCCATTATTCTTTAGTTATATTAAGAAGGAGCCCCCTAAAATGGTACAGGTAATTATTAAGGCCCCTATAGTAAGTAGGAGCTTCAAGGGTTCTGGGGGGTGTCTGTGCAATGAAGCAAACCCCGAGAAATAGCCAGGTTTTTTCGGCCCTCTAGAGTCGATACCTAGTCTACTATGGTGCATCCCATAACCCGATTCAACAAGGCTCCAGTCAAACCGAACGATTAGCCTTTCTGGCTCTAGTCGCTCGAGATCGCAGCATGCTCCTGCCGAGCCTAAATTGGAGAGCCATCAAGCATTAAAAAAAGCAAGTGCAGTAAGGACGACCGTCGTCGCAGTAATGTCACCAGGGTTACCTGCACCCTATATAACCTACCTGGTAAAGGACTTGTAACAGAATTGATATCACAACAAGGATACCACAAACTCTAATCCCCCTTAGAACCACAATGAACACAAAAATACAAACTCCTAAGGAGACTAGAGAAGATAGTAGGCGCTTTAGGGCCTAGGTATCTTAGAGTCTGGACCCTCAGAGGCGAATAGCTCTTGCGGAGCTGGGGGCCGGTGTACTGTCAACGAATTCCTTAGTATAACCGAACCCCGCAAGGAGGCTCGAACCATACATTTATGTATATCTTCTATGTATATGTATCTGTAATATATGTGTGTATATATATACACATACATAAATACACACATACACATATGTATACATGCAAACATTTGCGAAGTAGGCCGAACCAAGCAAGGAGTCCTGGAACACCGGTACGAACTGAATAACAAGCGTTACCAACTTCTCATGGAACTGCTCTTAGGGTTCAACATACTTGCTGTTAACCTATGTTCAGCACCGTTCGGCTTGTACTGCTGTTAATGCTACTGCAAGTCGTGCTTGACACACACATAATATTGCTGAAGACCGTGGTGATAGCGACTATGGCTACCATGCGACTACTGGTAAAAAAACAACGATGATCATGATGATGCGATGATGATACTCGAATATACTCGAAACGGGAAGGAGCAGGACCAGGACGAGGATGAGACATATTCTTAGCATGTCTACTCTTGACCTCGCTGTCGGCAATTGCAACATTGTTTACAAGATCAGCTTGTCCGAAATCCCAATAAACTTAACACGCTACACCGCAACTCTAAATCTCTACCCCCACCCACGATAAGCCAAGCCCGTCCTTGATGCGGAAGAGACCGCGCTGCACCACAGCAGCCACAGGGACCTCCAGGAGCAAAGTTCAGGGTTTACGGCTCCGGGTTGTTCATAGCACCTCTAAGAACCCCATTATGGGCCCTTCCCACTCCCCCTTGTTCATCAGTGTAGGTCTTCATCCGAAACAACACTCCAAGCTCCGAGGCCGCAAGACCCAAGCCTGAAACTCTAAACCTCCACATCTACAGCATGAAACACAAGCCCTGAGACAGGCCCTAAGACCCAAAAGTTGAAGCCTCAAAGCAGAACATCGAGGTCAACATTGTCCTTCTGGAGCTTTACCTAATACGATCACACATTATGCCGAATGCTCTATATTAACGGGTGAGGCCACTGTCTACAACGCAATGAGACCTGTAGAACAGCCCAGGGCATGCATAAACCTTTGTACCCACAAAACCCATTTCCCTAAACCCTAAACCTAAACTAACCGTTGCATCGTGTCGGTTTTCCTGACTGCTCCCCAGACTAGGAACTCGTTTTCGAGCTTCCGGGTTTAGGGCTTTGGAGGCTTCGGGTTCACGGCCAAGCAGTCTAAGGGATGAGCTGTTTTTTTGTAATTGTTGTCTTTTTCAGGCGGGTCGGATGGGAGTATCTGGTTCATGCTTGGTTCTTCGTCTTCCAGAGTTAGTCTTCTAGGTTTTGCTGCGAAAACGAGCTTCCAAAGTACCCCTGTACAGGGTATCAGCCAACAACACCCAATGCGTGTAGCCCCTCAACCCGACCTGCTAAATGCTGCCAAAGTTTGGAGGTGATGCCTTGTGCCAATCAGCTGGGCTCAGCAAGATGAGCTGAACACAACACCCAAGGAATAAGCCCTTGCGCCCTGAAGGCCCACGACTACATACTGGTTGGGGGACAGAAGCCGCCAGCAGGGCAACTGAAAATGTGCGAACTCCCAGGATCTTGGCGGCTCCCTGGAACAGGACGATTTCCTTCTCATGCGGCTTCCAGGATTTGCATCGCCTGTGCTTGTCAAACAAAAACTGTTGAAATGCTTCTCACTGCATGCCCAGGTATCAGGTTAGACAGGTGTGTAGTCTGCTTGAAGGGATTGCCGGCACTTGTATAGTTTCCTTCAGGTAGGCTTGTACATGTGTGTTTCCTGTATCCTTTGGCTTAGGGGAAGGCTGCGTAGGAAAGCCTCTTGAGCCATGTGTACTGTAACCAACAACTTGTAAAGCTGTACAGGTCGTTTGTTGGTTTGTCGGTTCTCTTGTTGCTTCGTTGAGATCGTGAGTCGCCTCTGCGCCCAGCCATAGAAAACATTCTGCGTGAGCTTCGCTGCAGGGTATGGCCACCCAGGGTGAACACCTTCAACAGGTGATGAGCCCAACGCCTGGGCCAGAAGCAACCGGAGCGGTGGCTTCTCCGGCCTCTCTGCCTGGAGTGCGGGGAGGCGGGGATGCACCGCAGACTACAGTGAACGGAGTTGGAGTGCCATCGCCCTCTGGGCTTGCGCAGCCTATTGGGGATGGAATCCAGCAAACTATGATGGATGCGTCGTCGGGGCCATCGACTTCCACAGCTGGTCCAGTGCTATCCCCTCAGCTGCCACAAGAAACTGTTGGAACAGCCGGTCAACCGAGAGTTTCAGCAGTCGGTAGGACAGGAGGCGATGGAACACTAGGCCAGGTTGGAGGCTTGGGCACAGCTGGCGTTACGTATGAAGCAGTATCTACCACGGAGGTCGCCGATGCGAGTGGGGTGCATGGAGATGCAACTGCAGTGACTCAGGGTTTCAGTGTGGCCACCGAAAGTGGAATGGCTAGCGCTCAGATCAATGTTGCCGCAGGCGTCTCAGGGTACAACCCATCTGCAGCGAATCCTGGAAGTAGTGCTGAGGGCTTTGAAACGCCCAGATCAACGGCGTACGGGGCGTCAGCGGTCATGCAGACTGGGGCTCAGGCTTTTGCTAGTCAGTTGCTAGGAAGAGTGCAGTCTCTGTTTGGTGGCGCGGCGAACGTACAGCCACTGCCGCAAGGGTGGGCTCCCAGTCCACTGACTTCTCCTCCAAGGCCGTCGCGACCACTACAGCCCCTCGAGAGAGGAGGCCGCGTCCTGCAAGATGAGTGTCAAGTGCCGATGCCGTTGTTCACTGGTGCCAACGCGCAGCAGCTTGCTGCCATGGAGCAAAGAGCTCCCTTGCTCTACGGGTCCGGGTCTCCGGACAGGCCTCCGCACACCGAGTCCTCATCTATTCCGCATGATGCGATTCAGGCAGAAGTCGCGCGACAGCTTGATGGGTTGAAGCAGCAACTGCGAGCTGAGCAAGAGAGAGCTGGTCGTGCTGAGGCCGAACTCTCGAGGATTCGGTCTCAGCAGGCTGGTGAAGTTGAGGCTACGGCGTTGCAGCAGGTGGGTACTAGGGAGGTTGGCTTTAGTGGGTTTGGTGATAGTGGGTTCGGTTCGCATCCTGTCGCCAACACTGGGGTTGGATTTGCCCCTTCTTCATCCTCACCGCCTCCTCCTCCGCCTCCTTCCGCTCCCGAGCCTCAGGGCTTCGCTGGTTTGTTCTCAGGGCTCCTTGGTTCCGGTGCGCGGTCTTCCAGCCCTGCACCGCAGAGGCCACAAGCAGAACCCAGAGGCACACTGCCAGCAGGAGCCGCGAGTGCATCAGGACCCACAGATCGTGAGATACTGATTGCTGGGATGCATCAACTTCAAGATGCCATGTCAGAGATGCTCAAGGGATCTCGCGCCGAACGCGACGGCGGTAATTCTCCCACCAACCCTGAAGCTGTTAAGCCAGGCATCTCGAGTTTCCCAGCTTTGGCAGAGCTCACTTCGGATGAAGGGTCTCTTCTGTACCAAGATTGGTTAGTTGTGATTGGGGGTTTGGTCGGTGATGTTTCGGACACAGCAGCAGAGTGGTGGCGTCAGGTTTTGGGTGTGGTTGATACGGCCTATGGGGTTTGGATTTCGTCATCACCCTTGGATAGGCTAAAGGTTGAGCCCGTTGTACCGGCTGAGTTGCTTCAAGGGCGATGGGCGCGTGTCAACTTTAGGATCTGTAGTATGCTTATGGCGGCAGTCCCCGAGTCTATCAAAGCAGACATTGTGGCCCGCAAATGCAATCAATCAGCTCCTTCCATCCTTTTCCGTTTGCACACCACGTACCAACCAGGTGGAGGTTCAGAAAAGGAGGTTATTCAGAAGAATCTCATGCAGCCCACTCCAGCATCTGATCCCTCCTCAGCCGTGAAGTCTTTGCGTGAGTGGATTCGTTGGTACAATCGCTGTGAAAGTTGCAACATGTCACCTCCGGACTCGACCATTTTGTCCAAGAGCCTCACTACCATCACTAGCCAAGTTTTGGCGCAGCATGAAGAAGCGAAGTTTCGAACGTTTATGCTTCGTTCCATGTTAAAAATGGATGCTCAACCAACTTCGTCTGCAGTCCTGGAGTACCACAAGCACTTGCTTGCAGAGATGGAAGCCCTTGCAGTCTCTAAGGCCACAGGTGTGAGTGCCCCTAAGGTTCGAGCTGTAGGCACGCCCAGTCCGGGAACATCTCCAAAGGCCAGTGGGCAGCCGCAGGCTTCAAAGCCCTGCAAGTTTTTCATGGGTACTTCGGGGTGTAGGCGGGGTCCTAAGTGCACGTTTAGCCACGACATGTCAGGACTTTCTCGTCAGGAGCGCAGCAAGAAGTGCTTAGCATGTGGCTCTGAGGCACACCGCCAAAAGGACTGCCCGGTAGCTGGAGGAAGCCCAAAGGGGAAAGGACAGCCAGGTGGAGGAAACACCAACAATGCTGCAGGCCACAGGCCTACAACGGCTGATCAGGCGTCTACTGCAATCCAGCCGGGCGCGAGCCCAGGCCGAGCGGAGGACTTCACAGCGTTTATGCGCATGATGTTTGCAGCTGCCAGTTCTTCCGAAGCCTTTCCTCCTGCATCCACCCCAGCCGCTCCCGCGCAGCCTCCGGCGATTGAAGACAAACCTGCAGCACAGGAGGAGCCTAAAGCGAGCATTAAGACCATCCATCTCACAGCCATTGAGCCTGGGCAGGTTTTGGAAGTAGATGGTAGTCCTAGTTTTTTGGCTTTGGTAGACAGTGGGGCCACTCATGCCCTTCGCGCTGCAAGTTCCGAAGCTGAATGGGCTAGTGCGCAACCCGTTGTCGTGTCACTGGCTGGAAAGGAGACTTCGGCTATGCGTTTGTCTGCTGCTGGTACTCTTCTGTTGCCTCCCACATCTAGTGCCCAAACCATCGTGCCGCTGGGTTCTGTCATCCAGCAGCTGGGGTATCGTTTGGATTGGACTGCCTCGCGATGCCGTTTGATTGCTCCTTCGGGTCGTGCCTTTCGCTTGAGGGTTAAAGGTGGGTGTCCAGAGATCATGGAATCAGAAGCCTTGGTGCTAATCAGCAAGCTAGAAGAAAAGCGGCTAGAGGACTTGAAGTCTCTGGAGGCGAATGTGGCCGAAGGTACCTCTCGCATCCGAGCTGTCAAAGCCTTGATGTCAAAGAGCTGGTGGGATCACATGCAGGACTATGTGAGCCTTGGATCTACCAATTCAGCCCAACTAGCGTTGCAGGCCGCGCCTTTCTTGGCAGATGTTCCCCAAGCAGCTTTGCAGGGACTTGTTGAGGATGTTGCTCAGGTTTCAGGATGGGAGCTCCTAAAGGGTTTGACGCATCTCAATCGGCGTCGCCGTCGTGCATTGCTCAATGCCCCAGAGTGGATTGTTCATCTGTACGCTGGAGCCCCAGGCCCTAAACCCTTTTCGCACCTTGAGTCCAAGAATGTGGCTGTCCTGGAATTGGACATTACCAGAGGCTCAGACCAAGATGTGCTACGCACTCCTGCTTGGCGCGCTCTAGTTTGGGGTGCCGTGCATGGCAAAGTGTCGCATCTTCTTGGTGCTCCACCGCGTGGTACGTTTGACACACATGCTCATGGGAGTAGCGTTGTCCCACCTGTGCGCGGGCCATTGGACTTATATGGCCTTCCAGATTTGTCAGCAGCACAACGGTCGAAGGTTGATCGTGAAACGGCTTTGCTTTGCCGACAGATTTGGTTGCATGCTGTGGCGACTGCAGGTCGCAAGGTTAGGCCGCCAGCTGGAACTACCAGGCTTGAGGTTGGTTTTCTGCTTGAGCACCCGATGCTTATTGATCGCTATGTGCCTCCTTCGCATGCCTTGTTTGGTCAGGTCCCTAGTTTTTGGAATACTGGACTTTGGAATTCCTATGCCGATGAAGCAGGGTTGTTTGAAGTTCATGTCTACAAGGGGGATTTAGAGCATGTGATAAGTAGGCCTACGACCTTAGGCACGAACTATGGTGATTTGCAGTACCTAGAGACCCTAAGCCTTGACAAGGGTTTGCGTGGTGTCACTGTGCAGGCAGCCGCTGCAGAGCCTGAGAGTGAGAGCAGTGGCATGCCTCATTTGCATCGCAAGTCCCATGAGTCAGCTCGATGGGCCCCTGGTTTTGCCCAAGCCGTGAGCATGAGCATCCAAAACTGGTCTAGGTGGTTCCGCATTGCTAAAACAAAGGCAGACGAACAGGCTTGGAGGGATCATGTGAAGAATAATCACCAACCGTTTCGGAAGGACTGTAGTGTGTGCATCAGAACTGCCGCCTCAGGACGCCGCCACGTTGGTGTGACTCACCCCTCGCAGTTCACTCTGTCTGCGGATGTCTGTGGACCTCTGAAGGTGCCAGCTGTTGACCCGGAAGGTAGGTCAAAGGCGCCGAAGAAGTTCAAGTATTTTCTAGCTGCTTCGTATCGCTTTCCTCGTTTGCACGGCATGCCCGAAATTCCAGACCCCTTAGATGAGGTAGATCTCTCCAAGGAGGAGCCGCTGGACGATTTCCTTGAGGGTGCAGGTACAGGGCTAACTGAAGAAGAAGCGAGGGATATCTTAGAGAATCTTAGTGAAGATGATGCCCCACCTCTTCCGCCTCCGCCACATGCTCCGGACGACGGTTCCAGCCCCTCTAAAGAGGAGGCCGAGAGCCAAGAAGCAGAGGAGGAGGAAGATGGAGAAGAGGCTCAGGAGGAGGAAGCTGACGACGAGGAGGAGGCACTGCCAAATCGCGGTCCTCAAGAAGGGGATTGGGAGTTTGAGTATTCAGACCTCAAGGAGCCAGTGCAGTCTGACAGGCTCATGTTCTGCGTTCCGCTGTTTGACAATAAGTCGCCTTCCGTCCTTGAAGCCCTTCAAGAAATTTACCTCTACTTGCGGGCACTCAATCTTCCAGTCTTGCGTTTGCATACCGATAGGTCGCGTGAGTTCATGAATAAGGCCACTCGCAAGTGGTTTGCAAATCAGCTCGTGAGGGTCACCACAACTGAGGGTGATGCGCCAGCCCAAAACGGCTCAGCAGAGCGCACCATCAGGTGGCTTAAGACTCGGGCACGAACTCTACTGCGAGCTGCTGATTTCCCGCCGCCCCTGTGGGCATGTGCAATGCGAGCTGCTGCAGCACAGCAGAGGTCTGAGGTACTAGGTATGGCCACGAAGCTTGCAGCGCCTTTTGGTGCTAAGTGCCTGGTGCGCGTGAAGGCCTACACGTCTGTTGCAGCTGCTAAGGGCGAGATTGCCGAACGGTGGATTTCAGGTCGGTATGCGGGTTTATCTCCAACGGTTAATGAAGGTCATTTGGTGTACAGGGATGATGGCAAAGGCAATGGGTTCACACAGTCGCTGCACGTGAGAACTAAGGTTGTTGAGCCTCCTGAGTGCCGTGAGCAGTTTGAGGGCGAGTCTGTCCCTGTAAGGCGTCGCGTTGTAGGAAAGTCCCCGCCAGAAGCAGAGCTGAGAGCTGCCCAGCTCGGCTCATGGACGTGGTCTGAGCTTGAAGCTGGCGCAAAGACTTTGCTGCAGGAATGGGATCCTGAGGCTGCCAAGAACCTCCTCATGCAAGTTTGCCAAGCCTACCCCGAAGAGCAGTATCAAGCTGGAATGTTCCGTAGGGGAGGGATAGTAGGCTGTATGCGATCGACTTGGAGTAAGCCGTGGCTTGCCTCACTGTGCGCGCGCCTGTTGCAGCATCACGCACCTGATGCTACCTTCACGTCGGTGTGTTTGTCCAACTCGTGTCAAAAGGACATTCACACTGATTCTTCCAACCTTCCGGGAACTACAAATCTCATCCTACCAGTGTGTCTTCCTAAGCGTGGGGGCGATCTTTGGGTTGAGTTAGGTAGTGGGGATGTTGTTAGGGGGTCTATTGTAGAGCACACTGATGCACGAGGTCGCAAGCGTCACGGTGTGGTGCACAGACTTGAAGAGGATGAAGTTTTCGAGTTTGATCCTAAGCGGCATCATTTCGTAACTCCCTTCAAGGGCACCCGCGTCGTTGTTATAGGCTACACTTCCGACGTGCTTGGAAAGGCCGAAAAAGATGACCTTGACGGCTTAGCAGATTTGGGATTTCCTCTCCCAGACTCCGCCTATCTCCAGGCCCCGCGTCTGTCTCAAGTACAGGAGGAGGAGGAGGCCACTGAGGCTCATGAGATCCCTATCCATCAACACCCTAGCTTCCCGGAGAGCCAACCCGTCAACAAAGGTGGTGGTTGGCAAGAGGTCTTTCCAGTTGCAGATGGGTTTGTAGACTTCGCTGTGAACTGGTCGTGTTCGTATCGGCCAGTTGCCCCTGTATGCAGCCCCTCTAAAGAGGAGGCCGGACCAGAGCAGAACCAAAGACCCGTTGAGATTGATGAGGCCTGGCCGGTTACTGTGTCTTGGGACATGTATGTTCCGCAGGAGCCCATGAGCGATGCCGCAAACGCCAGCAACTGCAGTTTGAGGGTGCTTAAGGTTGTAGAAAGTGGTTCGCGGAGCTCGTTAGAGGAGGAGGGTTTCGTAAGCGAAGGTAGACCCGTAATCCCCTACCGCCTGTGCAAAGCCGAACCGACGTTCACGAAGAACATAGAACACCTTCTAAGCAATCTAAGCTCACCTCTGCAAATCGTTCACACTGTAGACCCCGCAGAAGTCGCACTCAATCCAATCCCTTGGATTCCGTCCATTGAGAAAGAAGTAAAGGCCATTGAGCATGCGGTGCTCAGACTGCGCCCTTCAGACCCCAGGCAGGCCGAGTACTTGAGTGATCCTCGACTGCAGGTGGTACCTTCCAAGTTTGTGTTCACAGTGAAACCGCCCGACCAAGGGGCAGCAGCTGTTGGTGACACTGGAAAGCTTGCGCTCACTCAGCCCGACAACAGCACAGAGGCCCTTCAGGGCGCTCCAAAGGCTTCGTCGCAAGGCCAAGGCTTGTACCGTCGGAAAGCGAGACTTGTTGCTTGCGGAAATGTGGCGCCAAATACAGGCTTGGATGTGTATGCTGGAGGTGCTCAGGCTGAGAGCTTGAGAACAGTGATTGCCCTGGCAAGCTTCTTTGGTTGGTTGTTGGGAGTGTTGGATATCACCAGCGCGTTCCTCAAAACGCCTATTCCTTGTCTTGAAGGTTTCCCCATCTTTGCGTTGACCCCGCCCCGCTTGTTGGTCAAGCTTGGTCTTGCAGTTGCACATGAGCTGTGGATACTATCCCACGCGGTTTACGGCCTTCGAGAGGCCCCGCGCTTGTGGGGACAGTATCGAGATGCTTGTTTGGCAGCGTTGGTGTGGGACCTTGACGGCGTGACCTACCGGCTTGAGCCTTCGACCCTAGACCCGAACTGGTGGAAAGTCGTCAGGGTTGAAGGTGGTCGCGTTGAGGGCGCATTGTTGGTGTACGTTGATGACTTCTTGTTGTGTGGGTCGCTAGGTGTCCTTCAAAGTTTGGCAAAGGCTCTGCAAGAAAAGTGGGCCACAACACCGTTTGTGGTAGCTACCCCAGAGCAGCCGATCAAGTTCCTTGGCGTGGACATCATTGTCATTCCTCGTGGGTTTGTTCTCTCACAGCAGTCGTACGCAGAAGAAGTCTTGCGGCTTCATGAGGTACCTTGCCACGTGAGGGGTAGAATCCCTTGTCCTCGGGAGCTAGCGTCGTTTGAAGTTGGCGAAGGAGACTCCAGCCCCCCTGACGGGGAGGCCGTTCACCGCGCGCAACAGGTGACTGGTGAACTGCTGTGGTTGTCTCAACGTACTCGCCCGGACCTGGCGTTCACTGCCAGCTTGCTTGCTAGTTTGTCTACGAAGGCGCCTTGTCGTGCTCTACGCATTGCTGACCGTGCCTTGGCTTACTTGCAGCGAACCAAGACAGCGTCGCTGGTGTTTGAGGCGGACGGAACCCAACTTCACGGTTGGAGTGACGCAAGCTTCTCGCCAGAAGGCCTTCGCTCACATGGAGGCTGGTGCGTGTGTGTGCATGGATGTCCAGTTGCTTGGAGGTCGGCGCGTCAAGCTTTTGTGACACTTTCTACTGCTGAAAGTGAACTCACTGCTTCGATTGAGTGTGCAATCGCGCTTGAATCAATTGAGGCGTTGCTTCACACGGTTGGTTTTGACGTTGCGGAAGAAAGGGTTTTGCACGTTGATTCCCAAGCGTCACTTGCGATTTCTGACGGTCATGGATCATGGAGAACGCGACACCTACGGGTAAGAGCTGAGTACCTTCGTGAGCAGACTCGCTCTGGGAAGCTGAGGCTTGCCTTCTGCCCGGGTGTGGAACAGCTTGCAGATCTACTGACCAAACCTCTTCCGTCTGCAAGGATTGAAGAGCTTGTCAGGTTATGGGGCATGCGTGACTTTGCGGGTGATACAGCCGACCGAGAGGTCAGGCCGAGCTCGTCAGCAGCTGTCGACCCAGTCGCGTTGAGTGCCTTGTTGTGTTTGCTTCAAATCCAACCTGCACGAAGCTCAAGCCGTGAATCCGAGTATCCTGGCTTGCAGCTTGATGGATCCCTGGAGCTGTACTTCGTTCTTGGCATGGCATTGGTTTGTGTCCTTGTTGTGTGGGAGTGGTTGAAGAGATTGTGGGATCGGCTTGATGCGTGGTGGGCTGGTTCGCATGCGTCGTCTCGTCGAGCCCGTCGTTTGAGGCGTATGCAGAGAGCTGTTGAGGATGAGCTTGCTGCCCAACTGCAGGGCATGAGTCTTGAGGACGTGTCTTCCAGACCACCAGCAGGTGAGTCCACAGCTCACAACGAGAGGGCACCTGTGCCTTCGCAGTCCTCCCACGAGTTGCCTGCTGCACCACGGCCCAAGGCCACACAGTCTCGTCGCCGCCCTGCAGTGCGTGAGCAGTCTACTCAAACGGATCGTGAGCCTGCTTTCCAACCAGTCACAGGAGTCCCACCAGATCCGATGCCTGCCAGGATCGAAATCCGCACGCAGTATGAACTTCCCCAAGGTCCCTTTTACTTCACTGCGCACGGGGATTGTGTTCATCTAGATTCTAATTGTTGGGGTTTAAGGCGTAATACACCCTTAACTACCCGCAACTTGTGCCGTGTTTGCAGAGACCGCCACCGCACAGGTCTCTAAAGGCAAGCCAAGGTTCAAGGCTAGAGGTCCCAGGAACGGGCATGCTGTAAATAGTGCAGCGTGTGCTAGTTGCCTGTCGGCTCTAGCAAGGAGGAGTGTTGAAATGCTTCTCACTGCATGCCCAGGTATCAGGTTAGACAGGTGTGTAGTCTGCTTGAAGGGATTGCCGGCACTTGTATAGTTTCCTTCAGGTAGGCTTGTACATGTGTGTTTCCTGTATCCTTTGGCTTAGGGGAAGGCTGCGTAGGAAAGCCTCTTGAGCCATGTGTACTGTAACCAACAACTTGTAAAGCTGTACAGGTCGTTTGTTGGTTTGTCGGTTCTCTTGTTGCTTCGTTGAGATCGTGAGTCGCCTCTGCGCCCAGCCATAGAAAACATTCTGCGTGAGCTTCGCTGCAGGGTATGGCCACCCAGGGTGAACACCTTCAACAAAAACCCTTAAGAACCCCAAAATCTGCATAACACCCGCCCGCGACTAGCCCTTTTTTAAATGCCCTTGTAAACCCCTGCAAGACCCCAAACTCCAAACACTAGAACTCCTAAAAACAAGCAACACCAAAATAACTCGCCAAGCCCCAAAACCGGAAGAATCCGAGAGGCCCGTGCCTTCTCCGGCTCTGTGGCGGCTGGCATGCTGGTGGGCTCGGGGCGGCTTGCCTTGAGGACGACAGGATTGAGTCTCGGCCCTGCTTTTCAGGCTATAGGGGCCAGGGGTTCGGGTTCTACAGTTCGGGGGCTTGTGAGGCTTTGGGGTTTTATGGCTTGGGCCTTCTTTTCGTTGAGGTCTGGGTTTTTTGGGTTTGGTTTGGGGTTTGGGGCTCTTTCTAGTGCTGCAAAAGTTCAGCTGTGCCCTAAACCTACTCGATCATACTTCCTACGGCATTGTCCTACATTCGTCAACCTTTCTACGTGAAGTCGTCAAATCCTTGAACCACTACTTACTCCTGTTAGTGCTAGCAAGCCCCCAGTCCAAAGCTTACGGAGCGCAGCGGTCGCTCTCCCTGTTTGAGCCCGATCTTGATCGTGAATTTTGGCTCGCGGGGATTGTCAATAGCCCTAACTCCTAATCCCTAAGCCCCAAGCCCGGATCAACAAGGCCAATGACGCCTGCTTCTTCGGCGACGCTTGTGGCGTGGGAGCCGGCGGTGGTGGCTTCGGCTTTGTCACCTGTGGCGACTTGTTTTTGTACGGTCCCTTGTCCATCTGCTGGTATTCTAGGGTTTTACGGTGTTGAAAGCACTATTGATGGGAAATGGGAAATTCATTGACTAGGACTGGGGTTTAGGGCGGGCCTTTAAGGGTTTAGGGGAGGCTTTATAGTCAAGTTCAGAATGGCTTAAAAGGCTTTACAGGGGGGTGATTCAAGGGCTGAGCAAGGTTCATGTTGAGGTTCAGAGGGTAGGGTGTAGTTCTGTTTGGGATGACCTTCGAATTCAGACGTGTTGAAATCGCTCTTACAAGGTCGTAAATGGTGCTCTTACGTGGATCTTTCGCAGATCTATCAGACCTTTCACATAGGGCATATGTGCCAGGTATGATTCGAAGTCTGACGACAAGGGTGGCAGACCTAATCCCCAAAAAACACACACCTTGCGACATGCGACACCCATAACATCTTCACATCGGCCCTGTAGGCCTTAAAGCTCATGAAAGCATGTAAACCCCGAAACTCTAAACCCTAAAAACACTGATATTAAAACCGCTAATAAGGATTTTAGTCCGAGCTCATTATATACGGGCCCCGCAAGCCGTAAACCCCAAATTCAACAAAGCCTCCCAAACCCCTAAACCCTAAACCCCTACACCCTAAACCCCCACACCCTGAACCCCTACACCCTATACCCCTAAACCCTGAAGCCGCCCAAGGGCAGCCTCGATGTCCGGGTCGTCGGGCTCATCCGGGACGACCACCGGCGCGGGCTCGGGCTCCTCGGGCTCCTCCTGGGCTTTGCTTTCTTTTGAGATGTAGGCTGTCGAGTTTAAGGCTCCTTAAAGGGGTGCCTTAAAGGGATCCTTAAAAGGTTCCTTAGAGGGATCCGTACAGGGTTTGGGGTTTAGGGTTTTGGGTTTAGGGTGTAGGGGAGGGATGGGGTTTAGGGTTTCGCAATCATAAAACCCGGAAAGCTCTGGAACCCTCAGGTCAGGCTGCCCGACAAAGCCCCGAAAGGAACCCATAAACCCACAAAACTCCTGGCCCCAGAAACCTAAACCCTAACCGCTCGACAAACAGATAAACACCTGAACCGTGAACATTGAAGTCCTTAAACTGTAAAGGCCTAAATAGTAAAATCACTGAGCCCTAAACCCGAAATCATGAACCTTAAACAGTAACACACGCCCTGAAGCCCCTAAGCCTTAAGCCCTACTTAGGGGCTGAGTACCGTAGCCCCAAAAAAGTCAAACTTTTCAATTGTGATCGGATTATATACACCACAAAAGGTCTCCTACTCAGCTATTAAGGGCCTCTCATTCGAGCCCTTATAGATCCCTCAAAGGAACCCCCTGTAATACCCTGTGGACGCGTTAAAAGTTTCCTGCTCAGCTACGAAGCCTAAAAACCTACGCGCACCTCCTGCCGCGTCTTTGGGGTCCAGGGCTTTCCTCGATGGCTTCGGTTTTAGAGCTTGAGGTATTTAGGGTTTAAGGGTTTAGGGATTTGGGGCTATAGGGGTTTCGGATCATTTGAAGGTTTGGAGAGGTTTGGGGCTAAGGGGTTTCGGTTTTGGGGTTTGGAGGTTTGGGGCTTGGGGGTTTCGGCTTTGGGGCTTTAGGGGTTTTGGGGTTTGGGGCTTGTGTGGGGTGTGGGTGTTTTGCGGCCGGGGGATTTTGCAGTCTACCCAAACCCCCGGGAGGAAAAGTAGATCCCTTAATGGGGGTTCCTATAAAGTACCCTAGTAGTAATAGGGCCCCAAATTAGGGGATCTACTTTCTAGATCCTCCCGGGAGTCTGGGTAATTGAGGGTTCGGGATGGTTTAGGGGCTTGGGCTCATGGGCCAAATCCCCGAAGCCCCCAGCGAGAATAGAGTTTTGAGGGGCATGATACAGCACATTTACTTGTACAGGAAGGAAAAAGCTACTGAGCAATCTAGGGGTGTCGTACCGAGGGGTCCTAATCCTCCTCATAAGGATCCTGCTATTGGGTTTGGGGCTTAGAATTCAAGGTGTTCAAGTTTTCGACAAACTTCAAAAGCCAAATAGAGAACTTGATTTGCGGCGGCCCACCCAGCACCCAATATCCCAGCACCAAAATGTAGCACGACTAAGCCTCAACCTGCATCGTAAACTTACACACAACAGATGCAAAACAACAGTAGCATCATTGGAGCCTAAACCCTAAGCCTGAACCGTAGACATAGGAAGCAAGAATCGCAGACTCGAAAAAGGTAGCACCATGAAGCCAACACCCTATAACAAAAACACATCGCAACCAGCCGTAAACCTCAGAGTGCCGAGAGACGTGCAGCAGGAGGTGTCTGGGCAACCGCCTGCGGTGTCACAACGTCCTGCACAGATATCCGCTTCGTTTTACTGCCACCTGCTACTGGAAAAGGGTTTACGGTTCAGGGGTTACCCACTGTCGCTCACCCTTGTCACCGTTATCAACAATCAGCACATGTATAACGTAAACGAGTCTTTACAAAACACCCGCAGATCCTTTAGAAATCCCTACAACTCCCTGTAGACCCTTATTACAGCCACACTAGAAAGAGTAGGACACCGCAGAGTTTGGTATTTATGGCTTTAGGTTTCTAAAATAACGGGCGTAAAGTTAAGGTTGGGGGTTCAAATACATAGGGTTTAGGACGATCGGGGATGTTTTGGGTCCAGGGTTCACCTAGGCTTTAGGGTGTGAACAGCTGAAGCCGTAACCTGCATATGTAATCTGGGGCCTGAGGCCATGTGAATCTTAGGTAGGCATCGCAACAGCAGCCCGGGACCTTGAATCCATGACTAGCTACGAAATAACACCATCATCATATACCCGCCGATATGCCAAATAACCCACATTGATTGGAATGCAAGAAAACAAGTTTCTGATGGAATGCAGACTAGGTCGAAATCTCTGGGTCTGAGTCTCGCAGAAGAGTTTAGGAGTATGTCGGGTTTAAGGCTCAGGGCTTCGGACTCAGAGTTTAGGGTTTGGGGGATTTCGGGAACCCGGCTGTTGTCCTGGACGACTGGCGCATCGACCTTGGACTCAGTCAAGGCTTGGGGCCTGTTTCGGGTCGGGCAAGAGGTCTAGACGGCTGAAGGTTTAGGCATAGTCGGGGAGCCTTACATTCTAAAACTATCATATGCTGGCTAGAAAGGCATAGTGTATCTAGTTCAGAAAGGTATGCTGTGCAGGAGCCTCTGGACTGTAAACTCTACACCCTACACCCAAACCCCGTTGTTTCGTGTGTTTGGTTAACGGTAGAGTTACAAACCCCAAGCCGAGGGGTGGTTCTGCTGCTTGAATGTTCGATGTGGCTCCGGGATTCGGATGTGAGGTATCCTCTCCTCAACCTGCTTTGGTGAGGGCAGGCTAAGGTCTTCTTGGAAGTCTCAGCAACATGGAACGGTTCGTTGTTGTCGGCAGTATAGGCCCCAAAACGTAGGATCCTTCACACAAGCACAACCCTGGGTTTAAGAATCCCCCCCCCTTTAGGGGAACGAGGCTCGAGGTTACCAGGTAGCTTCTGGCCTTGGGAATTGCACGGGCCGGCGTAGAATTTTTGGGGCAAGCGTTGTTTAGTCCACACCTTGGGTTTAGGGTTTAGGGCTACCTAGGTCACCGCTAAATACCATTTGGGGATGGTCAAAATCTGCGTTGATGCAGAACCTCCGGGCTAAGGGTTTGCTTTCACGAAGCGACAATCAGGTCTTGGCGCGTTCCTAACCCTAAACCGTAAACCCTTAACCGCACTAAACCCTGAATCCCACACCCAGGTACCCTCAAGCTAGCTAAACCCTAAACCCTAAACCAGTTAGGGTTCCGGTCTTGCAGACAAGCCGAGTCGTCGGCGATGACCGGCTTGGGCTTGGAGGGGATCAGTACCTGGGCGTGGGATTTAGGTTAAGAGTCTATGATAGGGCGACTTTTAAGGTCCCAATATATCTATATTATGAATATTATTCAACTATTACTGAATGGGGGCCGTACCCAAAGTTTTGGGTTTAGGGCAGTTTAGGGTTGTAGGTTTTCTCAGCAGTTTGGGGGGTTAGGGCAGTTCAGGGCTTTCGGGTTTGGGGGTTGTGGCAGTTTAGGGCTTTCGGGGTGTAGGGTTCAGGGCTGTAGGGCTTACGATTTAGCGAAATTGGGGATCACTGACAGGTAGTTGACTTTAGGGCTGCGAGGCTTGGAGCTTCAAAACTCACCCAAGAATGCCAGCTGTTTCAGAAACCAAATTGCCCTGACTCTCTGACAATGACTCTCTCTCTCTCTCTCTCTCTGTCTGTGTCTCTCTCTCTCTCTCTCTCTCTCTCTCTCTCTCTCTCTCTGCATGTCTAAACAAATAAATCCATATACATACACATTACATTACATTAATTACATGCATGCATGCATACACACACACATCCGTTGCATTGCATTGCATTGCCTTGCATTACATTGCATTACATTACATGCTTTGCACAGCGTTGCATTGCAGTACATGCACGCACACACACACACACACACACATACATCCACCCATCCACCATCCACCCATCCACCCATCCACCCATCCACCCATCCACCCATCCACCCATCCACCCATCCACCCATCCACCCATCCACCCATCCACCCATCCACCAAGCCACCCACCCACCCACCCACCCACCCACCCACCCATCCATCCATCCATCCATCCATCCATATATCCACCCATATATCCATCCATGTCTCCATATATCCATCCATCCATCCATCCATGCATCCATCCAGCCATCCAAGTCTCCATGTATCCATCCATCCATATATCCATCCATGTATCCATTCATACATCCATTTATCCAACCATCCATATATCCACCCATGTATCCATCCATCCATCCATCCATCCACCCACCCGCACATACAGACATACTCACATACAGATATATGTATGCATGTGAATATGGTGATTTTGCTTTGGATGTCTATGAATATGTTCATATTCATGTGTGTGTTATGCTTACGAATCTGTTTATGCCAACGCTACGGAATGGCATAAAATCTACAGAGTTCAAACATGGCTACGGCAACATATCTACAGTGTACATGTGCATGCACGTCACCACTAAGTCCTTTGCTATCAGTATTGCAGTATTACTCGGAGCTCTATACTGTGGGGACCAGACTTTTCCTAAAAGGGGCCCCATGTAGCACATCGGAAAACCCTGATGATCCTGTGGTGTAGGCAAATAACAGCTGTGTTAGGACAGGGCCTGGAGTTCACGGCTTAGGGGTGCGGGGTTTAGGGTTTAGGTTAGGGCATGCTTACCCTCAGAACCTCACAAACATAAAAACAGACGCCTCTAAAGCCTAAACCGCTCTCGAAGGACTCTGAATGCTTTTCGAATTCTAAATCCTAAGCCTTAAACCCTAAACCCCGAAGCCCTAAACCCCTGTTCCAAAATCGGTTTATGAGGATATTTACGGAAATTTATAGGGATATTTACGGAAGTTTATAGGGGCCTTGTATCATGTCTCATAGCGGGCTGAAGAGGATTCTCATACATAGACTCTTGTGGTGCAGGGTTTAGGGTCTGGGTGTACGGTGTTCAGGGGTGCTCTGGGCGAGAGTACATCCGCCAAGATCCCACATAATACCTTTCACTAACGAAAAACATATGAACGCATATCAAGCAGAAGCCCTGTAAAACCCTCCAAGGCCCCAATACAACCCCTGAATGGCCCCACGAACACTTGCCTTCACTGCCAAGGCGCATCATCAAAGCTAGGTAGTCTGATTGGAACTTCTTTCACCTTGATAGGCTGCGGGATCGAGAGGCCGCTTTAGGGTTAAGTTTAGTTTTTTTGTGTATGCTTGGCATGCTCGGGTCTGGGTTTCGGCCTTTTCGGAATCGCAGAGCCTCAGATTCAACAACACCACGGGTACTGCTATGCTGTATCTAGGTACATCCCAACAATTGGTGTTGTTGCTGGAAGAAGAAGACGAAGTAGTAGTAGTAGTAGTAGTAGTAGTAGTAGTAGCAGGAGTAGTAGTAGTAGTAGTAGTAGTAGCAGGAGTAGTAGTAGTAGTGGTAGAAGTAGTAGTAGTAGTAGCAGGAGTAGTAGTAGTAGTAGTAGTAGTAGTAGTAGTAGTAGTAGTAGTAGCAGGAGTAGTAGTAGTAGTAGTAGTAGTAGTAGTAGTAGCAGGAGTAGTAGTAGTAGTAGCAGAAGTAGTAGTAGTAGTAGTAGTAGTAGTAGTAGTAGTAGTAGTAGTAGTAGTCATAGTGATAAGACTAAAACTAAAACCGATAGTCATGATATTAATGAGACCAATGTTGAGAGCAACCTGCCAATGAGCACTGGCTGGAGACAGGCACCAGACATTGTAATGGTGATGCAACCCAGCATGACAAATAATGTGGCTCCCAAATCATAACATGACCCCGTTTGACAGTTATCTCGGATCCACCGCACGAGTGGTGGAGCACGGACTTCCTCCTGAAGACTGGACCACCCCGCATCCTCTGCCTACACCATCCACACCACGAGCTTCGTGGTTCGCCACGGCAGCTTTCGTCCAGCGAAGAGGCGAGGCCTCCAGTCCCTCGTCGCGCTGGAGTCCACGACAACGACAGAAAACGCAGCTAATTACTTCACCGAATTCTGGCTTGTCCACCATGGTGCTGTCATCGAGGCGCTAAAACAAGAGCTTGCTTGCCTGGCATGACCGTGACACTGTGCCATGTTTTCATCCCATGCACCGGACTGAACTACTGGAGCTGAACGTCCTAAACCATGACGCTGTCGGACAACCCATCGGCATGCGACATTATTGCGGCCATCCTTGACCTAATTAGGCCCTAAAGAACATGACGAGCCGCTAACCCAAGCCTGCGCAAGCCTATAGTCCCATCGTAGTTCCTTTTTGGTTGAAGATCTTAACCACAAAATTGGCTAACCCAAAGAAGAACCACAATGGAGATTGTGGGTGGGTTCTAGAAAAGCGTTAGCAATCGGAGAGGCTCACAAGGCCAGGGCCGCATCAGTCTTTCTGAAGTCCCTTTACAGCAATCATATCTACCATGTATGCCACCCTAAACCCTAAACCCCTGAACCCCAAACCTCAACCGAGGCCCAAGCCCCATCAACCTTAATGTAGGAACCTGATTGAGAAACCCTGGGCCTATAACCCCAAAATAGTAGGATTCATATAAGGAACCCTAATAGAGGCCCATGGTTTCTTGATCAGGTTCCTACACTAGTATCCGACACCATCATAACAAAACAAGCCAGAGCCCCAAATCTTAACAGTCTTAACTGAATCCCAAACCATAAGCACCCGACTGCCTAAAAAGCCGACCCTTACCCCTAGATTCCGAAACAACGCAAAACGCCCTACCCCTAGAAAGCCCCAAACCCCAAACGCCCACACCTTAACCCAAAACCGCTAAACCGTCCTAAACCCAATAGAACCCTTGAGCGAGCCCCTAAAGGAACCCTTCCCAAAAGGAACCCCTTTACACCACAAAGGGAAACCCTAAACCCTCAAGGCCGTAAAGCCCCAAACCCTTTAAGGATCTGGCCGTGACTTTTGGCGGCTCTTTCTCCACCTCCGCCACGACATTCGCAAAGACCTTCAAGCGTTCAAGGAGTCCCAATGAAGGCTCCGACAAGGCTTCCTTTCAGGGTTCCTGAGGGCTACTATTAGGGGTCTATAAGAGTTACTATAAGGGATCCCATAACGGTTTGCCTGGACTTTAAAGGCTCCTTTGAGGGGCTTGGGGGGTAAAGGTTCCTTTAAAGGTGCTTACAAGGGCGTATGGTTATAGGCTTTCAATAAGGGTTTCTATACGTTTCTTTATAAGGGTTCCTTAAACAGTACGAAAAGCTGCATAGAGCCCATAGGCTACAACGCCTGTGGAAGTAGCACAAACAAAGAAATAACTGCGCTACAACGCATGTGGAAGTAGCAGAAACAAAGGTATAGCAGTGTGCTCGGGTGCCGCCAGCTGCTCTCGCAGCAGCAAAGAAGCAGTTAAGGGTTCCTTCCAGAGTGTTATGGGTTCCTTGCAGGGTTCGAGATCGAAGTTCAAAGCACTGAAGTTGGGGTTCAGTTTTCTGAAACGCTCAGAAAATATTCTGCTGGGCTCTGGACGGGTATTTAAAGCGTTTTTGTCCAAAGGACCAAACAACCAAACAAATAGTTAACTTTCGGTACGGTGATCTGCAACTGTAGGCATTTGAGGGGAAGTAGAGGATTGAGGAACTAGTCGGTACTTACATGAAAGGAACATGATGCTGTCGATAACAGCCTTGAGCTATGAACCTCGAACTGCAAACCCTAACCTTATTCCAGAAAGGGCGGAACCCAAAGCCCCTAACCTAACCTCTGACTCTATATACCCCTAAACCTTGAGCTTGGGGACCTCAAATTTCTCAGGCATTGTTTACGTTGCGAGGTCCGAAACCTGCTGGATTCGGCGCAGTGCTTGCAAGTTTCAAGGGCTTCAAGCGGGTTCAGCATAACTGACCTGAAGAAAGCCCAACGTGAGCATACCTCGATTAAGATCCGGTGTCAGGGCCCCTTTACGGATCAAAACTCCACCCCTCGGTGAAGCATGGTAAAGCCCAACTCTGCCTACAAAGAATTGAAGGCTCCGTCAAGCCATGCCTCACAAAGCACTCAGCTGCAATCACAGTTCAACGGACTGAAGACCCGAATGTGTTGAACACCAGCAACTCCAGACTCCAAACACCCAGATCCCCTAAACCAGACACCAGCAGTGTAAGGGCCTAAACCCCAGGCTCCCTCACATTCCGATGCTGCCTGCAGTGGCCTCTCCGACTCGATGCCCATACTGTACATTTTTGCTTTGCCACCGAGCCGCGACATGTCGTGCAGAGCAATTTGCTCGCAACCGCTGCATATATCATGTTTGGAGTGCTGCGGCGGTCAACCGGCCCTTCAGGGCCGCCGACCACCAGCGCGAAACTCTTCCTAAACTCTGAATCTGAAGTAAATCGGTGCTCCGAGCCTTCACTCCGCGCTGTTGCGGGGAGTTCTCCGCTGACCTCGGCTCAAGGGGGGGAGGCCACGGACAATCACACAAAAAAGGCGGCCCGAGGCACAGGCACACATTCGTCTCACGGCAGGGGCGGCAGCCCGAGCTCCTTGGCCACCTTCCGAGCCTGCAGCGGGGAGCGGGGCGACACGCCGCACTGCGCACTTTTTTGCGCACGAAAGCGGCCCCGCCTCGGCGACGGAGACCTCGCGCTCGACTTTGCCATCCATGCAGAGCCAGGCCTTCTCGCCGCTCGCGCTGAGCCTCACCGAGCGGCCCTTGTATTCGCCCTCCTCGAAGAAGCTGACCGTCACGTTGCCGCTCTTGTGCGTGTACGTTCCCTTGCCGTTCTTCTTGCCGTCCTTCCACTCCCCGACGTAGACGTCGCCGTTCGCAAATGTCTGCGTCCCCATGCCGTTCCGCTTGTCGTCCTTCCACTCCCCGACGTAGACGCCGCCGTTCGCAAACGTGTGCGTTCCCGTGCCGTTCCGCTTGCCGTCCTTCCAGTCTCCCTCGTACATATTGCCGCTCGGGAACGTGCATCGCGCCCGGCCGTCCATATTGCCCTGGTCGTTGACGGGCAGCTCCGCGTCTCCCCCGATCGGGTCGTACCACTCTGAGACCATCTGCACCTCGTCCTTGACGCCTTGCTCCCACTGCTCCCTGGCCTTCTGCACTGCGGTGGCCAGATACTGCTCCGCTCGGGTGCCGCCTCCTCGAATGCTGGTGGTCGGAAAGGCGAAGAGACCGATGCGGGGGACTTGCCACTTCTTTCCCATGTTCTCCTCCGCGACCTGCATGTCCGATTTCTCCCGGAGCACACCCTGCTGGATCTGGAGCACGAAGCCCCGTTTGCTCTGCTCGATGCGATCCAAGTTCTCCTGGAAAGTGCGGAGCCAGCGGGAGTCGGCCTTCTCCTTCCAAAGTTCCTTGCGGGTGAGATTGAGAGAGAGAGAGAGAGAGGTCAGCAACAAAGCTGATTGAACCCTTAACCCAGCCACGCTCACTACAGAGATGCCTTGACACCGGAAGGTCCTGGGCAGCAAGCGAGTCTTGAAACTTTCTACAGAACAGCTTTCAACCCGTTGATTGGGGCCCCCGAGCGCGCCTTGTTGTCGGTATTGGGATTGTACACGGTACAGCCCAGTTCTTCCAGGATTTCCTTGATTCCTATCGAGATTGTCTTCCATGGCTCTTGGAACTTCGTGGAGAGAACGACGTGAGGTGCATCTGGGCCTCTCTCGAGCACACTTTTCCTCGGGGGCCAAGTAGTCGGGCGAATCCACTCGTCTGGGACCTTGTCGTAGCAGCCAGCCATGGGCTGTGCAGGAAAACGGTGGAGCTAAGCTGGAGTGACCTGTTGAGCAGCCTCGCCCTCGAAGTTTTGCGTTTCTACGGTCTTTCACCAGCTCCTGAATTGGACCCCTCATGCCCTGAAGCCTTGGGCAGCCTTGAACCCCACCACCGAAGGTTTCTATAGCGGTTTACTCGTGGTTCCCTGTCTTCTTCCGGGCTGTATTAAACCCGCAAGCCTTCAACCTTGATGATTCATCAATGTGTCAAGACTCCTGGAAAAAAAGAAGCCACCAAAGGAAGCCTTAACACCCGGAAGCCCCAGACTCCGTCACACAAAAGAATTCGAAGGCCCTAAGACCCCCAAACAACCCGAAACACAACCTGAGACCTCAGTACGGGCCCCTTAATCCTAGACTACTACAACTTCGGCGACCTCATGATAATCTCGAACAGCCTTGTCAATTGTAATACGATGCCTACAGAAAACCTTCTACACGCTTGCGAAAATAACACCCCTAGGACACTTCAAGACCCTACTTTGCTGAATTGCAGCAACTGCAGTCTAAACCCTGAATCCCAAACCCTGAACCCCAAGCTCTAAACCCAAAAACTCCGGAACCGCGAACACTGAACTCTAAACTCCAAAACCCTAAACTCCTAATCCCTAAACTCCTAAACCCCAGAACTCCTAAACCCTACTCCGAAATCCTAAAACTCCTGAATTATCCCAAATCCTAGAATCCCTAAACCTCAAACCCTAATCCGCATGCCCCAGACCCGAGCCCCCGACCGGCTCCGGGACGCGGCGAGGTCTTCTCTTGGCACCAAAAATGTCGTGAAACCTGATGAGTTAGAGTTTAGGGTTCGAGGTTTTTCCGGTTTAGGGGGTTTAAGGGTTGAGGGCTTATAGGGTTTAGGGTATTTAGGGCTTATAGGGTTTGGGCTTTAGGGTTAGAGTTTAGGGTTGAGGAGTTTCGGGGTTTAGGGCTTTGGGGGTTTAGGGATTCGGCAAGATGTCTACTAGTTTAGGGTGGTTTCGGGCTAGGGTGAACCATTTACTGCCATTATGCAATTAGGCTCTCGAACTTAGGGCCTGGGTATTCTTGGAGGTTCGGGCTTCAATTGCAGGCTTTGGGTTTCGGGGTTGGGGCTTGGGGCTTTTGTTTCAGGGTTCAGGGTATTTTGGGATTTGAGGTATAGGCTCCAACACTAAAAGGGTCGGGAGTTAAGGTCTAGTTGTCGGAGCTGACGGCTGTGGGTTTAAACATGAGGTTTCGCGTGAAGCCACTATGGTTCAGGGTTTAGGGTTTCGGGGTTGAGGCAGGGTTTGGGGTCATGGTTTCGGTGAAGCCTTCAGTCGATTGGTTTGGCTTCAAGGCCTACAGCTTTCACAGCTCAGGGTGTAGCTGAATAGCCTGAAGTACCTTGTTTTGCTTTGAGGGCCAGTGTGGCTTAACAAATGAAGTGCAACCCCAAACCCCCAGCGCGCTTATACCCCAAATCCAAAAGCATCAACAAATCCGAACTGCATGCATACCGATGCCCAAAACCCTAAACCCCGACCCAATGCGCTAAGCCCCATAAGCTCTCAGCCCGGTCGTAAACTTGTTAAACCCCTAAGAACCCGCAAACCTAAACCCAAAACTCCAACCTTACCTTTGGTTAGTAGGGAATGGAGGCATGGGGTACTATTACAACTACTATTACTACCATTCTTCCATTCCCCACCAACCAAAGGTAACCAACCCCATACGCCAAGCCCCATCAACTTTTGACCCCGAACGTAAGCTTGTTAGAACCCCTTCTGTTGACCTGTGAAAGCCCTGCAGATTGTAGATGAACCCCTCAAGCACCCTCCCTAAACCCTAAACCCTGATGGAACGCGAAGCAAAGCATTTTTAAAGTCCCGAAAATTCAGCCCTAGAGTGCCCTAGACTCTGATGCCCGAAAGATGGCCTGTAATACACTGCACAGTTTTCTGTACGGGTATGTCAACATCTAACTTAAGAGGGACACTATCTATATATGTATTTATTTATTTATTTATACATATATAAGGGGATACAGTATAAGGGGATGGTCTCAATCACAAACTATCTCAGCCCGGAACCCTGAAGCCCCCCACCCTAAAGCCCAAAAGCCTGAAGGCCCAAACCCCTAAACCCCTAAACTTAGCCCCCAAAACGATAAACCCTTAAACCCTAAACCCCTAAACTTAGCCCACAAACCACGGAACCCTTAAACCCTTTGCCCCTAAACCCCCAAAGCCCTAGGCCCCTGAACGCCGATGCCTGCGCCGGGCTTGCCGGTCATGGAGCTTCAAACGAAAGATCTGAAGCTCCTCCGACCTCGGCTTTGGGTGTAACGCTTTTGGGGTTTAGGGTTTATAGGCATTACTATGGGGGTTTAGGGTTTGTAGGCATTATTATGGGGATTTGGGGTTCGTCTGAAGCTCCACCGACCTCGGAGCTCCGTGTTATAGGCGTAATCCCTAAACTCAAAGCCGGACTTTACTTTAAGGGCATCAGGATGGGTTCTGAAGTTCCTCCGACCTCGGGGAGATGCTTTGGGTGCAGGGCTTTCAGGGTTTAGGGCTTTTGGGGTTTAGGGTTTAGCGGTTTGGGGTTTAGGGATTACTGCATGGGGTCTTTTGGGGTTTATTTAGAAGTTCCTCCTACCTCGGAGCTCGGTTTTATAGTGCACATGGAAGTTGGAGGGATTCCCTTCTCCCTAAACCGGTTACCCTAAAGCCCAGACTCTAAACCCTCTACCCTTAACCGGTAACCCTGAACCCTAAACCCTGACCCCTGTACTGTAAACCATTAAGCCGAAACTGTCAACCCCCAACCCTGCTTGGGCATCAGGATAGGGTCATCTGAAGCTCCGACAGACCTCGGGGATGTGCTACTGGTGTAAGGTTTGGGGGAAAATTTAAGGATTACTGTAAAGGGTTGGCTTAGGATTCTTTAGGTGTAGGGTTTTGACGGCAAAGAGTTTATAGGGGTTAGCGGTTCAGAGGCTTAGGGCTTATAGGGGTGAAATTAAGGGTTCAGGCTTACGTCTTTGGGTTCAAGGTAGTTTTGGGGGGCCTTCACGATCAGCACGTCGCGGTCCTGCTCTCTTGAGCTCAGGTTCTTTGCGGTGAAGTGCCCAACGACGATGTAACTGCCTAGAGACCCCAATCGCGTGCTGGTGCCAAGTAGCTGGCTGCAGTGCTGAACCCCCAGCATGCAACGCTGATGAGGAACCCGCTGTTGACGAGGGATGTGCACATACATCTAGCAAGGTCGCACGTCCTAAACCCTAAACCTAAACTCCCTCGGCGGAGACGGTGCGCAAGTCTCGCCGTCGCTGGCATCGCAGGCGGCACTGTTCCAAAGCTCAAACAAGGTTCCTAACAAGCTCTGCAATGGCTCGATAAGGGCTCCAACGGGTTCCTGAACAAAAACTCAATGAAGCGCAGGCAACTGGAACGTGAGGCTGGTGGTCGGCGACGTGACCGCCGACTTTAGGGGGTTTGGGTTTAGGGTGTTGACCTCTACCAGGAACCCCTGAAGTCCTCTAATAGGGTAGTTGGGGGGTCTAGGTATGCAGGCTCCTCAAATTTTCTCAAACAAGCTCCATGCACGAGGGCTCCATTAATGGGATAAGACTCTAGGATCTAATTATTCGGCTCCATGTATCGGGGGATTCAGAAACAGACCTAAGCCGACTAGTGCAAGCTAAACCCTACCTAAACCCTGAAACTCTGAACCCCCAAGTGTTAGAAGGGGTTTATGCGAGCTCAGGGCTGAGACCAGAATGGCTTGCTCTCAAACAAGAGCGTTTCAGACATGGTATGGGCTTGCCAAGAGCATGGCAAAAATCCACAAAGCAGATCCAGTGGTCTTGGGCTTTGCCGATCTTGACAAAGTCTTGGATGGGCTGTATGCATTTAGGCAGCCCTGGTTTAGTTTAGGGCTTAAGGATTGCTCCCGGATCAGGGTTCAGGATTCCTGTGTATGGCCTAGGGCGTAAATGATCACTAACATGTACTACAGAGTCCTTGGCTCTAGGTATTCAGGCCTGTATACTTCGGAGCCTCTGGCCTCCTAAACAGTAAAGCCTATAGCCGGTTGAGCCCATGAGTTTATTCCCAAGGCTAGAAGGGCTCCTAACAAGCTTTCGAAGGTTATATCTGAGCTCCTGAAAGACACTCTACAAGGCTTGTCTATAATGATTCATGATGCCATGAGTCATTGACCCTTTGCACCGAACCAGAACCACAGGGTTTAGATCCACAGGGCTTGTTCGACAGAGTTGGCTTTTAAAAACTTTTACAGAC
The DNA here is from genome assembly GCA_905221615.1 of Symbiodinium sp. CCMP2592. NCBI lineage: Eukaryota > Dinophyceae > Suessiales > Symbiodiniaceae > Symbiodinium > Symbiodinium sp. CCMP2592. The sequence goes on along the minus strand of CAJNDT010005869.1, from coordinate 874,224 downwards.
TTTTAAAAACTTTAAAATGCAAGAAAAACATTCTAAAAACTTTTAAAAACTTTAAAAGACTTTTAGAAACTTTAGAAGACTTTAACAAACTTCAAAAGACTTTTCAAAACTTTAAAAGGCTTTTAAAATATTTAAAAGACTTTTAAAAACTTTCAAAGACATGTAAAAGCTTTAAAAGACTTTAAAAGACTTTTAAAAGCTTTTAAAAACTTTTACAAACTTTAAAAGACTTTGAAAGACTTTTAAAGACTTTAAAAAACTTTTAAAATTGTTTAAAAACTTTAAAACACAAAAAACTATTTTTTCTACATTTTTAAGGTTTTTTCCAAGAAGACGAGGATGAAGAAGACCTGGCACAGGGTTTAAAGTTTCAGGGTCTTTAGGGTTTGGGGTTAGAAGGCAGAGTGCCATAGTATTAGGGGTTTGAGGGTAATGAAAGGGTTAGGGTTAGAGCTTCAGGGTTTTAGGGTGTAGGGTTAGAAGGCAGAGTGCCATGGTATATGGTTGAAGGCTAATGGCTGAAAGGCAAAGTCCCAAAGTCTTCAACATGAATGGGCTTCAGTTTTGGTAGTTATCTTGGAATGATCGTGGCTTGGCTTCGGGCTTTTGGTCGTGCCCAAACCCCCGCTCAACAGCTCCAGGTACTCCCACACCCTCGTACTGTACCACTACTGCTACTTTAATACTACTGTACTACCACTTTACTACTACCCTCTTACAAGTATACTTCTGTACTACTATCGCACCCCTACTGTACTACGACGGTACTACTTTTGTACTACTGTACTACTACCGTGCTAGTACTTGTACTACTACTGCACGACACACCACTGCACCGCACCAGGCCTCAGACGTGGTCGATTGTGGAGGGGAGTGTAGGTTGGAGGCAAAAGTCTTCAGAGTGAAAGTTTTGCAGTTTTGGTAGTTCTCGTTGAGTGACCGTGTCTTGGCTTCGACTTTTTGTCGTCCCCAAACCTCGCTAGACAGCTCCAAGTACCCCTAAACCCTCGTACTGCACTGTATCTACTACTACTATAGTACTACTCTACCCTGTTGTACTACTACTGTACCGTACCAGGCCTCAGACATAGTCGATTGTGGAGGGGAGTGTAGGTTGGAGGCACAAGTCTTCAAAATGAAAGGTTTTCAGTGTTGGTAGTATCTTGGAGTGATCGGGGCTTTTGGTTTCCAGCCTTTGGTGATCCCCCCAAACCGTTAAACAGCTCCAAGTACACTTAAAAACCTCGTACCGTGTTACTACTGTACTACTACTGCATTACTACTGTACTATTACATGCATTACTACTGGACTATTACATGTACTCACCGGTGCATCATCGAGCTTCTTCTTGTATCTTTGCTACCTGTAATGTGGCGGCCGTTTAATAGCCACCCCCCCTCGACCAAAGGTTTTTGGTTTGAATAGTCTGGTGTCCGTGACCCCCTGGACCGGGGTTCGGCTGGCTGAGGGTCTGAATGGCTTTGGATAAGTTAGAAGGGAAATGGGGGGTCGCATGGTCGGCTTGAAACCTGCGCGAACGCCGCAATCGGGGGGCTTGGGGATCACCAATAACTTGAAACCAAGCCCCGATCACTCCAAGATAACTACCAACACTACAAACCTTTCATGTTGAAGACTTTTGCCTCCAACCTAACCACCCCCACGATCGACCAAGTTTGAGGCCTGGTACGGTACAGTGGCGTGTAGTACAGAGTACAGTAGTACAGTAGCATAGTAGTACATTGGTGCAATGGTAGTACAGTAGTAGCACAGTACAAGCACAGTAGTGTGTTTCATCGACTCAAGCAGAGAGCGCCCCTGTAAACTTTGCTTTGTGTGGGTGCTTTGTCTTTGCTCTTTAAAGGTTTTGCTGTTTGCTGTCATATCTGGTATCTATATGTGCTTATAGGGTCATGGCTTTGAGTTTGGCGCGGGGGCGAGGCTGGCCTGGGAGGTGGGCTGATAAGGCGCAAGGGCGAGGGCTGGGGACCGGGCTCGGGACTTCAAAATTTTTGAAGACGAATTAAGATTTAATGAGATTTATAGTTAGATGTAGTAAGATTTTATTTGGGTTGTTTTCCTTTCTAACACTGATAAGATTTTATATAATCTCCCTGCAAAGGGAATCTCGATCTATCTATCCAAGAAAAGATGCTTCCACGGGGGGGGTTCACGGGGGGGTATCCCCCCCTTTCCCCCGGTGCCCTCGATCCAGGGGGTGCGGGGGGCGGGAGCCCCCCGCGAAACGGTGGCGAATATTTGCGATTTTCCAAGGAAAAAGTTATAAATTCGCAACAAGCCAACACCACAAGGTTTGGATCAACAGGGCTTAGCAATAAGATTCAATAAGATTCAATAAGATTTAATAAGATTCAATAAGATTTAATAAGATTCAATAAGATTCAATAAGATTCAATAAGATTCAATAAGACTTAATAAGATTCAATAAGATTTTTCCGGGGCGTGCCACAATTGTACAAATGTCTTCTAAGATTCAATAAGATTCAATAAGATTTTTTGGGGCGGTCTGGAGTCGTGTCCCTTTTAAAAATGATGAACCAATAAGATTCAATAAGATTTAATAAGATTCAATAAGATTCAATAAGATTCAATAAGATTTTTCCGGGGCGTGCCACAAGTGCCACAAATGTCTTCTAAGATTTTGCCGGGCCGATCTTCCGGAAAAGGCTTCATGATAAAATGCTGCTGGGGCTGGGGCTGCTGGGCCTGCTGGGGCGGCTGGGGCTGCTGGGGCGGTTCGGGCTGGGTGAAGGCAGGGAGAAAAGCGGTTGGGGGAGGGTGTAGTGAAGGAGAGGAGGGCCTGCCCCAACCGCCAGTCCCCCAGCCCACGCCCAGCCTTCCCTGCGAGCCGCGACCGAGCAGAAAGCCTGTAAATACCGCGTTAAAACAACGGCCAGGGATCCCACACATCTGCGGGCAAAATCTGGCGGAAGTGATCCGCCCAAGGGCCAGGGATTTCACACATCTGTTGGCAAAATCTGGCGGAAGTGAGTGCTGCTCACTTCCGCCAGATTTTGCCAACAGATGTGTGAAATCCCTGGCCTTTTGTTTAATGCGGTATTTACAGGCTTTTTGCTCGGTGGCGGATCACTTCCGCCAGATTTTGCCCGCAGATGTGTGGGATCCCTGGCCGTTGTTTTAACGCGGTATTTACAGGCTTTCTGCTCGGTGGCGGCTCACTTCCACCAGATTTTGCCAACAGATGCGGTGGTGGGCTGGGGTTGGGGGCTGGGGCCCGCAAGGGGTGTCCGATTAGGTTTTGAAGAAACGCGGATCCCAAAATCACGGATCGCAAAGAGTGTCTCCCTGCAGGTTGTATTAAAACATAGGTTCCCAAATCATGAACCGCAAGGGCTCCCCCTGCGGCTGTCCAAAAACTCGCAGCTCGCAAGGGGTGTCCGGTGCCTGTCCCCATACCAAAATCATCAAATCGCAATGGGTGTCCCCCGAAAGTAGGGGGTTGGGTCGGGTGGGGGGGGGGGTCGGCTGGGGTGGGGCTGGGCTGGCTGGGGCTGACGATGCGGCATCTTGGAATTGGGCTGGGCTGGGGGGGGATGGCCGGTCCCCGGCTCAATCACCCCAGTGTGGATTGCTTTTCCCTTTTCCTAAATTTGGGCTCTCCTTTTTTGAAAAAACATTGCCGAAACAAACTTGACCAGACTGAGCCAGGTTTTCTATATCTTGTTTTGCTTCCAAGCAGGAGGCGACGTTGTGATTCGCTTTTTTGTGAAGAAGTTTTGAGCCAAGACACACAACAACAGACTCGCACAAAACAGTCACCCAGCAAACACAAACAAGTAGCAACATGCCAAACGCATGCGAATACTGAAATTGACTAATAGCATCACCCCACTAATACAGGTTAATGTGGGGGTCCTTCTGGTCCGGTGTGCCTAGTTGATGCGTGTTTCCTGTGCTTATTCGGGCTGTATCAAAAAATGGTGGCCTAATTAATGATTAGTGCGTTCTTTGTTGGGCCGACTGATTTTTTGTATTTCTCTTCTACGACTGTCCTACTACTGTACTATTACAATACTAATGCACTGCTGTACAGGAGTGTAGGCCGGACGAAAAAGTTCTCAACATAAAAGGTTTTAGTGTTGGTATCTTGGAGTGATCGTGGTTTGGACTTTGGTCGTGCCCACACCCCGCTAAACAGCTCCAGGTACTCCCACACCCTTGTAATGTACCCCTACTGTACTACCACTTTACTAACTACCTTCTTACTACTGTACTTCTGTATTACTATTGCACTGCTACTGTACTACTGAATATGGTACTACTATTGTACTACTGCATTACTACTGTGCTATTACTTGTACTACTACTGTACGACACACCACTGCACAGCTCGAATCCATGTGGGGAAGGTCGGCATTTCAAGGAAATCCTAAACCCTTAGACTCGATCACAACCCCCAACTTAAATTGATAAACTACTTTAAAAACAAATACAAACAAATTTGTAGACGTAGAACAGCAGGAAGCCAGGTTGAACAGCAGGATGCCATTTATCATTTGACTCAATCACAACCAAAACTATTTAAAAAGATTAAATATTAACTTCAACAACAAATAAACAACAAATTTGTAGACATACAGCAGCAGGAAATCAAGTAGAACAACAGGAAGCCATTTGACTCAATCAGAAACAAAAACTCATAATTGACAAACATGTATTTTTTACACCAAAAATAAAAATAAAAATATTTTAACAACTGTAAAACACAAAAACATATTTAAAAAAACTTTTAAATACAAAACAACACTTTTAAATACAAAAAAACACTTCTAAACACAAATAAAGCCAACCACATACAAAAATAAGATTTTGGGTTCCTTTCATATAAGCCTTGTTGATCTAAACCCTGTGGTTCTGGTTCGGCGCAAAGGGTTAAGGAATGAGGTTTCTATACGGGCTTCCCTTACAGGGGCCTTTGTGACTTGAAGAGGGCTTTCCGGTACATTTTTTGCATAAGTATGATACGAAACCCCAAGGAACCATACTGTGAGTTTGTCAGGCTTGTATATTACATCTCCAGATCTTGCTGCAGTCCAAAATGCACGTCGCCCATGGGTCGTAGGTCTCTCTCCTGCGCAATCCTGATCAAATTCGGCTTGGGACAGCTTGCCTTGGGACTTAGGGTGGGAGGATGACAACGACAATAATATAGGGGCCTTAATAATTGCCTATACTATTTGGGGATTCCTCATCATACTTATACCAGAATATGCCCCAAAACCCTCTTCCAGTTAATAAGGCCCTTATATCAGCTGAAAGTCTTGAGATTTCTGGCTTAAGTGGTTGAGCCGGAAAGCCTCAAGGCCAAATCCGAAAACCCAAACGGGAACTCCGCCTGAACAAGACCTTCGTTTGCAGGGTTTAGGGTCTAGGGTCCTCAAAATCTGAACTCCTGACAGTCCGTCCTGGCCAAGTGTTCCACGAAGGCCCGGTCCAGGCGTGCACGTCGCCTTGCTGGCGGAGCAGCAACCTATTTAATCAGCATTGAAAGGTGCCAGCGGCAGCGGCAAGACAAGCAGGATAGTAGTAGTAGTAGCCTGTAGAGGCGGAGGAGGAGGAGCATAAGCAGCAATCCTGCACCTGCATGCTGCGGATTGAAGGTGCTTAGGATAGAAGGTCTTCTGAAGCAAGCTGGGCAGACTCAATAAGCCCGAAACCACCGACTTGAACTCAAAAGACCGCAAGGCTTTACGCGATTGCCAGCGAGCTCCTGACAGATTCTGAAGCTGGGCCTTTAAGTAACCAGGGAGAAAAAGTATAAAACGTTTATTTCATAATGGCTCCTTCAAGACAAAAACTATTAAAGTATGGTGCTGCAAAGCCCAGGAAGCGTTTGGCGTGTAGAGCTCAGGGCCAAAGACCTCGAACCTCAAACATAGAACTCTGGTACTCGACGAGTTCAAGAGACACTTTGAAGGGAAGCCGGACTCAAAATCAGTTACGGTCCCTAAGCCCGAAAACCATAAATCAGGGTCGCGAACATTAAAACTCACCCTCGAACCTGAAACGCGCCGAAAGCCCATGAGCGTTATAAGCCCCAAAACGCGAAAAGCCCCCTAGGGCGGCCTTGCCGATCTTCATGGGTGCTACCGTCGTGTGGAAAAGAAGGCAAGCTAGGGAAGAGTGTTGGCCATCAACCCGAACCCTAAATTGAACCCTGAAGCCCTCTAGCAAAGCCACAGGCGCCCAAAACTCCAAACCCGAAACCCTAAGCCAAAAACCCTACACCCAAAACCCAAAACCCCAAATCTTAAACTCTAAACCCAAAACCCTAAACCCCAAACCCCAAATCTTAAACTCTAAACCCCAAATCCAAAACCCCGAACCTAAACCTGAAATCAAGTATTGAGACTCCCAGCAATGTGGTCTGCCGAGGGGCTGAGCGCTCACAGGCAGCGGATCAGTGTTGTAGTGATTAAACCTGCAGGATGAGGGTTTGGAGATCTTTAGGGTGTAGGGTGTATAAGGTTTACGGGGATGCAGGGGTCGGTGCCTCCGATGCAAAATAGTGCGGTGCGTTGTGTTATGAACAATGCTATTTGGCTTTTTTTGGTGTCATGACCAAGATGGTTGGTAGTAGAGAACATAATCTATAAACGGTTACCCTGAACCCTAAACCCTTTAGGCTTTAAGTTTCGGGAGTGCCTTGTCAGGACGCCAGATCCAAGACCCCGAGTCTGAGGCTGAGGGCTCATAGTGAAATGGCATAGAAGTACGCACGTATATGTCCAGTAGATAAATGTGAGTTTCCGAAAAGTAGGGCTACCGTATTTTGGGGTCCTTATAAAAAGGATCCTACTATTCAGGGTACTATATTAGGGTCCCCTGTTTTTAGAAACTCCCAAATATGCTCTGGGGGTCGGGTTTGCATAGAGCCGACATGACGGGATATGCATATAGACAAACGGACATGGACGTTCTTCTTAAAGAGTCTTTGGGCGTTGCCTTGTTGCTATGTTGGTGGACACCTGCCTGCGGGAATACACACTCCTACACTTTCAATCTAGCTCTTGGACCCAAACCTTTACATACGGTCATGGCAACATCGTACACGCTGAGGCATTGCAGTAGGATTTCAGGTTATCACACATACCACTGAAGCCCAAGCAGGCTAAGTACTGCTATAGTAGAAACTTTGGTCAAAAGAGTATATGCTGATTGATGACTAGAACTCTTGGGGGAAGCGGTGCGGCGAAGAATCCAAATCACAAAAGACACAGCAGGCTATATAGTACGAAACCATAGTGATGGAATTGTGGGACAGAGCTTTCCGCAAGCTCTGAACCCTATTCAACACAAGAACCTGCGCATTTCAGGCTAACATGTGACGATCTTCCTTCCTTTCTTTTTCGCTCAAAGCCCGCAACTAAGTCCGGCAACCCTAATTAAACCCTATTCTCTCTAATCCCAAAACCCTCAAGACGAACCTTAAACCCCAAACCCTAATCCCTAACCCTAACGCCCTCAAGACTAAGTCTAAAACCTATATACTACATCCCTCAAGACTAAGTCCGCCAAGCGGCGAAGCTTTTCCACGTACCAGGAGGCCACCGAGACCAAGATTCAGATCTCCAGGCACCCCGTGGAAGCGGGTGAGGTCGCCTGGACTCTACACTTGGAGGGTCGGGGGTCTTTAGCAGGTAATAAGTACAGTTGTAAGCGCCTTAAACGGGATCGTAGTTGCGATTACGGTGCTTATAACTCTATAACCACTTCGTAAGTCCACGATGCTCCAAGTAGCGATCTTGCAAAGCTCCATATGCCCTGCATACACCCTATTTACGAACCCGAACCTCCCCAAGACTCAAACTCTAAACTCCCCAAACCCTTGTGAGACCAAGGACAAGGGTTCAGGATTGAGGGCTGAGGTCGCCTACATCGTGGGGTTGCGGTTTTAGAAACGCTTTTGATGGCTCCAATAGGGCTATACTATGATACCCGGGTTTGTGTGAGGATTTAGGGTTCAAGATGAAGGCACAAGAACGATCACAATATCGCGTCACCACTACCCCTAAACCCTGAAAGAGTTCGAGCCTTTGCCTTGTTTTGCTTCCAAAACCCTAAATCCTAAACCCCAAACCCTTTTCAACCCCTACCCTAAAACCCCAAACCCCAAACCCTTTAAACCCCAAACCCCAAACCCTAATCCCTTTCCCTGAGGTACCAAGGCTGTGCGAGCCTTTCGGCTCGGGGTTTAGGCGGGGGCATGTTTCAGGTCTCTGCAAAATCTCTGTTTATTTCAGTACTTACACCTTGAACCACCAAGCCCTAAACCCTTAAACTCTGAACCCCTAAACCCAAAGGGGTGCACTCCCCGCTGAGACTCCAAAGCTTCACACTTCTTTCAGACCCGGAAAGACCAAATGAAGATCAAGAAGCTTACATCAGCTAAGGGGCTCTTGTAGGCTGCAAGGTGTGGGGTTGGGGCTTAGGATATCGGGTTTAAGGAAAGATGCCAGGAAACCTTGGCTGCGAGGAAAATCAAGGGCCTCACGTGCTTGAAACACTCGGGTCGCAATGCCAGGCCCGAAATCAGAATCCTAACCTTAATCCGATTTGCCACTAGGTGCTTCGGTGAATCCTGGAAGCTAAATTTAGACATTAACAAACTGTGTATTTAAACCCTTCGCGATGTTAAACTGTAGGATATTCCGGAGCTGCAAGCCCCAAACGGAAAACACTGCCTACCACCAACAAAATAACAACAACTATGTAAATCAGTCACACCAAAGAACCCCAAGAATCCACAAAAGCCTGAGAATCCTCACGAACCCCCAAACCCAGCCTGAAATTTGATCTTGTTTGCGGGACCTTGAACAACAAGCCTTAAGTCCCAACCCTGGATCCTGCACCCTATAACCCCAAACCCTAGCCTAAACCCATAAACTGTTAGAAACCCTTAGTAGTCCCTTTGAAAACCTTTAGTAAACCTTTCGTATACCCCCTAAACCTATAAACCCTGTCAAACCCGCATTAAACCTTTATCAACCCTTCGACACCCTTAGAAACCTTTAGTAAACCCTTAGTAAACCCTGAGAAACCCTTAGTACACCCTTAGGAACCCTGAGGAACCCTGAGGAAGCCAAAGTAAACCCATAAACCCCTAGAAACCCCTAGTAAACCCGTAGTAGACCATTTCAAACCTTTAAGAACCCTAAAGGAAACCCCTTTGAGGCTCCGCCTTCCGAGTGTTGCTTCCGGAGTGCCATGGCCGCCCCTCCGTGCGACAGCAGGCCGAGCTCCTGTGGGGACTTTGGGGGAACTTAGGGGGTTTTAGGGTGATAATACCAGTAGCAATAATCCTAATGATCATCACAAAATTAATCATGAAACACTCCTGTGGGGTTTAGGGAGTTTAGGGCTTCGGGGTTTTGGGGTTTCGGGTTTAGGATTTAGGGTTTCGGGTTATAGGGTTGAGGGTGTAGGGTTCACGGCTTAGGGATACCTGTGTCTTTCTGTTTGCATTCTTTTTCTTCGCGCATGCTTGCAAGAGTGGGGTTCGTACTTTTACAGGCTGAGATTACCGACACAGCACAAGCAACATGTAGTGGAAGTGGTTGAAGCAGCAGAACTATGTGGGAGTTTCTGAAAATCGGGACCCTAATATAGCACCCTAAATCGTCGGATCCTGATTATAAGGACCCCCAAATATGGTACCCCTAATTTTCGGAAACTCCCATGTAGGCATTCTCTCTTTATTTTGCGTGCCTTGGACCTCCTTAGTCCCGAGACGGTCTCCATCAAAACGGTAAGCTTTAGAAAGCAGCTAATGGAGCCGTAATAATCAGACTAGGGCTCCTCTAAAAGGGGTCTGTACAAGATAAGGGCCTTAGTAATTAGACTAGGGGGCGGGGGCCATTATACCACAAATATAATAAGGAACCCCCAACAAAGTATTGGTAGCTATTTCGGCCCGTAAGTTAGCCGGCTGTCAGCCGATAGCAGAACTAGCTACAAGAAATAGTAGCGCCAGTGCAAACCAAAGACTCCAATCTCTTCCTGTTGAACTTCGATGATGGGACACCCCGAAGCAACAAGGACACGAGCCTTCCCGGGGGCAACCCTGAAATTCCATACCCCTCCAACCCTTACCGGGCCCTTGTTACACCACTGTAAGGCCCTTGAATGCTTAAGATAGTGCGGAAGTCCAGGGGGGCACTTTTCCTTCTTTGCTGGCGGTCTCTCACTCATTGGAGGAAGATGCTCCAAAACAGGGCTTCCCTGCTTTAGGGAGTTTCGGTGTGTTTGCGGGATCCCCGGTCAAGAACTCTTCAGTGGATTGAAGGTCTTGGCTCCCCTGCTTTCGGTTGTCGGGCGGTTAAGGGTTAAGGGCTCACTTTTCTGAGGGCTTTGGTGTGAGTTTCAGGGCATATGCATGCCATTTTGAACTTCGGAATGAATCAACAGCGCGACGGTTGCAAGGAATATCTGCAGAGGGGAACCCTGTTTAGAACGAGCTCCAATGAGTGTCTACATGACTAGTCTCCCTGAGCGGCGAAAAGAGCTGAAATGAAATCGTCCTCGGAGTCCGAGACCGAATTTCAAACTTGCTAGTTGATTTCAGTTTCGTTGCTGCCAGACATGTGGCCAGGTCTTCCCCAGCGACCAAGTACGAACTATTCTGTGGCCTGGTGTAGTACTGTATCTATATGTTTGTTTGAGCAGACTCGGCTCATGCTCCACCCTGCTTTTGCATAGCTCCTGCTATCCAAGCTCGGAAGAGACCTCACCAGAAGGGTGCAGTGGTAGGTTGTGGTGGTTTAAGGTAGGGCTTAGGGCATAGGGTTTCGAGTAGGACGGTAGTCTGTAGGGGTCAAGGTCTCTTCTTGTGCAGAGTTGAACCACGTCCTTGAGGAAAATTGGAGAGACAGGCTCGGGTGCCACTGCTCCCGTGTTGCAGCTGTCCCACCGTTTGAGGTTGTGCAGCCGTAGCTCCTCATTCTTTACTTGAACCTATGGGTAATCTAATAAAGAAGGCCACCAGACAGCATTAGGATACTCAAATCGAATTAAAATATAGCCGCACGGTCTTCGTCTGAAATCACACTAACGAAAGTTGATCATCAACACACGTTCACCGACGACAGGTTCATGAAAAGGAAGCCATCTCCGGGAATTAGGGACGTCAGGTTGGGCTTGACGGTTTTCAAAGGTATTCTCTGGGAAGTAAGGCACTTACGGTGCAGAGTCGGCCCTAAGCTCTTAACCCTAAAGATCCTCCTACGTCCTCCTAACACAGCGCTCAAAGGCTGACTTTGGGGGTGTTGAAGGGCGCATGGATGTTCTGCTCAAGGTTGTCTTGAGGTTTTGGGTTGGCGGTCCTTTGTCGTAATGCATTCCTCTGTGGGGAGTTTAGGGTGTAGGCTTCGAGGTTTGGGGCGTTTATGTTTGAGGAGTTCGGCTGATGAGCTCTGGTCTTCTGGAGTCCTTGGCAGAATCTCCCAAATCAGGGAACGGGCTCCAGTGAGTCTTCAAATGACTCAGCTCTGTGCGGAGAAACGCCGAACTATGCCGAAATCATATCGATGTTCAGTCTGCTTCAGTCTGAGAAAAGCTTTGCAATTGCATTGTCGAGTTGCAGTTTCACTGCTGCCAGAAATGTGGCAACACATATAGTAGAAGCCAAAAAGTTGGAACATTATTACCCTCATGTCCCTACGGTCAAGTAGAGGGAATCCTAGCACTGATCATCCTAAATCCATGTTCCAACTTTCTGGGTTCACTATACTCCCTCACGGTCCAAGCTTCTTAGTATTGGTGTAATATGTAGTCTAACGCATTCCGGGCTGTTCTCGAAAAACCACCACAAATATCTTGTGGCTTCTTCCTAAGACTTCTCCATACACACTGCAACCAATAGTTGCTGAATGAGGCCCTGATTTCACGGCCAATAAGATGAGGCCAGCAACTGCGTAAGCCCCCGCACCCTAAATTCTAGACGGCGGCGTGCTAATGCCCCTCAACCTCAGCCAGCCTCCCATGCTCGTTTCGGGACCAACAGCAGTCCCTTAAGAAAGCAACAGCCAGAGCACCCACTTCTCCAAAAAGGGATTTCCGGTTTGCCGCCACCAAACTAAACCCTAAATCCCAAACTCTGCAATAGTACCTTTATAGATCCCTTATAGTATATAACCCTTATAGACCCCTTTAAAGGAACCTCTGCAAATCCATGCCCGGGAACTTCACTTGAGCCCTTGGACCGTCGGGACTGTTGGAGTTTCCAAACCGGCGATTGCGCCTTCCAAAAGCCGCCTTAGGGCTTAGGGGTTAAGTTTAGAGTTTAGGGCCTATGCCATAAGGCTATGGGGGCAGCGAGCCCAAAACGCTCAGACGACGTGGCGTTCGAATTGGGATTTGATGTTTCGGGCGGTGAAGTGGCAAAGCTTGTCATGGGTTTTCGGATTGGGATGGTTTAGGGCTTGGGGCTTACACTTTGAGATGAGGATGTCTTGAACTCTCGGAGGGCAAGCGCAGCAAACTCAACTTCTGGGGGGGCTAGGGATTCCGGGGTTCATTTCTATGTCGGATTTCATGGGCGCAGGAAAGACCTATGCGTGTTGAGCGGGTCGTTTTAATGCCGCTACAAGAGCTCGTGCTATGTAAGCTTCGAAGGACCCAACCTTGAAACCCAAACCCGTCGAAACCCCAAACCCAAAACCAAGAGGGTATGTCTAATGGTAGCTTGAGGCAAGATGAAAGGAGCTAGGATTCGGGGGAACGTTGGGGGTATAGACCCTCTCAATAGGATCCCTTTAAAGAAAGCAAGAAGTAGGTTTACGAAAGGTGCACTGTTAAGGGGTCTCCCAAATCATACCTAGGAGATGGTCTTGAGGTAATAGGGGCCTTAATGATTACCCATAGCATTTTAAGGGTTCCTTATTATCTTGAAAGCAGAATGGGCCCCAACACCGTATTCTAATTGCTTGGGGCCCTTTTTTTTGTTGGGCGATTGGGAGCGGATCCTGGAAATTTGGAGCAACGTGCTGTCTGCACTCACAGAAGCATTTGGGGAGAAATGCTCTTTGCACGAAGAAAACTTGGATTTCAGAAAACCTGGGATACCTTACAAAAGGGCTCTTGAAGCAAAAAAAGATGCTTTCATTGGAGATCAGTAGCAGTATTCGCGCCCAGATTTTCTGCAATTCCCGCACCAAGAGATGCCTGCTTCTGTGCTCCGGGTGGCGGCCGAATGGCTGAGTGCAAAATGGGCTTCAGTTGAACTTGAGACACTTGTAAGAAGGCCATGATTGCCCTCGCGCAACAATTCTCGGAGCTGGTGCTCGCCTACTTTCTCGGCCGTTTGACCCAACAGTGTTGCAGGTATCTCACCTGATGCCACGCGACGCCTCCCAGCCACACAAGCCCTATAAGCTGAAACATTTCCGAGGGCTTATTCGCTTCCACCAGCACCACTAGCCCCAGCACAACCACAACCACAGCAACTTGACAATGAAGGGGGCGATCATCGCGACTATAAGAACGATCACAAGCAGAACAGCAACATGAGTAAACTAACGACCGACGACCAGGGACGAACAATTTGCAGTTTTTTGAGGGAAACAGAACTGTTGGCTTTCGATGTCAGCAACTAGCAGAGAGCTCGGAGGCTTCGCGCGAGCGAGTCCATACTGAAGACATCAGCTTCCTGCAGAGGCCCGTTGTGTGTAGACGTCCCGCCATTTTTTGGTCTTTGGCGTCAAACCAAAATACCTGAACCCCATACTAGCACCCGCAAAGGAGCCCGTAAAGGAACCCTAAACCGGCCCTAAACCCGTAAACCCTGGCCATGTTCACGGCTCCCGACTCAGGATTTGAGATCTAGGCCTATGGTCTGCAAGATGCAAAGCTTGCTGCCTGGACGGAATAATGGGGACCTTTGCCCTGAAGGTACTGCAAAAGGGAGTTTCCGAGAATGGGGGACCCTGATATAGTACCCTAAATAATAGGATCCTTATTATAAGGATCCCAAGATAAGGTACCCTAATTTTCGGAAACTCCCATATACAGAAAATTGCACCACTTCAAGGCCACAGCACAGACCACATGGGTACATGGACCCTGTAAACGCCCCTTACTGAAACCTATAAAACCCAAGAACGACCCCTACAGAAAGACACTGGTGCGCAGTGACGGCATGTATCTTCGGCAGCTAGTGACGTTCCTCGGGTCTTACACGAGACATTCCCTTGTGAGGTTTGTGGTATACAGGTATAACCAATAACAGTATAAGTTATTAGGGTTTAGCGTTGATTCCGTTTAGGCCCTGCGGTACAATGATTGCATAGAGGCTCGGGCCGCGGGAAGCGCAGGAAGTTAACGGCCTTGGGTTAAGTTCAGGCTTCAGGGCTTTAGAATTGAGGGTTCAGGGCTTTGGGTTTAGGGTTTATAGGGTTTATGGGGTATAGGGTTGAGGGCTTAGGGCTTCATCAAGCTGAAGCTTGCATGGAGCCGAACGTCACACACGCCACCACATGGTGAGGGCGGCTGCAGAAGCTATTAAGCTATTTGTCTTCAATGGCTGCATGCAGTTGAATAGGGGAACCCATGGGCGGGCTCAGACTCTAAATGTAAATTCGCGACATCAGTGTGAAAAGTGCAGATGCGGTGCCTGCGAAAAGGATCATCTCCTTTAGGAAGATTTCTCTCGTGAGTTTGACATCTTTGATGACGAAACCAGCAGAACTGTCGTCAAAGTATCGGACAAGGTATTGCAGATCTTCGCTCAAAGGCTCGTTCGATTGCAACTGGTTCACAAATGCTGGTATACCCTGGCATTTGGACGTCAAGTCGGCGCCGGCTGAACACAGCCGCAGGCTCAACCTTGAATCGGGATTCAGCGATGTAAGACGTTGAAACCGGAATGTCAGGCCCTTTTCCTGGCTAATCCGTTATGGTAAACCAACATGTATACATGCAGGTGGATGCAGCAATGCGTGTTAACCCATGAAACTACGCCCTGGACCATAATTATCTTTGTTGCCGGAACGCGGCTCGAAACAGCAGCGACTGCATCGCATCATGTTTCATGTTCCTACAAGATACCCGAGCAAGCAAGGAAGGCATACGTCTCTATCCCTCCAACAAGCCAGCATCCGCATCCAAACCTCAAAACAAGCCCTCAACCCTAAAACCTCATCCTTGAACTTACGACCACAGGTCACAGACCCTTCGACTGTGCTGTATGCCAGGACGAGGGCGAGGATAACAGGAATGACGACGACGAAGCATAATGAGAAGATGAATCGCAACTCGTGAGATTCGTTCAGAGATCAAAGCTGCTGATGCACTTGGTGTGCCGTCCGCTCGCATACAGAAAATAGGACGACTCCTCGGGAGCTAGTGACGAGCAGAGCCACAATGATGACGACGACGACCATCATGCAGCACCAAGTACTACGGCAAATGCTTCGGCTGCTCGTGGTCTAGAATGCTGTTAACTTGTTGGACATAGCACGTCTATTGCGATGGGTGGATTTCAAGCCATGTGAGCGCCCCAAACTGCCAGCTGACGACTTCGGCTTCATCCCTTCATGAGGGAACATAACTTAAGTCATAGTAGGGATCCGATTGTCATTGAAGGGTGCAAGTTAAGTAAGGAATAAACAACTTAAGTCACATTACATAGGGTTGCTATTGTAACTGAAGGGTTCTTGACAGCAAGAGGCTGCGAAATCTTGCGCGCTCTTGCGTGACAAGCGGCAGCAGCAGCCAAAGAAACGGTATCGCCGAGCAGCCTCACTACAGTCGGTCTGTCTCAATTTTTTGAGGTCTCCGGACTTACAGAGCCAAGGCTGTAGAGACGGTATATGGGGGCTTGTTTCCCCCTTTCAAGAGCTTAGGGAGTTCTGGAAAAGGGATTATCTAATTACCGGGCACAGGGCTACGGCTGAGGATGCGAGGACCTATGCTGGTTCCACTCTCTGCGGAAGTAGCAAGTACGACACCCTGGCTCTAACAGGGCTCATTTTTGCGACTGTCCCTGCGTGGCTTTCCATGTCATTTCGAAGACGTAAGAGCTTTGGGGTTTTGGTGTTTTAGGATTTGGAGTTCAGGGCTAAAAGGGTTTAATTATGGGTCCAAGGATTATTTGGGCCCTTTGGGCTTAAAGGGCTGAGTGGTTTAAGGGAATCAACATTCGGGATGAATGCTGATCCCGAAGCCTACAATGCCTTCACCAACACCTCCCTACAACCAGACCTCTCACACCTCCCTGACGTCCCGAACTATTGATTTGAGCCGGCCACTTTTTGCGTGTCAAGAACACACAAACCTAAAACCCTAACATTAAAACCCAAAGCCGTGAACCCATCAACCCTCAACAACAAATCCAAACTCTATCCCCCAAAAACCCCTGGCACCTTCCGCGACCAGCGCCCAGGGTTGGCTGGTGTCATTTTGGAAAACCCACCCCGGCATCACGTCCGCTTTCCAGTCGCACTTTTCGTCTCAAGAAACGGACAGGCGGCTTGTACTGAAGATATCTACAACCAGGCACAAACGTTTGAAGTTCGCAGCAGAGGTATGAACATAGGTCGTACATGAGCAGTCAACTACCGAATGAACAAATCAAAAAACGAACACACACACACAAAACTAGCAAATAACGAATAAACCGAACACGAACAAGTTCAGTAAACCAACCCAGAAGCAACAAATGAATAGGCCAATCTTTCGTGTATTGACAAAGGTATGCAAACAAATTTTAATGATGAACAAACTCAACCCACTCACCCAGTCATTCACTCACTCACTTACTCACTCGCTCACCCCGTCCATCAACCAATCAATCAAACAATCAATCAATCAATGAACCAATCAAACAATCAATATCAAGCAAGGAAGCAAGCAGGCAAGCAAGGCCAGCAAGGCAAGCAAGCACGCAAGCAAGTAACCTCTGTTGATGTGTTTTACCATATATTATTATTTATGTACAATCTACAGGTTTTATTTGGTCAAATGTGTACACATACACATACATGGCAGTTACAAACTCTAGCTATCTATCTTCCTAGAGCCGACCTGTGTACCCGTCAGAAAACCAGCTATGTAACCACCTAATCACGGTAGGCCGACAAACCTACTTCCCTACCTCCCTGGATCAGGAAGGCAACAACTCAGGCTTGGGCTGTGATGACCTGACTATCAACTCCATCCAAATCATTTCCACGCCTCAGAACCTGCCGACACGATAAACCTGACATGAGCCTTGAGCCATGCAAGCATTAAATCAGGCCAGTCACATCAGACCAGCGACGAGAAAGTACATGGAGCCAACGAATGCAATGCACTGCGTTGCAAGAAAGATTGGTGCTAGTTCACGGCTGACCTGCGATGGCTGAACCAGCTGCTAGGTCTGCTAGGTTGTCGACATTCCGAGAGCTCTAGCTGTTGCTCTTATGGTTGAAATGAAACTATTGTTGACACCCTGCCGGTAGTCAAAACTCAACTATAGTCATGTTGGTTGTCGCGACTGGTTCCCTTCAACATTTCAATCCTATAACCATATGCATTGTTATTGTTAAAACTATTGCTGCTGTTGCTGTTGCTGTTGCTGCTGTTGCTGCTGTTGCTGCTGTTGCTGCTGTTGCTGTTGTTGCTGTTGTTGCAGTTGCTGTTGCTGGAGCCGCTACGGATCACAGCAGGCTGTGTAGCTTTGCTAACAAGGCTCTGGGTACCAACGCTAGAGGCTCGCAACGTCCCCCTTCTGCGAAGCTTAAGGGACTGTCCTTTTTCTGAGCCATAGCTATTCCCGGAGCCGCGTGCCGCTGTGATCTGCCGGGTCCCAATTCCCGGGCCTCTGTCTGCAGTTATACAACCTTGGCATGAGGTAAGCGGTAGTGGTTTTCACCTTTCCGCAGGGTGAAGGGAGTCGGATTGAGTTCTCTCTTTCCGGCGAAACTAGCGGACGGCGCAATCGCCAATGCACCAGCATTCTTTTGAGAGCATTCGCAAGAAAGCCTTTCGCAGGGCTTGCAATAAGGTACATAGAACACAAGACAGCATCCCGTACCGGAATGGTACGTTGACGCCCGAACATTTGCGCCGCAGTGGACTCACCCCGCCCTCCCCTCCTCCCCTCCCGTGCTGTCTGGCTCCACGATTTCTCCTTCAGGTCCTTCAGGTCCCTGCGCCAGTTTCCGTTCGCGCCCGAGAGGCGGTCGTGCCAGCAAGTCTCTTCGTGTTCTCTCCTGGAACGCTGGGCACCTTGGCATGCAACAATGGACAGAAGTGAAGACGTGGCTTCGCACGGAGGCCAAGTATGTCTGCGACATTCTGGTCTTGCAGGAAACTCACTGGAGTGAAACAGCAGAGTTTGATGTGAGGGTTGGCACTGCGTGAGCTCCGCCACAAAAGGGGCTGCCCGGGCACCCAAAGCTAAAACTGCTCCCGGGCAACGCTCCAAGCAAGGCGCTGCCACGCAGCCAGCTGTTCATGACACAAGTCGAGCGGACGGTGTCATGGTTCTCCTTTCTCCTCAGATAGACAAGAAACGGATTAGGTGGCGAGAGCAACGCCGCGGCAGGCTCATTCAGGTCATTTTCCCGTGGCTTGGGGCCCGCGTGCATGTGTCTTTGCGGTCTATCAACATGCGTGGTCTTCTAAGAAGTCTCCTCAGCAGAACAAGGAAGACCGCTCCGCTCACACTTGCTCCGCGATCTGTCAGCAGCGATCCGGGCAATCCCGGCGAGGGATACCTTTCTCTTGGCAGGCGATTTTGACGCTCGTTTGACTCCGCAGGAGGGTCTGGTGGGCCAGCGTAGCACAAGGAAGGAGCATGCTCAAATGCAGGATGAGCCGTTCCAGGCTTTGGTTTCCTCCCATCGGTTGGTAGCTCTTAACACTTGGTCCTGTGGCGCTGGTCACACCTTCTTCTTGAATGGACGGGGCTCGCAAATTGACTTTCTGCTAACCTCCGAGGCTTCGGCCAAGGGTCCGGCAAAACAGTCTGGGCCATGCAAGGATCTTCAGCTCGGCAGGTGGAAGCGAGGCGGCCACCTTCCCGTCTTGACTCATCTCCGACCCACTCAGCACTGGAATTTGCCTAAGCCCACTTGCCCCCCCCTGACCTTCCATAAGGAAGCTCTAGAGACGGCTGTCCGTTCAGGTCTGCCGATAGCCGGCCGCATGCAGGACTGGGTGGGCCAGCGTCTGTCCTCTCGGAATCACACGCCTGATGAAGTCAATCAGGTGCTGCTGGAGGCCTCTGCTTTGTTCTTTCCCAAGCCTCGGCCACAACAAGCTCCGGAAACTGCTCAGCATCGTGCGACGTTGCGCATGTGGAACAGAGTCGCTCACATCCGCTCCTTGCATGAGGACTCCATCACCACTTTATCCGACCTGGATCAGTCTTTGGAGGACCTGAGTCGCTGGCATAAGCAGGCTCTCTACCTAGCCAAGAAGGAACGTTACCGAGCTTTTCAGGCAGAGGTGGACGAGGCGTGTGCCAGACACGATTCGTACATCGCGCATAAGACCCTAAAGAAGCTCCGACCATGGGAGCCGCAAATCAAGGCCCAGCTTCAGGGACCGGATGGCCTGCTTTTGGATTCTCACTCTGAGCTTCGTTTGCTTCGCGAACACGTGGAACAGGTCTTTGCCAGACATCCTCCCCTCGAACACCAAGTGGGATCGCTACCGGAAATCCCGGCTGGTTTGCTGGCCAAGCACATCGGCTCCATTAGACCGCACAAGGCGGTCCCGCAGGGTTCGGCTCCGGCGGCTGCCTGGCGGCTGCGCTCGGTAGATGCGGGAGCGGGGCTAGCAGCAACGCTGCAATCTCGGGGGCAACGCCCAAAGCCGGCTGCTGAGGTTCTCCAGCCGCCTCTAAATTTAGAATGCTGACTTGTGTTTTATTCCCAAGCCTAACAAGCCGGCTACGAAGCCTGGCAACCTTCGTCCACTCGGCATCATTCGGCCGGATGGCAAAGGCTTGGCGGGGGCTTGTAGAGACCAGCTGTCTCCCTACACGGCTGACTATCTCCGGGGTCTCCCACAATTTGCCTACCAACCCCAACGTGGTCTTTCCGATGCCTTGAGCAGGGTCGTTGGCCATGTCACTCAGGTACGCAGCAACTGCCAGGAGGCCCGACGTACCAGGCATCAGCTTCACTCGGGGCGAACTCGCCCCCAGCTGGTAGGTGGTATCTGTTTTGCCCTGGACTTGTCACAGGCCTTTGACATGGTGAGCAGGACAGACCTGCTCAACACCCTGCGGGATGCGGGAGTCCCTCAGGACCTAATGGACCTATGTCGCCTCATTACATGCTGGTAGTGCTTACACCTTTCGCACGCAGGGTGAAGAGGACACAGTCCAATCCACAGCTGGCATTAAACAGGGTTGTAAGCTTGCCCCTACTCTTTTCTCCATGCTTACGGGCACCATCTTTCGGGAGCTCATAGCTCTTGTCGGTGCTCGTGCTGTGGTGGATTACCTCACAGGCTACGCGGATGATCTGACGGTTCACCGCGAAATCCACTCATTGGAGGACCCATGCTCTTATTGAGCAGCTGTTGCAGTTGGTCCGCAGTCATGGATTTGCTGTCAATGGTGCTAAATGCACCGTCATGATAAAGCTCGAGGGCCAACAGGCGCCACGCGCCATATCCAAGCACACGTATTGGCTCACCGCGCCCGACGGTACTCGCCACAAGATGTGGCGGCTGGGAGCGTCCAAGTCTCACGAAGGCTTCCCGATGGTGACGACCTTTAAGTATCTCGGAGTCGTGCTCTCTTACTCTAACTTTGAGAAGGCTACTCTCAAGTTTCGGTTGCAGGAGGGCAATGCCAAATTGCAGCAGGTACGTCGCTTCGTTCACAACAGACGCACGGCAGGGCCGGCATCGCGGTTGCATATTTGGCATAGTACTGTCTGGGCCACCGTGGCCTCTGGGTTGGTGGATGTGGGCTTGACTTTGGAGACAGCCAAACTCTTGCGGGCTTGGCACGCTCGAAAAATCCGAGCTGTACTGAACAAGCCAGTGCACCTTGCACACATATCGACCACTGACCTCTATGCCTCCCACGAGATCATGGATCCTGTTTGTAAGCTGCAGGCGAGACAAGCCAATCGTGTCAAGCGCCTAAGCAGAGGCGCTCTCTGCCAGGTACGCAGACGTTCTGCAACAACTCTCCGAGGACACAGCCCAGCAGGAGGCCCCTCCCTCTTTCGCATGTCCGACGTGTGCTCAGGCCTTCGACACTGAGGTTGGTCTTCGCACCCACCAGGCCCGCAAGCATCCAGGCTCGGTTCTTAGATATGTCCCTCGAGGTTTTTCCCACACTCTCTCCGTAGGAGGGCTCCCCAAGTGTGCAGCCTGCAACAGGCAATTCCCTCAAATGAAGGGCTTAAAAGATCACCTGCTATCTGGCGCCTGTTCGGAGCCAGCTAGGTTAAAGGAGCTGGATGACGCGGCGCACCCTCCCTCAGACTCGCAGCTGATGCCCCGGTTGCATCCCAGGCAGCAGCGCTTGCATGACACCTTGACTACACACACAGCTGTTGAACTAGGAAGGTTGGATGAGTCTCAGGACCCTTATGTCTTATTGCTTGCTGTGTGGGTTCTGGACTCCAGACAACACCAAACTCAAATCCCACATCAGGCAGGCCCACAAGCCCGAATGGGCGGCTCATGGGGCAGCTGCCACAGCACAGAGCAGCAAATCAGGTCTGGTCCTTGTCAAGGGCATGCCCTGTCCGTGCTGTCGCAAGCAGGTTACGGACAGGAGGCAGCATCCGGCACAGTGTCCGATACTGTTTCAGATTCTGTTCTACGACTTGGCTCATGATCTCTCCCGCTGTCAGGGTGGACCGCTACGTAGGTACATGCCAATGGCTGGCGCGACACCGGGCCATGCTCCCAAACAGGACGGCAGTACCGCTGTCGGAGCAACGCCCCTGACTCGCCAGGCAACGCCTGCAGGCCCCTTGCCGCCGAATCCAGAGGCAGAAGGATCAAGGGACGGAGCACTCGCTGCTCCCCGCTCGTTGCGCAATATCTCTAATTAGTGCTATGTCAACTCTACGCTTTCGGCATTGGTGCCGACGCGCATCTTGCTTGAGCACGGAAGAGCCAGCACCTCCCTCCACCACGAAGTGGCTGACTCCGCCTCTGGTTCCCCTTTTACCCTGACTGCCTCTTTCACACTTCGTCATCTCACTCCCACCTGGCGCTATGATGGTCAACAGCAAGATGCTTCGGAGTTCCTGGTAGCATTGTTCGCTGGAATTACTGGGTTTCCAATCGCAAGACCCTGGGAAGTCAGGGATGGGCGCGCTACTGAAGTAACGGATGAGGGTGGTCCGCTCGCCCTGCTGCCGGCTCCGACTGCAGCTGGCTCTCACGAACTCCAGGAGCTGATCTCTCGGTGGTCCGGTCAGCCAGTGTACGCTGCTTTTCGAGGGAAGCAACGGCTGGTGGTTCTCTCGGTGGCACGATTCGTTGAAGGTCGCAAGCTCAGTTATGCCGTAACAGGTCTACATCGCCCTGTTCAGCTCCCGCAGTGGGCCCCGACGGGCTTCGTTCAACTAGAGCACGGATGGGTCCAGTCCTGTGTCTTTCATATAGGAGACACTCCGCACAGTGGACACTATCGCTCCCTTTGGAGGAGCAACCCCGATCAACCTTGGTTCAGCACGGACGATGGTCGTCCGTCGGTTCCGGCCTCCGATTCCGATCTCAGGCAAGCACGCCACGGCTGTTGTGTGCTGTTAGTGCGACTTGGCTCATTACCTCGCACAGTGCCACCTGCGCTGTTGTCCTCCCCGTGTAAGTGTAAGTGCAAGTCGTCCCTCTTGTTCCGAGTGTCGCCTTCCGAGGACCAGCGGAGGCTGGCCCTATGCCAGTCCATGTTTCTGATGATTAAGCTGAGGGTTCCCCTGCGGCCAGGGGCCCCTACTTCCTTTTACAGGGAGGGGGCGACCCACTGGCTCCGTGGGACCGACCTGCCTGCACGGCAGGGAGCAGGAACGCTGTCACTCAGTTTTGCTGCTCAAGTTGTACGGCTGACGTAGCTCTTCTACTCAGCGTTTGTGCGCAATAGCGGCCTAGACCTGTCATGCTAGTCGGGCAACGCTCGCTGCTTTTCCAGAAAGGCAACGCCTGTCAGCAACACAGCTGACCAATGGCTGAAATCGGCCTTATTAGGCACAGTGTGCTAACCGCCAGGGTGTGCCACATCGTTCACCGATGCAATCTGCTTGCCCACAAAAGCGGAGCTACCTCAGATAACAGCACTATAGCGGGGTGAACACTTGCTGGGCACGAAGTGGGATCCGAGAGTGCCTTGTGTCCTTCTAGGCAAGGCTTGTTTGCTGTTGCATGTGGCGTGACATGTGTGATTGCTACAGCTGTCCGTGTGCCACTGTGTAGTTCGAGTGGTCTTGCTCGAGTGCCTGCAGTGTTGTCGGACGGCAGTCTTGTTTTCCCACCCTCCCACCCTGTGTCTGCAGGGGGGCAGTGGTTTTCAGCAGCAGCTGAAGCGATTTATCAGCATCGGAGCTGATGTCTTCATTGTTTCAGAGTATTGGAGCTCTGTGCGATCCACCAGTCAGAAAAGAGTGGGAGCCGCTGCAAGGGTGCCTCGTCTTCGGATTTTCTGTTTCGGTTGGGTTTGCCGGGGTTGCTTTTGGCGGGGGGCTTGGCTGGTTTCTTCGGGTTTCTTGGATTGACGGCACGACAGGATCCCGCAGCCGTTCCACGTGCTCATCACCTTTGCGACCTTACGGCCCATCGCCTCTGATTGAGAGTGACCATGAGTGGGACGCCACGCAACAGGCACTCTGAGTGACGGTCCCGCGGGGTACGGCTCATCAATCATTGGTTCGAGGACACTGAGGGTGTCGGAGGGTTTCTCACCCACGCCTGAGTAATATGAGTTGGCCTCTGATGTAGCTTGTAGGGTAGCTCTCTCCTTACGTTAGCCTGTTCTCAGTGCTCTCAGGCCCAGGCCCTTTGCATTTCTGCCCTCAGACCTTTGCTCAGGTGCAAAGGCAGTCTCACACGCCCGCAATGAGCAGAGCCCGCTCGCTCAGCGTCCAATAAAAAATTGCTGTTGCTGGAGTTGCTCTTGCTGTTGTTGTTGTTGTCGTCGGCTCGATCCTTATGTAAGTGTGCAGAAACGACATGTCGACTCCATCGGTGCTTACTGTGTTTCCTCTACTTCATGTGCCAAATATAACGGTGCTGTCGGTGTTCCCAGCTCCCGTATCTTCTGGGTTTCCTCTCTCTGCTTGCCGTGCCGATGTCTGTGGTCGTTTCTGTGCTTCGGCTGCCCAACCATGATGACGTCCAAGGTCTGATCGAATATGTTAATGCTAATGCTACTGCTGGCAATAATAAGGAAAAGGTGAAGCTGAAGGTTTATGTGAATGCTAATGAGGCTATTGTTTCAGCTCAGGGGTTTGGGTTTTCTTGGGTACGGGGTTTATGTATAGCTTGGGGGTTTCGGGAACAGGGGTCCAAGGATGTGGGGTTAGGGTCTAGGCCATCAACCCTAACCGCAAACCCCTCCTCAACCCTGAAACCCTACAGTAAATCCTAAACCCTTGTGAACGAGTGGCAGTCTTCAGGACAGCTTGCATTGCATTCCAGCTTCCCACGGCTGCAGCGCAGTCCATGTTGCTGAGCAGTTGGAGACACCAGCAATCCTTGTCAAGGACTTCATTAAAACCTATACACCCTAAGCTCCAAAACCTGTACCCCAAAAACCTATATGATGGACCCGAAACCCCAATGAACCCTGAACCCTAAACCCTTCAAAACCCGAACCCCAAAAAGCCAGACCCTAAACCCTAACGAAGCCTAAACGCTAAACTTTTAAAGCCTTACACCCTGAAACCTATACAGACCCTGAACCCCAATGAAGCGATTCAAGAATGGTGGAAGCCAAAAAGTTAGAACATCACAATCCTCATACCTTTCATAAGAAAAGTATGGGGTTATAGGGTTTAGGGTTTCGGGTTATGCTTTAGATGTACAGCCATACAGCCCCATACTGTTTGAGGGTCACTGGCTCCTTGAGGGTCCTAGCAGCATGGTTTCGAGCTTGGGTCGGAGGGTGGAGGGTTTACCTGGACCCCAAATACATAACCTACCTTTTGAGGGTTCCCGAATATGATTTCGAAAGGTAGTTTATTTGTGGTTAAGGCGGAGTTTAGGGTTGTTCTGCAGCTTGAGAAACCAGTTCAAGGCAAACACATGTTCGCAAAGTGCAGTCTCATCTAAACCCGACGCTATAAACCTGAACGTAACGGTAAGCACCCATAAACTGAGGGGGGCCTCTGTAGCACATGCCCAGCTTTGGGAGGGTTTTGGGTTGCTTTCTTTAATGAAATCATAGGGACCCTAAACAATTAGTTAGAATAGGGTTTGGGTAAATTAGAAGCATGATGAGAAACCTCCAGAAATAGTATTGGGAACGTGTTTATGCCCCTATGCTAGCCCTTTTTCGACCGCGCTACAGTCTTTAACGCCGCTTCGGCAAAGCTATTGTCGCGACCCCTCTGACGGCCAGCCACTGCCAATTCAATCAACTAAGAACTCAGCAAATACAGCACTTCCCACCTGAACCCAGCCTGTTCAGGGTGGTTTGGGGGTACATTCGTGGAGTGGTGCCAGAACTGGAGAACCGAAACATACCTCAATCCTCCACAGCTGTTAGGGATTCGAAGGGGATGACGATCTTAGACACCGTTCAGACCTGCACATTCTCGTTTCGAGGCTTACTTGGAGAGTCGAGGGTCTTAGTAAGTAGTTACTTTAAACAGTAGAAAGGTGCCGTAACAACAACCAGGATCTTTTGCAGGGAACTTATAACCACTTATTACTATTACCAACTTACTAAGTCTCCCGAGTTTTCAAGTAGAAATGAATCAGACTCTTCATAGGATAGTCAAGTGTTGTACCGAAGCTCTAACCCTCAACCCTGCGCCGAGCCCCAAACCCAGAACTCAAGAACCTGAGTCATAAATCACAAACCTAAATCTAGGGCTTACGGCTTAGGGCTTCGGGGTTAGGGTTTAGGATTTCGGGTTTCGGGTGCCCAGCGCGAATAACTCTTAAACGCTATCCCAAATTGACGGGATTCTGATGGTGAAATAGCTCCCGGGCCAGTAACCTCATAAATCTTAAACTTTCCTAAGCCTGTAGCACCAGCACCTTAAGCTCGTCAGACCATACTAAACTTAAAGCTCTAAACGGCACTCGGAGGCTTACCTTCTGGAGTCCTTTATTCGAGGGAACTTGGAATATAACATGTGAAGGAACCTGTTAATAACTTCAACACCAAAACCCTGCCCGTAAAAAACACCCTGAACACCTCAAAACCCAGAAACCTGCCCGTAAAAACAAAAACTGAACACGTTAAAACCCAAAACCCCAAAAAATACCGAAAATAGCAGCGCTAAACTCGAAACGGCGATGGCGGAGCCTTCGGCGAGCCTGGCGAAAGGTCCCGCGGCCGAGCCTCTCTGTTGCCACGGAGTCTACCATAAGGGGCCTTAATACTTAGAATCTTCTTAGAATAGGGTCTAATTAGGGTTTAGGGGCCTAGGTCAGAAGAAAAGGGTTCCCTGTTTGTAGCAAGGGGTTCCTTTAAAGGGTTCTTATAAAGGGTCTTTTAATTGTTCCTTCAAGGGTTCTGTAACAGATCTGTGCGGGGGCCTTAATCATTAGAACAGGGTTTTGGGGTGTACTGTAGTATACTGATGAAAAGGACTTGGTTTTGTAAGGGTGATGCAGGAGTTTCAGAAGGTTTTTATAGGAAGTCCTACAACCCAAATCATAATCCGTCACCGTGAAGGCCAAACTCCTGAACTCTCTGAGTCAACCGACCTCCCGATAAGCCGGCCTTTCCCCAAGAGTCCCGAAGCACCTCGCAGAACTCCGACAGAACACCCTTGTAATATAGGTACCGATTATGCAGCCCCTTATAGTAGCCGCCCCTTATTGCGGTATGATGCAAGATTGAATAAGGCAAGCCGGAAATTCACAGACAACAAACTTTGGAAGGCTTGTGCACCGCGTTCAACATGCATGACAAAGCTCCCTTCACCCTATCCCGGCCGGATCAGTCACACCAAAACCCCAAACCTTTAACTTCAAAAAAGGAGCCTTGATCGCCGCGAGGGAGGTCTTTGTTTGTTCGTCACCCTCAATCATCGCCATCGGCAGCACCTTCATGGTTTCCAAGTTGTACTACAAACTTGGGTGTTCATTAGGGCCATTAGGTTTCCTGATACGAATCCTAGTATCTCCGGCTCTGTGTTTGCGAACGGCTGTGGGCGCGGATAAGTGGCCAACCTGCACGCGAAAAGCCGAAACACGAAAAGTCGCAAAGTTGCAAAAAGCAAACATTTTGCACGAACAACCCGAAAAGTCTAAAAATCCAGCAAAAATACAGCGAAGCGCGACAAGTCAAAAAAAAAACAGAGACAAGCTAAAAGTCGAAAAGCCACGAGCAATCAAACACAACGCGAACAGTCGAAAGTCAAAAGTTCGAAAACACACCACAGCAGAAGCCAACTAAACATCAATTGGCACACATCTGAAGCGTCCTGGCACAGCTTTGGTCTGCAGGGAGCAAAGGGTACTGGCAGAAGTGTTCTGGCCTTGGAGCTTTTGAAATTAAAACCTTGTCAAGTCAAAGCACCGGAAAGGATGCCGGGTTTCACTACATGTGCGAGGTGTCCATGGCACAGGGAAGTCGATGTGGAAGGTTCTACAAAAGGAACTTGAACACTTGAATGTGCTGCGTGTGTAAACCAAAGCAGAAACATGGTTACCAGTACATGCATATGTATACACGCCAGCTCCTATATCTTCTTAGAGACCGTGAAAAGGACTGTTCAGGGATTTGAAAAACGAACCTCCCAGGTCTCAAACAACTCAAAACCTTAGGCCCGCAGAACCTCCGTGGGAGTGACTAGTGTAAAGGGCATACGGTCTGATTTGATTTGGCAAGGTACTCCTATTCGTTTACGTCCGCTGTTTGTCTGAATTTCAGGATTCGCATCATTTACTTCGCATGATTTCGCGTTGGACCAGATTCTGTAAGGTCAGAGTTGTTCTGAGAAGAGTATCCAGCGGTGTCATGAGTTACAATTCTTTCGAATTTAAACCTGCGTGAAACCTCACGCCCGAACCTCTGCGTGCGAGCAGTTGCAGGACTGCACATGTTGGCGACTATGCCACGACCCGACAGATTGTCGAGCTCGACGACAAGGTCGACAAAGAATGCGCACGTCACGAGCAACGACTGAGCAAGAACGGCTCAAAATACAACGGAAACATTGCCGCCGAAAAGCACCGCTCCTTGCCGACAGGCCAAGACGTCTTGGCTTGCGGCAGGCCTGTGAGGGCCTTGCTTTTTAGCTCCTTCAGACTCAAACACTCAAAGATCATCTGGCGGTCTGGATAACTGGCATTTGTACTTGCATGTAACTCAAGAAGCGCATTGGCAGCTCAGACACTCAGTCGTGCAACATGCTCGCAACAGATTTGTTGCCACGCGCGGTCTTGCTTAGTGCTGTATTTGTTGGAGACACAGTTCCGATTGCCAGTCTTTGCGGCGTGGTTGTAGCTTGTCTCTACGATGAAATCGTAGCGCAGGGCACACCAGGGCAGAAACTCAATCAAAAGTTTAAAAATCCGAACATGATCGGAAACTTGCAGAAGCAAAAAAATTGAAAAGGCAAGAACATGCACGAAAAGTCAAAACATGCTACAAAAACTCGATGCGAACAGTGGAACCCGAAACTTCTAAAAAACACGTTAGCGTCCCAAAACCGGAAGAAAGTAGAAAAGCAGAACACCCCAAAAGAGGAAAGCGCATGAACACCTGCCAGGTCAAAACGCAGAAAAGCCCAAAAAGTAAAACACCAAAAAAGAAATGCCAGAAAAGCCGAACAGTCGAAAAAGTCATAAATGTCAGAAAAGTGCAAGAAAAGTCGAAACGCCCCCAAAAGTCCCAAAGTGCAAGAACACCCGAACATTCAAGAATGCAACAAATTTTGACTTTTGACTTTTCGATTGTTGCTTCGGTTCTCCGTGTATGGAAACCAACAACTGCTTGCGTACTTAGCCTGCTTAGGCCAAGGTTTCTTGATCAGGTCCTACATTAGGGCGCAGGGCTTGAGGGTTTCTGGGTTAGATGGGTTTAGAGTTTAGGGGTCAGGGTTTGTAGCCGCGTTTAGGATTAGGGAGCACCTTCATGCCCCGAAAGCAGGGCAGCTCACGGAGGCGTGAAGCGCAGGACAGACCCGGAAAGGGGGGCTAATGCACGCCCTGCACGTTTGAGCCAACCGAGCTGACGGAGCGGGGTGTTTAGGGTATAGGGTTTACCTCTAGTCTCCATTGTAGTTCCTTCTTTTCCTGGCAATTGTATATATATATATATATACATATGTACAATTTGTTCTACATAGTTTTATGTTGTTAGGAACCTATAATATGGCAAACCAAAAAGTTAACTACAATGCGAGATTATCACTGGGTAGGACCCGAATGTCGAAGACCCTACACAACATATACGCCCTACAAAAAACACGAAAGCCACTAGACCACAGCCTATGGCAAACCTATCAACCCTCATAAAAGCCCCTTACCATCGGATCCTTAGTGTTTATAGGGCTCCCAGATCGGAACACAAACAAAATGAGGGCTGGCATTTATGGCTTTAGGATTTGGGCTTTGGGGTCTGGAGGTTTAGGGCTTAGGGGTCGCTCAAAGGGCTTCTGTAAGGGGGGGTACTATAGGGATAGAGGTCTGGGTCAGGTCTCGCTTTCGATCCTTCTGCCAAAACGGTATCTTGCATTCAGCTCCTGTGCGCCTTGTGACCATTATGAGACACCGTAAAGCATGTATAGAAGACCCTCATACCAGCCCATAGAACTCTTTACGCGGCAAGAAGCGACGTTTGGCTTTTCAGAAGCTTCAAGTCGGGTGCTGCGAGCGGAAGTTAATCCAAGATTCCGCACCTTTAGGATCTATGGGTTTAATGGGGGGTACATGTACATGGGTTTAACCATCAGAAGGGAGCGCACTAGCTGCATGTCTCCCGTCCTTTCAGAAAGACAGAGTCTAAGGTTTCGCAAAGTACGTATGGTAGTAGAGTCTTCAGGAGATATGCTGCTAACACGGTAGGGTTTAAAATTTAAGGACAGCGACTACGACAAACGAAGGTGTCTTATAACACTCAAATGCGGAGTACACCGTACTAATCACTGCTCTTGCGCTGTCTCTGCATGTGCCTAGTGACGGCTTGACGTTGTTCGACTCAGTGGGGCTTTATCAGCATTTTGAAGAACTTTGTTGGAGTAGTTTCCTAGGTTAGGGGTCCTTTTTCAGGGTCCTTCTTATACGGGTGCCGTGTTATGTTGAGGACATAAAGAAGGACCCGAACTTAGAAAGCTCCCCATGTATACGGTTTCTCAGTATCTTTGTCGTATTACGTGTACGCTGTGCCCACTATTCAGTGCAAATATGAAACTCCAACGCAAGTGTAAAACGTCGATATTGGCACGGACCTCAGCCCCTCCGTCAAGAAGGCCTGAACAAGCGTAAGGACGTGATGATGAAGTCTTGGTATTCCCAAACAGCCCGCTACATACTACATTGCTGTCGGATTGAGGGGCTTCGGGGTCTAGGGTGTGGGGTCTAGGCACCCCGAAATAGCACGTATTCCCCACAATTAGGGTTTAAAGGGAACTCCAGAAAGTTGGAATATGGATTAATGGTAGGATCCCCTATAATTTACCATAGAAGGGTTAGGATAATCATATTCCAACTTTCTGGCTTTTACCTTATAGAGTTTGCAGATTAGGGTTTCACCGGAGTCCTCCAGCCAAAGAGTCAATGGTACAACTTTCCTTGGCTGGACCACGGACCCAATCTGGGTTTATTGAAACTTAAGTGTTTTCGTGACTCTCTTTTTCATGTGTTTTGCTTTTCTTGACGGCGCAGGGCAGGTTTTAGGGGTGTAAGGCTTAAGGTTCAAAAGCTTTCTCGGATAAAAGCTTGGAACTTTGAGGTTCCATGTATTAGCTTCCAGGGCTTAGGGTCCTTGGGCCCAAGTGGAGGTAAGGCTTCGAAGGGCGTGGGTTTAATATAGGGGCCTTAATAATTAGAATAAAGGTTTTGGGGCCCATTATTATGTAACTACAATAGGGAACCCCTGAAATAGTATTTGGATTTTATCGGGGCCCCTATATTACCCGAAATCATGACAACCTATCTTTCATGGGTTGGAAGTTTAAGATCGAACACCGAAGTTGGTAGGAAAGCTTGTTAAACTTATATAGGAACCCGACAAGACTAGGTTGCGTGAAGTTACAAAAACTGGGTTGGGGACTACTGACTTCGCCTGGAAAGGTCCCCGCTGGAGGTCGAGGAGAGAAGAAAAACCCTAAACATCCGCGGGCTTGCGAACCTCCTAAACGGGCTTAAACGTCCTGAACCGTACACCGAATTCAAATAATCTGGGATTTCCCTGCGTTCGGTTTCAGGTGACCGCACCAAGGACCCTTGAAACCTCAACCTCCATTTCAAGCACGATTAGTTAGCCCAAACCCTCGAACCCTAGACTCTAGAACCTCACCCCTTCGAAACAGAACCAAGCCCCACACCCATAACCACAACTCCCTGCGCCAGTGATTTCTAGACACCCCGAGCCCTGAATACTAAACTCACTATAACCTCAAACTCCCAAGTCCTAGATCTCAGGAAGCACTAAACTCCCCAAACCTGAACTCCAAAATCACTTAACCCCCCGGCCCTGTCCCCCTAAACCCGAAAACAGCACTCTAAATAGTAGGATCCTCATCACAAGGACCCCAAATAAGGTACCGCTAATCTTCGGAAATTCCTACAAGCCCTCAGTCCAGGTTTCAGCATCTTCTCGGCTGTGCCATCGAGACGGCAGGTCGTATCCTCCGAATATTTTTTTGGCTCCAAACATCGGGTATCATGGGGAACTAAGGGCTAACCTGTTTGGCCATATAGGGATTATATAAGGGCTATACTACCCAAAAAGGTTAAAGGTTACCTACTCTACTACTAGGCTCCAGAAGTCGGGTAGTGAGGGTTTAAGATATCGGGCTTTGGTGGTTTTCGGGTTTAGGTTGTTTGTTTGTGGGGTTTTGGGCGTTTCATAGTTCAGCTTCGGCGCTAAGTACCGTAGCCAGGGCTCATGGTATTAAGTCACCCCGACTGAACCCTAAACCCTAAACTCTAATTCTGTTACCCGATTCAAGCCGAAGGCAAGGCGTGAGCGAGAAGGCCAGATTGGCCGTCTTGATCCCTAGGTTTGGGGGGTTTAAGGTTTCAGGGTTTTAGGGTCTTAGGGCTTAGGGGTTTAAGGCTTTCGGGTTCAGGCCGTTTTTCATGACCTGACAGCCTGAGCTCCGGAACCTGAAACCCTAAACCCTAAAACTACGGCCTAATCCCAGAGACATAAACCTCAAAACCAGAGGTATCCCACACTCTAATTTGGATACTTCAAACCCAGGACCAAAACAATGCAAACCCGACCTTACCTGGACCTATTTGGGTAGGGTAGTTGTCAAAATTGGGGTCCCTTTTTGGGTTCCCTAAAGAATTGGTGCCGTATGAAAATAAGGACCCACAAGAAGATCCTAATTTTGATAACCCCCCCCCCCCTTCGCTGTTTGCCTCCGCCGGCTCACCCAGGGCTAAGTCTCCAAAGCCAGTAGAAGCCACTCTTACGGCTTAGAGTTTAGGGATTGGGCTTTAGGGTTCAGGGTATGGAGCTTAGGGTTTCGACTTTAAGGATTGTGGGCTCAAGATTTCTGGGTTCAGGGTTTCAGGGTTTTGATTTGGAATCCCGGATCTGAGCCCCAATGTTAAAGCCTACCGGCACAACGGTTTAATGTAGGAACCTGATTAAGAAACCCTGGGCCTATAACCCCAATAATAAATAGTAGGATTCACATAAGGAGCCCTAGTAAAGGCCCAAGGTTTCTTAATCAGGTTCCTACATTATTAGGGCTTAGGGTCCAAAATCAAAACCCTGAACCCCCACACCCCGAAACCCTGGACCCGATAAGCCCTAAACCCCAAACAAAAACTTACCTTTGGTTTGTAGGGAATGGAGGAATGGGGTACAATTATATTTACTATTGCTACCATTCTTGCATTCCCTACTAACCAAAGGTCAGAAAAAAGCCCGACGAAGTCCTCCTGAAAGCCTTGAAGCGCTTCCTCGCGAAGCTTGGAAGCTTGGCCGTATCGGCGAGTTTAGAGTTTAGGGTTCAAGGATTTACGTAATTTGGGAGTTTACAGTTTGGGGTTCAAGGATTTAGGTAAGGGGGTTTAGGGTCTCTAGAGTGTCTAGAGTTTTGGGTTTGGGATGTAGGGCTTGCTGTGTTTAGGGTTTTGTTGCTAGGTACGGGCCATGCAAGACTTGGAGCTTGCCATGATGGTAGGACGTAGGATTCAGGGTGTTGTTGGGATGTAGGGTTTGGACTCTGGCCTTACTCAATCAATGGTCGTCCAAGCCCTATAACCCCAAAACCTAAACCCACAACAACCGCCAAACCACAAGACCCAAAACCTTACACCCAAATCTCTTAACCCCTATATACCGCGAAACCCTAAACCCTAGAAGAACCTCGAGAGTTCTGAGTCTCCTGAAGCGCGGGCCTTGAAGCCCACGACCCTGGACTCCAAGGCGTAAGCCCCAACTCGAAACCCTACTCAGGCTTTGGGGGGATAGGGTTTAGACTCTATGGGGCCCGGGGTTTTGGGTTGTAGCTTTAAGGTTTACGGTTCGAACTTTAAGCTTCAGTGCCCAAGGAATCCACAGAATTCACTACAGCTCGAAAGAATGCTTGGTCGGAATTCACGAGCAGCAGGGCGCGCATCATCAGCATCAGCTGGATTTCAGACTCCCTCCCCGATCCATTGAACCCACAGAATTCATCGCAGCTCGCCCCAATAATTGGACGGATTTGGCCAGCACCGGGGCGCACATCGTCAGCATTGGCTGGATTTCGGATTTCATGACAGTGTCAGGCATATGAGAATAATCACGAACTACACCCCTCCCCCAAACTCTCTGCTCCCTCAAAGAGTCAAACCTATTGGCACGATGGCGGCCCTTGACTCCTACCCCATAGTTCCAAACCTGGTAGAAACCTTCCAGAACCGTTGTGGAAACTTGCTAGAATCTGCTAGAAGCCCTACAGAAACCTCATAATAATGTAGCGTCCTTATCAAGTAGAATAGTGTTGTGGAGTACATTCTGTTATTATGCTATGTTATTATTCTTTCGGGGAACATTATCCCGCAACATAGTCCAACCGTCTACTAGAACCCTGATACAAACCTCATAGAAACCTTCTCGAGCCCTCGTAGAAACCTTATAAACCTCTGTTTTGACACCTATAAAACACTGTTAAGAAACCTTACAAAACACTGGTTTAGAAACCTTATAAAACCCTGATAGAACCCTTATAAAACCCTCTTTAGAATTTAGAAACTAATCTAGTACCCTAAATAGTAGGATCCGTATTTTAGGGACCCCCCAAAAAAGGTACCCCTAATTTCCGGAAGCTCCCTTGTAGAAGCCTCATCAAACAACCCTGTTTAGCAACCTGAAAGAACCCGAAACTCTGCTCCCCTGTTTAGAACCCTTATAAAACCCTGTTAAGAAACCTTATAAAACCATCAGAGAAACCTCATAAAACCCTGATAGAACCCTTATAAAACCATCTGAGAAAACCCTTGTAAACCCCGGTTTAGAAACCTGAAAGAACCCGAAACTCTGCTCACTTTGGCGCTCGGGCGCCTCGGACTCGGGAGTCATGGGCCGCGAAAACCTTCACTGCCGAGAGGGCTCTACCTACGGGCTCCATCGTAGTTCCCTTTTGGGGGTTCCTACTTTTAGGGTTTAGGGGTTTAGAGGTTTAGAGGTTTAGGGGTTTAAAGGTTTAGGGGTTTAGGGTTTAGGAGAATCTACAAGGTAATCCCAAAAAGGAACTACAGTGGAGCATATGGGTAGGTTACGCAGAAGCCCCGCAATTATGAGCGTACCCTGTTTTTTTTACTTTTCGGCAGACCCTAATCCCTAAAATCCTAATTCTAAAAGGAGACCCAAAATAAAGCCTTAAACCCTAAAGAGACCCGAAGCAAAACTCTAAACCCCAAGGAGACTCGAAATGATTGGGCAAGGGGTACTATCCTGAACCTCAGGAGATCCAGAATAAAAGGGCACAACGGTACTACGAGAGTGGGTGTAGTGGTTTCGGGGGAGCCGCCCGCACCCTGATTTAGGTCAGGATTTAGGACAGTGGCAGGTTCCTCATTATAGTAATCATAATGACTAATATTTTCCCTCATTATACGACTACCAGTTCTTGGACCTGAAAGGTAGTAATAGGGGCAAAAATCGTCCGCAACACACGCAGTTCGGCGTGCGGAAGTCATTACCAGGATCAAGTGGATGAACATGCTCCTGATAGCGCTATGGGACTGCCACAGCAGACATTGCCAATGCCGCTGGCCTTCACAACCCCGTTCTTCTCCTCGCCCTTCCCGTTGCGGTTTCTAGGCTTCTGTGCTTGTTGTATCGGCACACCCAGAGCGATGCATCCTTGGAAAAGCTGATTAGGGTTCAGGGCTTGGGGTTTGGGCTTAGATGTTTCGGTCACCTTAACACCGAATAACTACCTTTTTTCAAGACTTAGGTAAAATCCTGACAAAAATAGTAACTATGAGGGCTTGGTGATTGTTCCGATGCCCTCCCGAAAGGCAGGATCCTCGACAAACCACTGGGAACCGCCAAGAAACAAGGCGTACAGAAACTCA
This sequence comes from Symbiodinium sp. CCMP2592, assembly GCA_905221615.1. Lineage (NCBI taxonomy): Eukaryota > Dinophyceae > Suessiales > Symbiodiniaceae > Symbiodinium > Symbiodinium sp. CCMP2592. Next base: position 838,358 of record CAJNDT010005869.1, on the reverse strand, counting down.
TGGAGCCCCAAAATCCCAAAACCTCCAGATCCCTGAAACCCGTGTCTTTCGACATCGCAACAGAGCCTTTATGTCAGAAAAACAAGCAAACAGAGTCTTTGTCGTCTTGCCAGAACTTTTCAATGCTTCCCTGACTTTTCTTCTATCTATTCTGGTTTCGGGTGTTTGGAAAATTAGCTGTCAGTTGCGCTGCGAGTTGCTAAATCCCGTAAACCTTATGTAAACCCTAAACCCCCTCTAAACCTCAACCTGCCGGACCATCCGCCCCGGCGCGCCCTGGCGGTAGCGAAGGAAGGTGCTCGCCGCCCACAGCCGTCCTCGCAGAAGTGGCGTCTGAGAAAACCCTAGACCCTACTTATAGGCTCCATAGTAGCTCCTTTGTGGGATTTTATACGCATAGGCTACAATCGAGCCTCTCTCTCCCCGAAACCAACAACCATAAGCCCTAAGCCCTCAAGCCCCACACTGAGGGTTTAGGCCACGAGCTGGTGGTGGTGAGCCTTCGAGTTCCGACTCTTAAGTTTCGGTCTTGAGAATCACGTCTGCCAAGGCATGCCGGGTAATCAAAACTTCTAAGGGGGTTTTAAGGATTCAATAGGGCATCATAAGGATTTATTAAAACCACGTACCCTATCAGTCCAAGCTGTCCAAATATAGACATACTTATATTGAAGGTGTTCATGGACTTTCGTTTCGGTGCTTTGGGGGGGCCCTATGTCCCAGAATAAGTACTGCGATCCTTGGGATCTAAGCTTTTCGGATGTAGCTTTTGAGCGGTGCGAATCATACTCGCTAGATAATGCTGTGTGTTGAAAGACCGAGGTGGCAAGTAGTACTAAGCGCCCGAAAATGCCGATGGAAAGTTAGATCTCTGCCTGAGCCCAGCCGACAGGACGACGGTGGTTACCCAGACCTTCCAATATCCCTTCGCTACGGGATATAGCTTGAATCATAGTAGGGATCCGATTATTACTTCAAGGGCTAATCCTTAATGAAATAATATAGGAAGCTGACGGGAGGCCAAAAGGGGGGTGTAAGATTCTTGGGGTAGGGATTCCTTAATTGAACCCTATTATGGAACCCTAATCCCTACTAAACCCCCAAAGGCTAAAACCCCTTTTGGCCTCCTATGAGGGAAGCTCTGGGTACCGCACTAGAAGATTGGGGCCTTAAGTATTTAGAATAGGGTTTGGGGGGCCCGGTATACCTGTATTTATAATCAGGAACCCCCAAATAGTATTACTGTTTACTGTTTACTGAGTGGACAGTAAGGCCCATGTTGGGCGCGTCCCCAAACTGGCAAAAACTGTACAGTTGAAACACTGACTCCGGCACACAATCACAGTCGCGAGGAAGGTAGTGGGGGGGCTCTGGAGCCAAAACTCCTGGACCTCGTTCCTAGGGCCTTCAACAAAGATTCCTGCAACCGGTTCATAATCCAATGAACGGTGTCAGGAGAGGGTCGATAGCGAGGCCGGAGAGCAGCAAGGGAGTCGGTCTCGTCAGGGCGAGTTTCCGTGTATGTAGGCAGTCTGTGGAAGTATGCCTGGAGAGCAAGCGCAGCTGCGGTGTAATGATTCCACGCTCCCTGGCGTATTTTTCGCTGTCGGCATCGATTTTCTGTCTCGACGATCTGAACTTGAGATTTGGTCATTGGAGGGATGACATGAAGAAGGCGAGACATGCAATGCCTGTTGCTCTTAAGATGGTACTGAACACGTTCAATGGTATGAAACCATTTGTGGCATACAAGACAGTAGGGCATGACGACAAAGTGCCGTGCCGGACTGAAATGGCCATGGGCACTCGCTCGATGGACTCCTATAGGTGTTTCCGGAGCCTGAATACAGCCCCACAGGCCTCGAACTGAAAGGACTGAGCCTCTGAGGAAAGGCTCGTCACGCGATGTTCTGGTGCGGGTGATGCTCTGGTCTGTTCCCACAGGTGAAGATCATGCGCATACTTCTGAATCGCTCGCTTGATAAGACGGGGCCACCACTGTGGGTCATGTTGCATTGCCTCAAGTAGTCGTGAGACTGGTGAGCCCACACGCAAGACAACGACATCGTCTGGAATGCAGACAGAGACAGCCTTGATGTCTGTTTCGAACTGGCCGATCCACAAGTGCGCCGGAGCACGCTGCCAGTGAGCGAGCAAGAGGTGAAAAAGCTCTGGCGGCCCCCACGCGAGGAGCCTGCGGAAATACCCTGCCCTGGCCTGTGCGATTGCAAGCAGCGGCGACGTAGCAGAGCCTGAAGAAGTACTTGGAAGGCATACGGGGAGCAGTGAGCTTGATGCCATCGGCAGAGGCTGCGCCAAAGTGCGATGTAGTGTTTGCACCACGTCCTGCGATGGGTCCCAGCCTGCAGGAGTATAGCACAGCTCGAGAAGACAAGTTTGGGCCCTAGGCAAGTTCCGACGCACTGGCATGGGAACATCCGAACTGGAGAAGAGTCTGCGCCGAAGTGGCTTGACCGCGGCGAAGGCCTGTGCTGCTCGGAAGGCAATCTCCGGCCCTGGTGTGGCATTCGCGACCGCAATCGTACAGAAATGGCGATAGCAGTCAACGATCTGAAGAAGATGAGTACTGCCGGTAATGGAATCGTGGACTACTAGGCATGGTTCCCCGTCGTCATTGGAGACGACTTGTCATGTGGGGGTCCTAGAGCAGGCCGTGCAGAAAAGCACGGTGGTTTTGTCAGCCGCGAAAGAGATCTGCATGCCATTCAAGAAAGCATGGGTGACGAGGATGGATGTAGCCCGTGCAACCTTATCAAGCAAGACCGACTGCAGCCGATCTGCTTGCAAGTGGGCATAGTCGTCAGCCCAGGCTAAGCAGCCGATGCTGTGGACTGGATCCCAGTCTCGCCAAAATTGCGGACCCTCCAAAACTGGCACGGGGTAAGGCCTGTTCGGAGCTGCGAAGGTAGGCGGCGAAAGTACACCCGAATAAGATATCTGCTAAAGGCCCCCTGGTCTTGTACCCCTTCGGGTCAAGACCAGGGGCCCTGCATTGTCAAGCCTAAACCAACTGCCCCGAAAAAGGTCTGCCGTCTGCGCGACAAGGTGTTGCTCCGTCCCCGCTTCCGACAGCGCAGCCATGGTGCGAAGGTGCTGAACTAATTCGGGCACTGCCGAATCAGGAATGCCGAGCCCATGAAGCAACCGAAGATAACCTTCATCGGAAAGGCCATGCTTGGTGGGAAGCAATGCCTGCCTCAACACCTGGTAGAACGCAGCTTTGACGTCGAAGAATGTGACAGCACAGCATAAGAGCTGAAACGTACGGGCGAGGTGTGCCATGCCCTCAACACCAGTTCCTTTAGCCTGCCCGGACTGAAGGGATGTCTTATAGGACACGAAGGAATCCATCAGTTTGGCACGCAAGATGCGGGGATGCGCCTTCCCGGCCACACTGGCCATTAAGATGGATCGAAAAGAATTACATTCCATGGCCGCCTTGGCTCGTTTCGCAAGGCACATCAAACTGCCACCACGCCATTCAGAAGGTTCCCTGGTGCCTAGACTGGCCTTGAGGCTGATCGGAAAAAGCATTTTAAAGACATGCGGCACAGAGATCCTAAAGATCTCGGAAGCGATCCCGTCGGGACCGCATGCCTTGTGCAGCTCGGACTGCAGGAGTTGCTGTACAAGCTCATGGAGCGTCGGGGTGGCATGGATGCAGAATGAAGGCCGTGGGGAAGGACCTCCACCTCCGGCTGCGTGAAGGCCTCAACGTATTCCTGGGCAGAGACAGTAATACCTGCTTCCTGTTGACTAAAATATTCTGTCCACCTTTGCTGCCTCTGCGCAAAAGTTTGGGCCATGGTGCCATCACTCAAAAGAACCGCTGGTAGCGGTTGAAAGGCGATACTGCTGTGTACAGGGACCCACCAGCAACCACCCACCAACCACCACCCACCACCCACACCAAAATGAGGTTAACAAATCCATTCCTAGAAAAACTTTGCGCAGCTGATTGGGGGATCGTTTGAAACTTTAGGCGCTGCACCAGCCACCACGCACCGCCACCCACCACCCACCACCCACCACCACCCACCCACCACCCACTCCACACCAACCACCATCCACCACCCCCGGCCCACCACCGGTAGGGTGTGGTGGGTTTCGAGGTGGTGGTATGAACTTTTTATAAACTTTTCAGGCCTGGAAATATGAACTTTTTATGAACTTTTCAGGCCTCGAAATATGAACTTTTCAGGCTTGGATTCATTGTAAATACCAATAATGCGCTAAAAATATGAACTTCTTCAGGCCTTTTCGGGCCTCGAAATATGAACTTTTTATGAACTTTTCAGGCCACGAAATATGAACTTTTTATGAACTTTTCAGGCCTGGAAATATGAACTTTTCTGAACTTATCCGGCCTGGTTTTGTGAACTCGGGGGTGGTGCTGGCGGTGGTAGCGCGGGCGGTGGGGGTTGCTGATGGTGGTGTCGGTGGTGATGGTGCTGCTGGTGCTGCTGGTGCTGCTGTGGTGGTGGTGCTGGTAGTGCTGGTGGTGGTCGTGGTGGGGGCGGCGGCGGCGGCGGTGGTGCTGGTGCGCTGGTGCTGGTGCTGGTGGGTGCTGGTGCTGGTGCTGGCGCTGGCGGAGGTTTCCCAAGCCCTACACTGCACCCCAAACCCTAAGCCCCCAAACCCCTGAACTCTAAACATGCGCTAGTGGTGTTCCTAACATCCTAGACGTGCTGTTGTTGTTGCTGTTGGTGGTGGTGCTGGTGCTGGTGGTGCTGGTGCTCGTGGTGGTTGCTGTTGTTGCTGCTGTTGTGGTGGTGGTGGCGGCGGCGGTGATGGTGTTTCTACACTCCACACCGTACCCCTACACCCCCTAAACCCTATAACTCTGGTGGTGGTGGTGGTGGTGGTGGTGGTGGTGGTGGTGGTGGTGGTGGTGGTGGTGGTGGTGGTGGTGGTGGTGGTGGTGGTGGTGGTGGTGGTGGTGGTGGTGGTGGTGGTGGTGGTGCTGGTGCTGGTGCTGGCGGTCCTAAACACCGGAACCCCCTAAGCCCGTAGTATATGCTCTTATCTTTGTGGAGCACAGAAAAGAACAGCATCAGTGACTAACAACGAAAACCATTTAACACAAACCCGACATAACACAAAAAAGTTAGAATAAGTTGACATAAGTTAACATAAGTTAGAAAAAGTTAGCCTAAAAGTTAACTTGAGGTTAGTAACTTCTATTTCTTCCAACCAACCTTCTAATAACTTCCCCCAAGTTAGCAGGGACTTACGTCATGGATAGCAAAGATGTAAGGGGGTTACAGGGGGGTTATAAGGGGGTTACTAACATCTGTATCTTAACTAAAGCCAAACGCACAATCATAGTAGTGCAACCACCACAATCGCTGCGGTGGAGATCCGCGAGCGCGTGGCGAATTCTGCACGAATGTGCACGACCTCTTGGTGCCAAACGAGGATAGCGGATGCGAAGCGTCACAATGCTGTTGAGCCGAAATGACTGGTGGGTTATACGCCTGGGAGACTCGCATGAAGTTAGATAAAAACAAACATGCGCATGTGGCGCAGTAGCTTGGCTGGTGCATTGACGTGGTCAGAAGATTACCATACGAGAGACATCTAGAATCTAGAGACCCCCAAACCTTCATCCCTGAGCCCCAAAGCCAGAACCCTAATGTGGGCTTTGTGATGCAATCATGCCGCACGTTGGTTGGTTGAAGAGTTCATTACCTGGCCGAAATCTGCAGAATCTCGACCTGGTTGAGCTTGTACCAGGAGTACCTGGATCTTACCCAATTCGCTAAACTACCTATGGAGACCACACACAGTCTGTCAGGATGCACAGACAAGCAAAGGTGCACATATATGCGTAAATGTTTAAAATCGAAAACTGATCAGCGCAGCACACGAAACCTTCCCGCTGAACCAAGCCGCTCCCCATCATGGACATGGAAATCTTCAATTCATCCACGCTTTCCTTGCTGGTTGGCCGCAGGAAAAGTACAAATAAGGAAAACAAAATGCAAGCTACTGGTCAGGGCAATGGGCTTGGGGTTTAGGGTTGGGGGAGGAATATGAAGCTGTAGGTGTGTGCAGGGGCTACCATGGGAATCTATTCCAACAGTTCCATACGCAATCAGTCAACAAGTTTCGGAGCCTCTCCAATACAGCAGATACTCTGGGAAAGAGATCTTCAGGGCAAGAACATTATTGCTTATAAAGCTGATTTTGAGGATGCGGGAGTTTTCTGCACCCACCCTCCATCAGCTATCTGCAGCACCACCCACTCCAACCTGCGTGCTGACCTCGAACTCCCGCCATTCGTTGGGAAGTGCAACATAGTCGAGACTGCTTCACGACCAGGTGAGCGCCAGGTATAGTGCGTTCCACTGTGGAACTGTGCAAAGGTGGCCGGCAGGAAACAGCGCACAGCAAGCCAGAAGTCGTGAAAGCAAGAGCCTTCGAAGTTTTCTGTTTCAGCTCCGAAGCCTCCGATGGAGGAGGTCTCGAGAGACCCAACATGGCCGTTGGCGTCAGTGAGCACTATACATTCCATGCCAGCAGGACGCCGACAAAGATCGGTGGCTCGTTCATGCCAAAACCGACGCACCTCCTGTTCGCCAGTGGTAGCAGCGCGTGGCCCATGTGCTACCTGGACTGCCAGAGCTAGACGGGGAGTCTCGAGGTGTGCTTGCAAATGTCGGCTGGAATTGGAAACAACTGTGACTTGCCCCGACTCGATCTTGTGGCGGTTAGCATTGTCCTGAGCAAATGCGAAGTGCTTGTTGATCCAGAGGGAGCATAGTCACGGTCAGGTAAAGTGGCAGTCTCTGGAAGTCTGGTTTCTTGCAAGCCAATGAGCCAGAGGCCTGTGGCCAAGAACTGCCCTTTTCCCCGCTGTCATCAGGTCAACGTTGCCGAGCCTGCGTGAACGGCCTTGTGGGACGCAGGGGTCAAAGAGAGTGAGCACGTTAAAGGAGGCAACAGCAATGTTGTAAACGACCTCAGCCGCCCTGTGGGTCTTCTCCACTATGCCCAGACCTGTAACTGGGGCGTAACATCCACAGCAAAGGAAAGCATGCAGCACTTTTCCTCCGAAATGTCGGCTCAGATGAAGAGGTCGGGCTGCAACTCGGGTCAAGCTGAGGAGGCAGAGAAAGAGAAGGGCGGTGCCAAACCTGACAGCAAGATGAGACGTGCAAGAAGGCATTGGCAGAGAGACTCTGCCCAACTCCAACTATGTGATGTAAAGGCAACAGGACCAGGTGGACACCCCGGCTCCACCGATGTGGCACCTGGACCAGTGCTCTGATCCCTCTCTGTTATACACAAAGGAGGGAGTGAAGAGAGAGCAGGCTGTGTGCTGCCAAATGAGGCGCATTGCAGCGGCTCTGCTGAAAAACAGGGGCTGGATTGAGCAGTGGAGGTCCTGCAGCCATACAAGGCACATTGCGACCTCCCAGCGCGAGAGGAAGACACCACCTTGCTTGAAAGGACACTGCCACGTGGTGTGCTCCTGTGCACGGGGGGGAAGGACTTCCTGAAGCACAAGCCCAATGCCCAGTGAAGCCTCGCGTGGAAGACTGGGAGGCACAAGACCAATGCGTGTCAGTGCCGGCCTCCAGCGAGGAAGTGAAGTGAGGCCCAAGGAGAGGGTACTGTACAAATGCAGTATGAAAACCTAAGCCTGAGTGAAGAACCGTGACAGCCAGAGGGCCAGGCAAGGTCACATCGCAAACGCTCATTCTTCCATGTCCCAGCCTCCTGCTCCATATCAGGCCTGTCTTCCACGGCGGGTCGATAGGCCACACAGTTGCAGTCCCAATAGCAACTGTCGCACGCGGGACAGTGCACCCGACATGGGACACGGCTGACAGGGAGGAAGAGGCCAAGGAAAGGCAGATTCAGCATGTGCTACTCCATGCCGGCGAGATGTGAGGGAGTGTTCGCGCCGTCCTCGGAGGAATCGTCGTTGACCAAAGAAACAGTTTGTGGAGCTCTGGTTTCTGTCTGATCTTCGGTGTGGCTGGCGACGTCGGGCGGAATGGGGTGGCTGCAAAAGCTTCCGCAAAGGCCTTGGCTCTTGATGCTTCCACTTCTGCTCCAACGAGGGGCCTGAGACTGGCTCGGCTTGCAGAGGAGGTTTGGTCTTGACAGACTTTCGCTGCAATGCATTCCTCATCTTGGTGCCTGGCGACATCTGAGGGGAGGCCACTGCGCCTGCCGCCACTGTCGCTTCCACCTTGGTGATGGGGTCCGAGGTCTTGGGAACCATGTAGGGTAGGCCTGGAGCTGGCTCTGACGGAACCTCTGTAGTCAATCCTAGCGGCGGCGGGCCAAATCCCACTGGGAATGATGAGTTGCGTCCAACTGTACTGGTGCTGTCGTCGGCGGCCAACCAGGAGACTCTGTCATGACGGGGTCCGTGATGGTAGCGGGCCCATGAAAAAACTGGGTCCTTCTGCTGCTGGCCCGGTCATCATGGTCTGAGACGTAGGCCCAGTCGTGCGCGGCTGTGGCATGGTGGAATTCGCTTGCAGGGCCCTTTACAAAACTGCTTTGGAGTCCAGATCCGAAGGATCGGCCTTCCAGCTGCTGACCTTGTCCTCCTACAACTGCGCCTGTGGCATGGTGGAATCCGGTGGTTTCGTACCATTGGCCGCTCGCAAAAGATCCACCCGTGCCCCTTCCTGAGAGGCGAATGCTTTCTGAAGCTCTCCTTCCAGGCGCTCCAACTCCTTGTTACAGCTGTTCAGTTCGCGGATGTAAGTCCTCTTCATGTCCGCCTCGTAGTCGCTCCACTGTTGCCTGCGTTCTTGAAGGGCATTCTGTATGGACACGACCTTCTGTTCGGCCTTGCGCGTGGCATTGATATTCGCCTGGAGGAGATTGGCAAAAGTGGGCTCCTCCAATGCCTCTTCCGCGGCTTTTGCCTTGCCCTTGCCATGGGGCTTCTGGTCGTAAGCCGGAAATCTGGCCTTGTCTTTGCCACCCTTGGGTGCTGCATACCATGCACCACGCCAATAGGATCGTTCGTCGGAGCCATAATAGGCCCGATCGTCGTAGCCTTTGTTCTTCCATGTCTTTCCACTCATTGAATGATGACAAAGAAGTAATGAGAGATCCTTGGCTGAGGGCGCAACGCCCTTGCGAACTGAAACGCTGATTCGACGACGAGCTTTGCTTCTTCGCCGTCTCTCGCGGTGATGACAGTTGGGCGAAGGCGGGTGCAGTCCAATGGCTGCAGTTGGGCCCTAGGCTGAGACGTGCGTATTGCACTGTGGCGTCAGTGTTCCTATTGCCTTGCTGGCCGGCGATCTGAGCCCTCCCAGATAGTATTGATAATTATTTAGCCCCCTATATTTCACACAAAGGTGTGACTGAGGTGGACGGCACTGCGGGTTCCAAAACGGGGCGATTCGTCGACGTGCAGCACGTGCCAGTCGGCGGCCTCCCGCAAAAATGGAATGGATGGATTCGGTCCCGACTGCGGCCTTTTCTGTCCTAACCCTCGAGAGGTGTCCCAGGGGAGATAGTCGAATCCCCGTCGTAATCGTGTTTAGGGTTCAGGGGTTTGGGGTTTAGGGTGCGAGTGTGGCAACCTGGAATCCCAAAGCCCTAAAACCCTGAAGCCCCACAACCCTCAATAGTATAAGCTCTGCAAAACCCTAATAGAGCCTTTTCTTATAGGGGGTTTTACTAATCACAATCATGGGTCTGCTCTATAGCTTATATATTAAAACACCCCTAAACCCTAAACCCCAAAACCTGAACCCACATCCCGGGCCTCTTCTCGTAGTCCGGCGGCAGAATCGTTTGCACAAAGCCATCGGACCTCGCGGCTGCTGAAGACATGAAGTTATAGGGTTTGAGTTTGCAGGGTTTCGGGGGGTTCAGGTAAACCCTAAACCCTAAACCCAAGACTAAAAAATCCTAAACCCCAAGCCCTAAACCCTAAACCCTAACAGGGCTTCGGGAGCTTTAAACTTAGAAGTATGCCCGGGTTCCGGGCCCAGGGTCTTCAAGATTGGAGTCTCAAAGGGGCTGCTTATACTCCTACTGGTCGGGTATCATGGGGAGCTAAAGGTTAACCTTTCCGGTTATATAGGGACTATACTACACAAAAAAGGTTAAAGGTTGCCTACTGTACTACTAGCTACTTGTATCAAGGTCTTATACGAGGATGCCCAGTAACCTAGGAATTCAAAGGGCTCCCTTTTCGGTATTGGGCAACTTTTATAAGGAACCTAGGACTACAAAAAAGGGAATAAGGTTGCTACTGGGCATCCTAGCATAAGGCTTCGTAAGGGTTCCATGTCGGCTCCATGGGGCCTTTTATGTATAGGGATCATCATACATGGGTGGTTGTCAAAATTATGGCCCCTTTTTGGGTACCCTAAATATTAAGGTGCCGTACTATAATAAGGACCCAAAAAGGGCCCATCACTTTGAAAACCACCCATAAGGATTATGATGATACATACTGCATACCCTGGGGCTCCAAATGTCCCAAGGTAGATACGATTTAAAGGCATGAAACCCCAAAGAGTCGGTAATTGCCATCTGCATACTTGGAGCCTTGGGGATATATGATAGGTGTGTTACGAGGTTGTATGGCGCCAAGGTGTGGAATCGGAGCCTGAGCCTGCCTGTTTGCTTACGGAGTTGCAGAGTCTTATATGGGTTTTCGAGGGGCTATACTCTTAACATGTGGGTTTCATTCGCGCTCATGGGGGGGGGGGAGGCAAATTCTTAATTTGACTCAGTGGCTTTGGGACATGAACCTGAAAACCGGTACGACCACACCGTTCCGGCGAGCATGCAAGCTTTCAAGGCCCCGAGGCCATAGAAACCTAGAAACCAAGCTCCTGAACCCTGCCCTATACCTCCCTTAGAACCATAATAAAAATGTAATGTTCAATATTCTCTTGGGTTTTATATGAACAAAAATAGAAAAACCCTAAGGAGACTATAGCACCTAGGGTTTATGGGGCTCCTGGCTCAGAGTTCAGGGGCCGTAGGGCTTAGGGGCCTAGGGTTAAGGGCTTGGGGCTCGGAGCCCAAGACGATTCTGTGCTAGAAAGATCAACGAGCACAAAACCCTCCCAGTTTTACACACCTCTGGGTGCACAGAGTTCACTATGGCTTGGGGGCTTCATTACGGTTCTGGAGTCCGGGGCTTACAGTCTCTAGGGTTCAGGGCTTCTGTCTGAGCGAGACTGACTGTGTGATCAGAACAGGAAGAAACTGTCTCGACAGACATGCGTTATGGTATCCACATAGGTGCTTCTGCTGTAAACTTGAACAAAAGCCGCAAATCTAGATGGAATCACTCTTCTACAGAACCCCATGAATAGAACTCCTACGAAGCTCCCCGCCGATCCGGGAAAAACTTCGAGTATCGCAGAACTTACTTTTGGTTCGTAGGGAATGGAAGAATGGCAGTAATAGTAGCTATAATGGTACCCCATTCCTCCATTTCGAGCTAACCAAAGGTAAGATTAAGGCCCCAAGAATAGATTCATGCAGGGGCCTAAATAATTACCTTTGCTATTTTGGGGGTTCCTTATTATAGTTATAGTATAATGCGCCCCAAAACTAACCAAAGGTAAGATAAGCCTCGACATCCGCCGATGCTGGTCCATCGAATGCCGACGCTCGTCTATCGAATGACCTGGGTGCTAGCCAGACTCCATGGTGCATATGCGGTATATGCCTGAGCCTTGATGGGATTCCTACAAGATAGTTCTTTAAAAGAGTCCAAGGATATTTTGGTGCTACAGGACCAGGGTTCTTAATCAGGCTCCTCCATCCTAGAGCTTCGTTTTAAGGATTTGCGAGGAAGTGTATGCATTTCATCAAGGGCTCTAGATTCACCTACTTGTCGGGTATCATGAGGAGCTCAAGGTTAACCTTTTTGGTTATATGCGGATTATATAGGGACTATACTACCCAAAAATGTTAATGGTCACCTACTCTACTACTAGGTTCAGCATGCAAACAGGGAGTGCATCTTCAGCTTACGGAGTTTAAAGGCCTCGGTGAAGTTTCGAGTTGAACGGTTTAAAGTTTAGCGGCTTCATGCTGGATGGGGATCGAGGGCAGAGCGCTTAGGGCTAAGAAGTCCACGTGGGTTTTATCTTTATTTGGCTTTTAATGTTTTGTTGCTTGGTTCAGGGTTTAGGGCTGAGATATCGAGGTTTTAGGGTTTGGGGTTTGGGGCTTTGTGCTTGGGGCATTGAGGCTTTCGGATGCGAAGCTTCGGGTTGAAGGCTCGCCTGAACCCCAAACCCTACTTGTCGGGTATCATGGGGAACTAAGGGTTGACCGTTTTGGTTAGATAGGGACTACATATAGGGACTATGCTACCCAAAAAGGTTAAAGGTTACCTACTCTACTACTAGGAAACCCTAAACCGGGGCATTCCCAAGGCTTCTTAGGCGAACAGCGGGGATTCTCAAACAAAATGTGGGTTCAGGGCTAAGGAGCACCCCTTACTGCTTACTGAAATCTAGGCTCCTACGACTACGTTGGTGTCTGTCAGAAGATCCCCTCAATTCCTGCAAGACCCAAGTAGCGCAGTAGCTAGGAAGCTGTACGAAAACAACCCATAGAACAACCTTGTACCCGAATCCGAAACCCCTAAACCCTAAGCCCTAACCTTAAAACATCTATAAACCGTCGCGGCTAAGCCCTGAGCCCTACATCCAATGCAAACTCTACACCCGAATCCTAAGCCCCGGCGCAGCCCCAAGCTACACCCTAAGGTACGGACGCTTCATTCGAGAGCCGACGATTCCCTTCGGAGCGGCTGCAAGCTTTGGAGAGGTAACTTTGATGTTAGGGGCCCAGGGTATAATCCTAAACTCTATGCACCCTCACCATCAGAAAAACGCCAACCCGAGTTTCGAAGGTTGTTGGGCAAGCCTGCAGTTCTAATCTTAAGCTTTCCCGAATACTACAATAACCTACAGTAAACCCGTCTATCCTAAACCCACGTCCTGTGGCAGTTTTGGAGGTTGGGGCTGATGCCCTACAACATCTCAAAGCTGTAAAGAGTCTGGGTGTACACTCTGGTGACTTCGGGTTCCTTTTTTTGCGGTCGTTCTCAAGGCTTCCGGGCTGCGTAATGCTTTTGCTGTGCTTGGCGGTTGTTGCCATTGGTTGAAGGCCCTTTTTTTCGGGCATATTGGCAGGCGCGATGCTGAGCTCTAAACCCCCAAACCCTATTGACCCTAAGCCGTCTGAGCGTTGACAGCTTGAGGCTGTGCAGTTGGAAGATCGAATGGAACCCCGGTGGCCACTGTGCTGGGTAACTCTATCCGGGTTATGCCACAGCCCACACCGTGAATTCGCAACCACCAAAACAATCTAAACCCAAAACTCTAAACCCAGGCAAGGAGTGTTTACGGTATCCTGAAATAGCCCAAGTCAGGTTCCCCAGTAGCCCCGTAATAGTGAGGGTGCCCTTTGACTTCTTGATTGTCATAAGGGAACCCAAAAAGAAACAGGGCAAAAGGGTAATGCTAGAACCTGGTCGATCACATCCTTGAAACAGCGTCGTGCAAGTCACAAAAGATCGTTGAATTTTCTACGTCTATCGAACTAGGCCAGGAGCTCGGTGGAAACGGGGTTTAGGGTTTAGGGTTTTCGGTTTCTACCTTAACTTTAGGATTCAGGGCTCGGGCATGCTCATGACCAGGGTCCTTTGCAACGCACGGTTGAAGCTTTGTGGCCTCGTGGGCTTATGCACCACGACCTATACCACGCCGAAAGACCCTGCTGTAACTCATAGGCGCACGGTAATATAGGGGCCGTTCTATGTAGAACCGCGGTTTGGGGCATATTTTTGTAAAAATGTATTACAAGGAAGCCCAAAACATTAGAGGTAGCCAATTTTAGGCCACTATAATAACCCCCATGATCTTCCAGGCAAATCCTAACCCCGCAAAGGTTAAAACACTGTCACGCACAGGGGCCGAAATCATCGGAACAGTGTGCTGATGCACTATACCATTAATTAAGCATATAGGGACTAAATGGGGATCCTTAAACCCCAACCTAAACTCTAAACCTAAACGACCCCATAAGTTGCACCCCAAGCTTAAACCCACCCCAGGCCTAAACCGTAACCCCTAAATTATCGCGACCCGATGTGCGATGTGCCAAACCCTAGGTACCAAGAGGGGCCTTTATAACTAGAATAGGGCTTTGGTACAATCGACTATACTTACAGTAAGGAACCCCCAAAATAGTATGGGTACCTAATTTATGCTTCTACGGTGCCACACCGGATTGGCCTCGATGGAGGCACTGGAGTGGCTGTGGACCTGGTTCGGGCTTGGGCATTTGGGAGCTAACGGTTTGTTTGATCAAAGGGCTTAGGGGTTTAGGGTTTAAGGGTTTTGGGGAAGAGGTTCGGGGTTTCGGTCTCTTGGCTGGGAATTGGAAAGTGCAGGACTTAGGGCCGCTAGGGTTTCATCACAGGTGACTCTTCAAGTCGTCTTGTTTGTTGTGTTAGTCTGGGCTTTAGGCCTTCATTCTGGTTAAGTTTCTTGGGATTTGAGTGAGGTAAGTAAGGCGTTGCGGCAGTGGGTTGCCACGCTCTCCGTGAATAGGTCTCCCAAACATGCCCATAATCCATAAACATGTTACCCTCCCACCCTAGTTTGAAGAGCTCCGCATGGGAAACGGGCCGCAATTACAAGATATAGTGTTGCAACAGTCACAAGAAGACCCATCGGCGTAGGGGCTTAATGCCTTAATAAGTAAAATAGGGTTTTGGGGCCATTCTACTATGATTACATTCAGGAACCCCCAAAATTAGGTTCTTGGTTTCGTATGGGTAATATTATTTAGGCCCCTACGGTAGATACATGACCCTGAGACACAGGTACGAATCCGGACGCGGACACAAGCTGAGGGCGCAGGGCAGCATGTCTCACTTTGTATATGTCAGACCAATATGGTCCGCAAAGTACACACGGGTACGGTATGATCCGGCCTGGTGTGGTATGGTATGGTAACGGCGTGGTGTGGTATGGCAGCTGCAGCGCGGTATGGTATTGTGACAATGTCAGCATATACATTCATGCATGCATGCGTGCTGCATGTATGTGTGCACGTACATGCTCGGCAGCCAGCCCGGTCGCATTGCAGGCAATGCTTTGACGTCGGATTCGTCATCGGGATCTGCCGGTGGCGAGTCTGGGATCTCTATCGTGGGCGAAGACAAAGGTGGTGTTTGCACGCAATGCAACTGATTCTTATGGGCATCCGCCTCAGCCACCTCCAAATCCTCCATATCCTCTGTGCCTTCGTTGCGGCAGCGTTCAGGACCGTGTGGAGCAACGCGGCGTTCAATAGAAAGCCAGGCCAAGTAAGCAGCTGGAAGCACTGTAAGCTCGATGCGTCGTCGATTTGCATCTCTCACTCCTCTGCCTAAACCCTAAACCCTAACCTCAAACTCTAAACATGTTCCCCCTGCCAGAGCCTTTTCCGACTGGCTGTTCTGCAACTAGACGGTGTCCTCGTGCCTAAACCCCAGACCATGGCTCAACAATCTTATCCAGCTACATATAGGCTGCAAAATCAGAAGAGAGTTTTGGTGTGCATGAACTGCATTGGTAAATACACTCCCTCATTATCATGATCTTGTCACTGCCTTCGAGGCTCACGCCCTCGCGGATCGAAACGTTGTCATTGGACTACTAGGATGCCCAGTAAAGCAGCAACCTAGAATAAAATGGCTTCCCTTTTTGGTTAGTTTTCAAAGGAACCTAAGAGGAGGGTTGGCCACGCTCCGTTTGACTCAACCAGGAAACCCTGAACCCCTCAAGTCCAGCATAATGCATTCTAAATTTCGGAGTGGTTGAAAGACTTCCTGGAAGGCGCCTTCGAGAATTCGTTGGAGCCCGTTGTACACTGACGAAAGCCCCAATATGAACCTTGCCTCATCATCATAGGGTTCTGAGGTGTTTGGGTGTGCCTAGTCTTGCAAGGTCTGCCTCCATCATGAAACCATTGCATGATGTTTGTTTGTTTTTGTGAGGTTCTTAAAACTCCAGACACATCGACCCAAGAAGCAAGATCATTTGCGGGGTTTCTCCCAGACCCGACTCGAGTGAAATTCATCTGCTAGCCGAGGCACTGGGGCTGGTGACGGTCGCAGCCTTCAAAAAAGTGATGATCAATTGGGGCTTAGCATTTAGGGTTCAGGTTCAGTTTCCCAGATGAAACGAAGCTGGAACCATCGCAATATTTGCAAGAATTAATTTCTAAAACAATCATAGTAATACCAATGCATAAAAGAAATGGTTATTTAGGATAACAATGTCAATCGTGACAACAGTGATAAGGACAATGATAATGGTAGTGAAAATAATAACGATAAAATACGAATAACCCTAAAGAAATACTACCACCACTAATCCTGATGACTGATAAAGAAAACAATAACAATAACAACAATAGCGATGGTAGCATGGCTCAATCTTGGGGGGTTGGTGCTGAGAGCTTGGGGGCACAGCGTTTTCATTTCATGACACTTCGACGGGCGGGGGTGGGGGAGGGTTTAGGGCTTTGTGGTTTAGGGATTTGGGGTTTAGGGCTTAAGGGTTCTAGGGCTTCAGGAGTTCAGGTTTTGCATTTAATCATTGCCCTTTTGCACCGAACCAGAACCACAAGGTTTAGATCCACAGGGCTTTTTCGACAGAGTTGGCTTTTAAAGACGTTTACAGACTTTTAAAAACTTTCAAATGCAAGAAAAAACATTCTAAAAACTTTTAGAAGACTTTAAAAGACTTTTAGAAACTTTTAGAAGACTTTTGCAAACTTTAAAAGACTTTTCAAAACTTTAAAAGGCTTTTAAAATATTTAAAAGACTTTTAAAAACATTAAAATACATTTAAAAGCTTTAAAAAGACTTTAAAAGACTTTTAAACGCTTTTAAAAGCTTTTACAAACTTTAAAAAGAATTTGAAAGACTTTTAAAGACTTTAAACAACTTTTAAAATTTTTTAAAAACTTTAAAACACACAAAAAAATTCATTTTTTAAGGTTTTTTCCAAGAAGACGAGGATGAAGAAGACCTGGCACAGGGTTTACAGTTTCAGGGTCTTTAGGGTTTGGGGTTAGAAGGCAGAGTGCCATAGTATTAGGGGTTTGAGGGTAATGAAAGGGTTAGGGTTAGAGTTTCAGGGTCTTTATTATATTTAGGGTTTGGGGTTAGAAGGCAGAGTGCCATAGTATTAGGGGTTTGAGGGTAATAGGGTTAGGGTTTTTTAGGGTTTAGGGGGGTTAGAAGGCAGAGTGCCATAATGAAAGGGTTAGGGTTAGAGTTTCAGGGTCTTTGAGGTTAGAAGGCAGAGTGCCATGTATTAGGGGTTTGAGGGTAATGAAAGGGTTAGGGTTAGAGTTTCAGGGTCTTTATTATATTTAGGGTTTGGGGTTAGAAGGCAGAGTGCCATAGTATTAGGGGTTTGAGGGTAATGAAAGGGTTAGGGTTAGAGTTTCAGGGTCTTTATTATATTTAGGGTTTGGGGTTAGAAGGCAGAGTGCCATAGTATTAGGGGTTTGAGGGTAATGAAAGGGTTAGGGTTAGAGTTTCAGGGTCTTTAGTATATTTAGGGTTTGGGGTTAGAAGGCAGAGTGCCATAGTATTAGGGGTTTGAGGGTAATGAAAGGGTTAGGGTTAGAGTTTCAGGGTCTTTAGTATATTTAGGGTTTGGGGTTAGAAGGCAGAGTGCCATAGTATTAGGGGTTTGAGGGTAATGAAAGGGTTAGGGTTAGAGTTTCAGGGTCTTTAGTATTTAGGGTTTGGGGCTAGAAGGCAGAGTGCCATAGTTTTAGGGTTTGATAGTATTAGGGATGCACAAATCACGTGAAGTGGCTACGAACTGCTGGATGTTGCGCTTTTCTGCGTTGACCACACTGTCAAGCGAATCACGTGCAGGCGAAGCAGGGTACAGCTGGGTGACGCGACAACGTCTGGCACTCTGCCTTCCCAGCTGCTGGCACTCTGCCTTCCCGCCTCAAGATCCATTAATTATTGCCATTTGGAATTCATCCCCAACTTTGCACGAAGCTGGTCGGTCAAAGGTATTGCTCCAGCATCAAGGTCAGGAAGCTCCCCCGGACCACCGAGACGGATGGCAACAAGTGAGAGGGGTTTCATCTGAAGGACAAACTGCCGTTGTTGTTCATCTTCGTCGTCCCAAAGCCACAACCACTGGACCACCCCACCCAGCACTTTAGCCCATGTGCCCGGGTGTCATATGCCACTGCCCTGGCACGTTGGCCCCAAGGCGGTCCAGGTACCATCGACAACACCTGACACCCGGCCAACGGTGTCCACGAACCGAGATGGGCAGTCGATCCGTGTGGGTAAGGTGGCACTCTGCCTCTGTCGATCCAAGTCGCAAGGCTCCCTAACTAACGTGACAAGCATGGATGGCCTCCCCTCCTGGTTGGGAGAACAGATCAAGCCACAACCACTGGACCACCCCACCCGGCACTTTAGCCCATGTGCCCGGGTGTCATATGCCACTGCCCTGGCACGTTGGCCCCAAGGCGGTCCAGGTACCATCGACTCAACACCTGACACCCGGCCAACGGTGCCCACGAACCGAGAAGGGCAGTCGATCCGCGTGGGTAAGGGCAAGATCTCAAGGCAAGTCAACATGTCACTACGGCCTCCCTTCTTTGTTCAATCACAACCCAAAACTATTTAAAAAGATTAAATATTAAAAATTATTAACTTCAACAACAAATAAACAACAATTTTGTAGACATACAGCAGCAGGAAACCAGGTAGAACAACAGGAAGCCAATTGACTCACTCAGAAACAAACTTGTGTTTGCTTAAGAAGCCGGAAAAAATAAAAAATAATTGTCGATGATAATAGCTATATAGCAGTGAGCATCATGATTATAGTGATAACCGGTCCGAAACCGGCAACGATGAGGAGAACGTTAACTGTAACCGTCAGAGTCCAAGTCAGAGTATACAGGAAAATAAAACAACCAGAATCAGAAAAAACTACGCTAACGGTTATAACGATATCGGAAGCCTGAGCGATGATAAACATAGTGACGGAGACAACGACAGGGAGCACAGCAAGACCAGCATCAGCACTGCAGCACCAGCACCCAAAACAACAGCAGCGGCAGCAGCAGCAGCAGCACACAATCACAACCGAAAACAAGAACATCACAACCACTGCCACCACCACCACACTTTCACCAACACCAATGGCGGGCGCCATGCTTAGGTTTAGGGCTTAAGGGCTTAGGGACTAGCGTTTAACATCAATAACAGAAGCAGCGACCAAACCGGAGCGATCGTAGCGGTGTCCATAAAGGCAAGAAACTGACTTCTCCAATGTCCTCAAGCCGTCTTGTCTATGATTATTAAAGCAACCCGATCTGCATTGTGCCGGCTATCTTTGACAATTCGCCACCGACCTATACTGCCAACCTCAAACTCCAAGGACAAACGGTGGGACCCTTAAGAGGGACCCCTACCCTAAAATGTCTATATAATGGGTATATAATAGCTATACTACGGTTCTACACCTAGGGGTCCTTATTAAGGGTTGCTGCTTTCAGCCTCTGACAAGCTGCTTCGCAACCCAGTGCCGCTAAACCGGAGCCACCAATATCTGCCGACGCTATGAAGCCAACCACTTCTTCCAACATCACCGTTGCGCTCAAAGACCAACGTGTTCTATGAACCCGAAAACACATCGATTAAAAGGATCCCAAATCAAGACGTCGGTTCTAATGGAAACGATTGGAGTCCCCGACGCCTGGCTGCGTTATCTCCGAGTGCATTTTGCTGCTTGCCAGATCTCCGGCTTGCAGTGGCCGCAATGGCCCGTGACTCGTTGACACTAACGAACACAGCACCCGAACTCATAGACTCATAGCCCTAAACCCAAAATCCTAAACTTCAAACTCTAACATCTTCGGTATCGGGCTGCTTGAGACAGTCCGCTTGCCGCATTGGAGCACCAGCAAAGATCCTTCATTTGTCCCCCGCCTCAAACTTATAATTTTGCAAGAGAGGCACCATTCACAATACTCTTCCTGTTCAGTTTTTAGATGCTTGGATACAACCAATGCCAAGAGCATTAGATGGGTCCATACTAATAAATCTTTCCAATATCAAAGTTTACATACAAACCACCAAAGACTTGCAGGATGCAATCTTGCCTTCAAGGCAATAAAGCGTGAATCCTTCAAGGATGGGAATGTTTAGCTGTTCAGCTTGAAGACATTAGGCAACCTGTAAGCGCATGTATTGGAATTTAAACCAGCTTTCTGTAGTTATGGTGTTTACAGGATGAACAGATAAACATTTCCATCGTTGAAGGATTCTGTCTTGCAGCAATAGCACCAGTAGTTGTAACCCAAAAGGCACAGATTAGTGGTTGTGTTCGAGTTGCTCCAAGCAAGCAAGCCGAAACGAACTGTGCAGGAAAGCCGGTCCACTTACATGTTGCCGGTGCTAGTAGTCCAACGAAACACACACACACACACACACACACACACACACACACACACACACTCCGGGAAATTCTTGACTACAAGCCCAAGCATAGGTTTTTGTGCATGTCAACGAAGATACTTGCACCGACGTTCATGCAGCTTCCCACAAGCAAAGGGCCTGTATGCAATTTCCGTCTTATATCTGTCTTGCATGGTCTGGTTTAAGGTTCCGTTCCACGGGGCTTTAGGGGTCCAAGTGTCAACCTTTAAAGGGCCAAAAGCCCATGCTCTCGATGCTAACTTGGCAAGAGGCACAGGCGTTGAAGACTAATGCATAGCATACGGCTCAGTTCCTTGATCGTTGCATCAATGCCCAAGCTTTCCAGTACGAAAAAACTGCAGCTGCGTCGCCTCCCCTGGACGCTTCCCATGTGTGAGACGAGCCATACTTCACCCCGCTATGGCTGGCACCTGCACGGGCGCACTGGGTCTGAATTTGAAGGTTTTCAAAACTTTCCACATCTGACGGCCTGTATTCGAAATCTGACGGCTTACGTCCGAAAGCTGTTTGCGCGCCGCCCCACCCTGCGCTGACTGCCACCTATATTGCCGGCGGACTGTTCTTTGTTTCCCATCCTACTTTGAGGATCTTGCCAACTTCCGAAATCTGACGGCTTCTATCCGAAATCTGAAGGCTTATATCCGAAATCTGAATGCTTATATCCGGAAAAAACCTTTCTGCACATTTCCACTCCGCGATGGCTGGCACCTAAGTGTTACACGACTTTTCCCTGTCTGAAATCTTCAAATGGGGATGTTCTCTTTATTTCTGAAATCTGACGGCCTTTATCCGAAATCTGACGGCTTACATCCGAAACCACTTCTGCACACTTCCACTGCGCGGCGTTGCTCCTGGGTCCGAGTGTTGGCCGCTTTTTCCCCCCTCTGGAATTTTTAGCTGGTGGTTATTCCCAAGTTCTAAAATCTCACGGCCCTTATCCGAAATCTGACTGCGCATTTTTGCGTCCGCCCCGCCCCCCCCCCCTAACACATTCTCCTCACTAATACACCTTTCCACGAAAAGAAGATATCCTAGCTTTTTATCTGGATTCTGCTACACTGGCGCAAGCACGCAAGTTGTGCGCCGGCCTCTGCCGCTCGCTGCAGTCTTGGTCTTCTGCGTGCACCACTGCCTTTGTTGCAGAATGGGTCCTGTGCACATGTCTAGGTGGGTTTCACACATCATATGCGCTGTGCGTACGGTTGCAAATGTGCGCAGAAGTGCACAAATTTAGGAGTCTTGGGTCTGGGAATGCCAGACATATGATGTCGATCACTGTTCCTCAGTCTTGACCCGCTCTTTTTGCGGGTTGATATGGATGGATGCACGGTTTGTTGGAAACTCGATTGTTTTGAAGTGTATCTAAGCGCACAGGAACGAATAACTGCAGCACGGCTGCCGTCCTCAGATCAGGGTGTGAAGCGCATGCCATCTTGCACCACCAGCGGGCGGGCTAGCCCCAAGAGAAACGCGCTCCAGCAGACCAAATGCTTGGGCTTTGCTTCTTGCCGATGGTAGACCTCGTCAGGCACGATCTCGAATACTTGCGTCGGCCGCGCTTTGAGCCATCCCTCCAACGACCGCCTGCCGCGAAGCAGTGTCCACTGAGAATAAGATTTCCCAGCCGCAGCACGGATGTGATGCATGCAAGCTCCGCCGTGATCTAGCAGCTCTGGTGCAAACAGCAACCACAGTCTCCTCACAGAGACTGCTGCCACATACTGTACGGATGCTGGTGCGGGTCCCTGCATTGGCCTTGTGAAGTACTGAGGGCCAACAATGCGAGCGCCTACTAGCCACGCTGCCACCTTGGAGCTGCGGGAAGTGCTAGAGCTCACGGTTGCCACAATGACATCAGCATCTGTCGCTACAGAGACCTTCCTCAGGCCGCGCTCTCGGATGCCTGACATGTCAACCACGCAGCCCCCGTCCACATAAACGGTGACTTCGGCCCTCTGTGCTCTCAGACGGGCTTGCTTCCTCAAGGGGCCTCTTGCAATGGGGGCCGATCCAGGCCGAGGAGGTTCAGGCTGAACCTTGGTCTTGGGCGCTGCTTTCGGTGCAGCACCCGTTTTCGACGCCACTTTGGGAGCCAGCTTCAAGGAAGCTGCCACAGCTGGATCCTTACGTTCCTCCTTGCTCAACAACCCTCGCTGCTTGGCTGCCATGGTGCGTCTGGCAAGCCTCCCCTTTTGCAAAGCAACCTCTGCGGCGCTCCCCACGGTAGCTGCCTCACGGGGGTAGTATGACTCATCTGCAGCAGAACCGGCCAACCAAAACAAACACAAAGCTAGTCCATCTACCAAGCAACCCTTGGAAGGCATTCGAACTTCCACATAAACTTTGACCGTGAACGACCGTGCACTTTGCACACTCTCACGCTGACTCCAAGACACAGCTTCAAACGGGTCCGCCTCGCACTGCGGCACAGAAAACCGCTTGGTCTGCCACTAAACATCGGATGTTGGTTTGGACTGGCACCAGAGCAACAGGAACGCTTTGGACTGGCACTAGAACTTCGGATACGGGTTTGGGCTCGCACAACAGCATCAACAGCATCAGGTGCAAGTTCGAAGCGGGACTCCAGTGTTCGAGACGGGTGTTCCCTGCCACTACAGCAGCCGCTACGGGTTCATTGGCAGTACATTCTGCGGCATTAAAACAGTCGACATGGACTGGGACCTGGCGGACCTGGACTCCAGCATCAGCTACGGGTCTGCCTGTCTCCAAGTCATTCGAGACGGGCAGGGCTTAGGCAGGCAATACAGCATTCCGTTTGTATTTCATCTTCACGCAAGCATCGGACTCGGGCTTAAACTCCCCGTACAGCATTGCTTCTATACCTTGGCCTGGCTAAGGCAGCAGATGCGTCCTCGGACTGGCACCTAACGCCTCAGATAGGCCATGGAGCGGGTTTGCGTAGCACAAATTGAAGCATCGGACTCGGCTTTGGAATGGCACGTCAGCACAAGCTACGGGTTTGACCGGCCTCAAAACACAAGATACTGGTTTCTACTCGACTACAGCATGAAGTACGGGTTTCGAGCGGGACTTCGTGGACAGGTTTCGGCACCTCAGCATCGGGTGCTGTGTTGAAGGGAACTACTGCCTTTGAAAAGATTTCCACTCACAAGACCTGATCCCATGCGGGCGGGGACTTGCAATGCAGCATGACGTCCGAGTGTTTGTGGCTTTGCTTTTTCTGAAAGGACACAGGTTTCGCGTGCTATTGCGGCATCCGCTAACAATTTCAATAGCACTGGATTTGGAGTGGCATACCATGACAAGGGCACTCGGATGCAGCATTGGACTCATTGGACGATCACTAGCGCAGCATCAGCTACAGAAAAGGCACAACGGCATCGCTTGCGACTCTTCTCTGACACTCATGCAATGGAGACTGCTCTTGCGTCGCAGAACTGCACCATCGGATGCGCGGCTCCAAAAACTTTGCACGGCATCGGGGTTATTGAACGGTGCCGAAAGCTAGGAACAAGAAACCTGCACTCTGCAACTCAGAACCCCGAGCATGCGCACCGGCCTCAAACGTGGACGGAGCTACAGCTGCACGTTTCTTCTGCCTCAGGGCCTTCTTCACGGCAGCCACTCGCTTGTCCTCAAGCAAACGGAAGCTCATCTGACTTTGCCTCCGCCCTTTCTTGCACCCTTTGTCTCTGCGGACCAGTACCCGCTGTCGTGCGTTCGGAAACGTTGCCTTCCAAACGGCAGCGGCATTCTCGGCAAGCTCGCTCAAGTCCTTCCCATCACAAGCTAATGTCACTTCCGTGCGTCTCTTGTCCAACTTCAATCGCCGACGCAGGCGAGTGAACATGCGCGCCGAATGCGTGAATGCATGTTCTACCCCACAGGATGAGAATGTGGTCGCCATCCAATGGCTCAGCAGCGCCCGAAGCTCTTTCAAGCTTCCTTGCTTCCCGGCCCTGCGCTCAAAACCGAAGACAGCCTCTCGCCAAGCTTCCATGTTGCTGTTGTTGAGGACAGCTGCCAATGCGTACGAGGTATGCGTACGGGGTATGCGTACAGGGTATGCGCCAACAGTCTAACATTATGCCATGAACTACAACACCATATAATGTGTCATTTAAATAAACACACACATATGTGTGCGAACCTAAAGCAACTAAGCCGTAGCCGTAGCGCCAGCTTTAACGGAGACTGCTCGACACACCCATGTCTGTGCAGATGCATACGAACTCTCTCGTGGCATTTCTCTGCGTGTCTGATGCCCATAACTAGATTTCGCGTGTGTGCGGCCTGCGGCAAAACTCAAAGTGCGCCGGCTGGAATACTTTCTTCGTCGCGTTTTCCTGCAAGAAGCGCGGACGAAGACACAAAGCTCTCAATGCCGCTGAGCTGCTTGGATGTTCTCCGGACGCGTTCGCGGCGGAAAGTTTCGCGTAAGTGCCGATATTGCCGACGCAAAATGATGCTTCAGAGAATGTCTTTTCCTCTGGCCCTGACACTAAGTTTTTTCGCCTTTGAAACCTCGTCGGTTGCTGACGGCCTTAACGTCCGTGTCTTTTCTGCCGCGGCATCGTGCAATGTTACGACCGGCAGCGGAGCGTGCAACGGTGATTGTCTGTAGACGTAACCTTGACGCAGCAAATGCGGATATATTGTGCGGGTTGGCATAGCGGCGTCTGAAGTGCTCACCATCCTCGGCGCGGTGCAAGCCGTGACGAAGTTTCTCCTATCAGAGCTGCAACGCCACAATCATGAGCGACTCGCGGTGTTCAAGTACTCTATCCTCGTTGGAGCGGTTTGAAGAAAAAACGCGCGATCTGCAAGCCTCTTCATTGGAGGCGCTGAGATGGTTTCATCTTCCCGGCAAGACGCAAAGTGTGACGATAGTTGG
Source organism: Symbiodinium sp. CCMP2592 (assembly GCA_905221615.1). NCBI lineage: Eukaryota > Dinophyceae > Suessiales > Symbiodiniaceae > Symbiodinium > Symbiodinium sp. CCMP2592. The sequence goes on along the minus strand of CAJNDT010005869.1, from coordinate 812,949 downwards.
AGCTTGGCGTTATCCCGCCGTGGCAGGGGTGCTCCGTTCGCGGCGGCGCTAACATGCGGGTCCTTTGTGGCGCGGTGCCAGACGAGTTAACGAAGGCTGGGATTTGCTGCAATCCTTTCAACGGCGCTGAGATGGTTTGATCGTCTGTGCAGCGCCAAATGTCCTCAAATGACAATCTATTCGTGACGTTAACGTCCTGCTCCGGTTCGGCGCCATGTTAGAACGTCCGCGCCCCTGCTGCCGAGCTTTCCACAAATTCGTCCATCGTTACGCGGGAAAGCAACGCATGTTGACTTTATATAAACGTAAGCTAAGCAACGCATATGAACTGTAGATAGACGTGCTCGTCATCCCTCGTAGTCACGTCGGCGTCGGACAGAGCGCTCTAGTTTCCTGTATTATCAGCATTGAAAAAGAAATCCCAACAGCTCAGCGCCACGGAGAGCTTCTTGAGGAATGGAAAAGACGTGATTTCGACCATACTTTGTGGTATGATCTTCCGTCACAACTCAAAAATCAACAGCTGAGCTGGCCCTATGATCCGCCGTTACAAAGGCAAGCAAGAAGGTTCAGCGTCACGTGCAAACAAGAAACAATTAAATCACTTCAGTTCGCTTTGTGATGTTTCCCTGCAGAAGAAATCCAAACAGCTCAGCGGCTTGGGGAGCCTTCTCCGCGTTCGGCAAAACATGATATACGCCTATATACTGGCCTATGCTGCATCCCATCGTCTTGTGTTGCCAGGAAGATCAAAACAGCTCAGCGCCTTTGAAAAGTTTACTGCTGACGCTAACTGTCGTACAGATTTCTATCCCGCCCTGCCCCCCCCCTCTCTTGTCTACCCTGGCTTGTCAAACAGACTGCATGCTCAAGCAGATACATGACTGGATTCCCATAGTCTCCATTGCACTTCTCTTTTGGGTTCAACCAAACTTATATTATGGAATCCTAAGCAAAAAATCGAATAACCAGCAAAAGAAACTACAATGGAGACTATGGGTTGCGTTCAAACATGCCAAAAGCCAGAAGGAAACCGACCTCTCTGAAGGAGCTTTGCACGGCAGTGCGACGCACCTGTTCGGGACCGGTCGCAGTGACTGTGTTTCATGGCGGACTATGCCCTGCCTCCGAGGGAAGAGGAGGCTCTGCACGGGCTCGCTTCACGGAGCTGAATGCTACCTGCCCGAAGGACCAACAGTAGGAGAGGACGCACTGCAGAAAACCAACCTCTGAGCCGGATCTCTTCGAAGAACCGCGGGGCACCTGTGCGCGAGAAGGAGTGAAACAGGCTTCAAAGAAAAGACGGCTGGCAGGAAAGCTGCGACCTGGACCTACAGAAAGGCTGCATTTCTGCTTCTGGCGCTCAAGCATCTGCGACTGCAAGAATTGAGGCCGTGCTTGCGCGATGCATCCAAACAGCTCTTTACTGTGGAGGGACAACTTCACGCTCCGGATGCTGCAGAGAAAAACGTTTCAGAACGACTGCTTCACAGTGTGCTGATGGATCCTAGAACGACATGATCGAATCATGATTGAAATGATCAGCTCCGCGGGCGCTTGCCGGTCGTCTTGTTGCCCTTCTTCGGGGTGTTGTCCTTCTTCGGGGTGTTGTCCTTCTTGGGGGTGCTGCCCTTCTTCGGGGTGCTAGCCTTCTTCGGGGTGGCGGCCTTCTTGGGCTTCGGGGCGTTGTCCTTCTTGCTCTGCTTCCTTTGCTTGCCAACCTTCTTCGCCTTGGGAGGCTCCACCACAGGGTCCTTCTCAACAGGGTGCTCTTCCTCGCCCTGCTCCTCGAGCAGGTCTCCTGGAGAAAGGGCCACAGATTCCTGGATCTCAGCAGGCGGGGCTGACGCTCCAAACATCTCGCGAATGCTCGACACTTTCTGTGCGAACTCCGCGTGGTACGCCCAGGTGCCCACATCAACCAACCCTTTCGTCACGGTGGCATCCGCAGCGGCGATTGCAAGACTCAGTTCCTTCTCCGTCGCGTAGAAGCCTGTGTACCTAAGCCGGTCCTGGACGCATTGCTGCAGCCAGGTCGTGTGGCCGAAGATGTCCACCACGCAGCCCACACAGAGAGATCGCAGGAGCTCCTGAAGACGGGGCTGCAGACACTGAGACACAATTCCGCGCCAGCTGAGATGCTGAGTTGTTTCGGAACAGTTCTGTGGAAAATGACTCTATCGTCCTATACTCTTCATTCCTGGAACAGCACTGAGATGGTATGATCTTTCCTGCAAGTTTTCTTTCGGAAGAGACCCTAGGATGCAATACTCTACTGTCCTATCCTCTCCTCTACCTATAGTCTCCATTGTAGTTCCTTTTTTTGGTTAACCAAAATCTCTATTATAGGGTCCTAACCATAAAACTGGTTAACCAAAAAAAGGAACTACAATGGAGACTATAGGTAGTGATACATACTCCAAAACAGTTCTCTTGCTCTTCAATCCTATACTAGCACTGCGATGGTGTCATGTTTCCTGCAAGTTGCTGTCCGAAGAGACCCTGGAATGCAATACTTTGCTGTCCTATGCTGTCGTGCACTGACACAAGCTGTAGAACAATGTTGCTCCTCTTGAACCCTATACTAGCACTGAGATAGTTTCATCTTGTCCGCAAATTCTTCTTGGAAAAGACCCTGGAATGCAATGCTCTACCGTCCTATCCCGTCACGTAACGACACATGCTGTAAAACAACTCTGTTACCCTTCTATATCCTATGCTAGCCCTGCGATGGTTTCATCTTTCCCGCAAGTTCCTCTCCGAAGAGACCCTGGGATGCAATACTTTACTGTCCTATCCTCGCGCCTAGTGGGACATACTCTAAAACATGTCTCTTGCTATTCAATCCTATTCTAGCACTGCGATGGTTTCATCTTTCCCGCAAGTTCCTCTCCGAAGAGACCCTGGGATGCAATACTTTACTGTCCTATCCTCGCGCCTAGTGGGACATACTCTAAAACATTTCTCTTGCTCTTCAATCCTATACTAGCACTGCGATGGTTTCATGTTTCCCGCAAGTTCCTGTCGGAAGAGACCCTGGAATGCAATACTCTAGTGTCCTATCCTATCGTGTATTGAGACATACTCCAACAAATGCTGCTTGTCTACAATCCTATACTGCCCCGTAGGAATAATCACAGCGCGGGTGCCTTCACGAGGGGCAAAGACGGCGTGTGAACATCCCCCTGCAGGTCCAGCGGAACGTCCGAGATGAGGTTGCCCTTGTTGGTCCCGCTGAACTCCGGGATGCGGGCGATCGTCGGGAGCTTCACACTCTCACGGGCAATGATGTAGAGAGTCTCCAACTGATTCACGCAACTGCCTGCCTTCATTCGCTCGTAGTACTCCGAGCAATCCTGCTCGCGGTAGCCTAGGGTGAGCTGTCGGATGTTGTTTTTGCCCACCTGCTTCCCAATCATAGAGCCAATCTGATGCTGCGCATCGAAAACCAGCAGCACCACCTGAGCACGATACAGCCGCTGGGATCCGGATTGATTGTTGTGGTCAGCTACATGCGTAATTCTTTCGACCTGTGAAGTCTGAAAGCGCTGAGATGGCTTGATCTTTCTTGCCAGAACCCATCCTAAGGGGCCCTGGAATACAATACTCTACTGTCTTATCCTATTGTTTACTGTGTCCCAATTTACAATTCACGTTAAAACCCTCAGCTCCTGAGATGTTTTTGGCAAGTGGCTCCTGGCTTGAGCAAGCCGTCTGCCGGGTCTTTGTAGACATCGAAGCCCCGACTGAGCTCCACCGACGTGAGGGCTCCTCCGTCTCTGCAACTCGGATTGATCACCACAAGCAGATGCTCAGGCGGCTGCGTCTTGGCAGTCTGTCTCCCCGACAGGACGGAAGGTTTGAACTTGCCGCAGACAGACTTCTCGATCATGGAGCCGTACACGGCCCAGCTGCCAGTCGGAGCCACCATGACATGCGCCTGGGTCGACCACATAGTCCTCACGTGGCCCTTCCATTCCTCAGGGTCTTCGAGCGGCTCTGACATTGGAAGCCAGAGCAAGGAGGAATAACCAACAACAGGAGCTCAAAATAACTGCTACACTGGAGAGCTTAGTTTCTGCAGCAAGCTCTGCAAGCTTGCTGTCCAAGGTGGCTTCCGTTTCCACCGTGAGGCTTTCTGGCACCAGAGGGGTCGGTGTCGTGGCCGGCGTTTCCGGTCCCTGAGCTAAGGCTGTGCTCGTGAGGGCCTCGCTGGCTTGAGGAACTTTCCGTTGCTCGAAAGACATGCGGATGGAGTCGAGGCGCTTTCCTTAATCGCATGACTGGGGGCTGGCTTGGGGCCTTGGGAGTTAGGGTTCAAGGCCTAAAACAAATTTTCCACCCGTATTGTGCAAGCTTATAAGCCCTTTACCCAAGCATCTGATGGCTGCTTGCTGAGCCAGCTCTTGCACGGAGCCACCCGGGAAAGTGTCCAAGAACGAACGAATGCTGGCATCAAAGGAGCCGAGGTGGACGTCTCGCAGGAACTCAAGAATGAGCAACTCAGGGCCGTCTGCCACTGCAAACTTGCCGGCGTGGTAGTCGTCGCACACAGACCCATTCAGAGCAGCCACCTCGGCCGGAAAAGCCTTGATGCAAGCGGAAGTGTACATGAGATGCTTTCGGAATTCATCCTTGGTGTCGTCCTCGAGCTCGTACGTATCGAAAACGTAGTCCCGCAACGCTTTGCGAATCAGCAGCATCTCCACCAGCGACGTTCGCTTGTTCTTCACCCCCGCCAAAGCGTCCTTGGAAGGCGGCTTCAGAAGCTTGGCAGCCTGCAAAGACCAGAGAGCATCCACCGCGAACCGGCGTGACCCTTGGACATCATGCTGCTGCAAGTTGCACTTGCTCGCGACAGCTATGATCTTCGTGATTCCATCGAAGGCATGGGCGCTCTCGAAGCTCTCACACTCCAGGAGGGCCTTGTAGATCTCCGGGTCAGCAAGCATCTCCCGGCAAAACTGGTCAAAGAGCCTAACGGAGGTCTTCGTCATGGCGTTGTCCTCACCCTTGGCAAACTGGACCTTGCTGAAGAAATGGTCCCAAATGCCATCCACAGGCTTGCTCTGCCCAAGCAAGCTTCGGACCCTGCAGATTTCCGCAGCACGGAGGAGCGGAGATTTCTTGACAATCTGCCCAGCACGAACGACGTTTTCATGGTCTTGGACGACCTCCTGATACATCTGCAAGTCTGATTTGCCGGCGTGGATAGTCACCGGAACGGCGAGCAAGAAGTCCACGACCTTGTCGGAGGCGTCCTCCACACACATCTCCAGGAAGGCGATGAGCGCCTCATCGCCGCTAAACCTGCGAATGATTTCCGGTTTACCGCTGTATCTTGCAGTAGAGCCAGAACAGAAACTCAAAACAACCCTAGCAGAGTATACTGTGTAAACTGTAAACGCACCAACGATATCGAATAAACTCTGCATATTCATGCAAATTCCAGCATACTCCTCTGCGTGCTGTCCTTGGTGATATCGGATGCACCGTTGTGTATACTTTTCACTGGTATACTACTACAAAAAAACGTGCTACATGCGCTGTGCTGTCACACAAATAGCCTACCATGCTGTGCTATTGCAGCACCCAGCGTGCAGTAGTATGCTACAGTAGGCCGCGTACCTGCCATGTGACGTTCCTACGATATCATCTTACGTTATACAGTAGTGGCGTGTTGGGACTCTTCGTGCATCCTGCAGTGTGCTGTTTGAAAAGAAGCTGCCTTTGCAGCTTCTTCGCGGCAGGGTCGTACTTCAGCACAAGCCGGAACTTCTCAGGAAAAGGTGCTGGCGATGAGAACCTGCGGATTGCGCTAGTTGCATTGATAATCTTCTCAAAGCAGGTACGTTCTCGTTTCGAGCATAGCAGACTGGCAAAAGAAAACAAACTATGCTGTATGTTTACAAGCAACCAAAAGCTGCGGATGGCATCTATCGCGCTCCTACGGATAGGAGTGGTGGGATCGGCAAGCACTGTGAGGTCGAGCATGGACACAATGTTGATGCATCCTCTCTCGACAAAGTTGCCGCTAAGGCCCTTCAGCTTCTGCATCGTCAACACTCTTTCCGGGGCCGCACTTGCGAAGGTGCTTTCCCAGGAAAGCTTCTTCTCGCCGAGGCGAAGGTCTCGAAGAGCAAGCTGTTCCGTAAGGGCCAGCAACCCCTTGTGTGCTTCGACATTCACGGATGTGAAATCCATGGTGAAGCACGCACAAAACCGCAAGGGCCTTTGAGCCGTCGAAACTAGCACAGGCGCAGAAAAGCTGGCAAACATCTTGGAGCTTCAACTGGTCTGCAAGGCGCTCGCACTGACCTCACTTACAGCACTTGCACTTGCAGTTGCGCCTGGATCAACTCGCGCAAGCAAGCTTCCATGGCGAAGACATACGAAAGGTTGCCAACTGTTTTGGAGAATGTTGAAGTCATTGTCATGTCTCTTGCAAAGTGTGTGGCGAATGCCTCTGCAACCATGTTGTCCTGCGAGCGTGCCTTTTGAGGCGCCGCCGGCGGTGGCAGAAGGTAGCAGCTTGCACTGTGGGCTTACATACAGACTGCTCCAGAAGCCCCCCACAAAACCAGAAAAAATAAAAAATCACCCTAACCAAACGCAAGCAAAATTCACAAACATGGATTTTTTACACCAAAAATAAAATAAAAGAATTTTAACAACTGTAAAACACAAAAAAACCTATTTAAAAAACTTTTAAATACAACCCACTACTTTTAAATACAAAAAAACACTTTTAAACACAAATAAAGCCAACCACATACAAAAATGAGATTTTGGGTTCCTTTCATATAAGCCTTGTTGATCTAAACCCTGTGGTTCTGGTTCGGCGCAAAGGGTTAAGGATTTAAAGGGTCTTGCCAAACCTTTCCCGGGCTGAACTTGGGGAGCTGAGGCGTTTGAAGCGACCTTGGCCGTCTGGGGCTTGTTGTTCAGGGATGCTGGGACTTAGGGTGTAGGGTTTAGGGCTTAGGGTTTAGGGCTTTAGGGTTTTAGGATTTAAGGTTCAGGGTTTAGAGCTTGGGGTTTAGGGTTTTTGGGTTTTCGGGTTTTAGGGTTTAGGGGTTAGGGTTTGAGGTAAGATTTAGGGTTACGGCTAAATTGCAAAATAAGCCCGTCTCCCTCAAAAGGAACAGATTTTCGGGACCGTAGTATTGAGGCCCGAAGAAAGCGGCGTAGAAAACAGGGCGTGTAGCATAAACCTTGAACCGTATGGTCTTTAACACAAGGAAACTAAACTGAGGTAGCGCTGCTTTCGCAGACACCTTGTCAAAGACACCCACCAGCAAATCCCAAAACAGCCTGTTAAAACTCGGAACTTCATGACTAATTCTAATGGTTCAGAACCTTACAAACCAAAACCAGCGCCTGGATTCAAAGAACCCCACACCCCGGAGCAAGACCGAAAACCGTCTAAAACCTGAAAGAAACAATACAAGACACTTCAGACCTGCTACAACGGAAAGCCTAATTACGGCGCACGCCCCAACAACATCTAGATTATATATATATATATATATATATATAGATATATATATATATATATATATATATATATGCATGTATATACACATATACATAACCTGAACGAAGCCTACAAAAAGCCCGAGCTAAAACCCCGAACCCCTACTAAACCCTATAGCATGGGATCCCTAAACTAAGAACCCTGCTAATTGGAAAAATCCGCCACCTCATAACTCCGTAAAGTTCACCGTCAAGCCCCAATCACACCCTCATAGACCCTATAAAGCCCACATCAACCCCCATAACCCCACAGAAAAACCTGAAGTGTTGCATCAGGTATTTTGGAGTCTGTCAATTCTGGAAGTCCTTGCACAGCTCTATTAGACTCTAAAGGGAATCCTTCTGCCCTCCCCTACTCGATAACAGCCCTGTCATTCAGAAAGGGGCCTGCTCCAGAAACCTTGTAGCCTACAATCCGAAACCCTGAACCCCCACTGTCTACCATAACCCTAAACCCCGTCTGCAAGCCTAAACCCTAAACCCCAACTGTAACCCGAAACCTAAGCCCCTACTGCAACCCTAACCCCTGAGCGCCCCAAACCCGTACTACAACTCTGACCCGAATCTTCGACTACACCCCTAAACCCTGAGCCCCGTAAGTTTCACCTTAAAACTTACAACCTCATATATATATATATATATATATGTATAGATATAGATATAGATATAGATTTAGATTTAGATACCGAGATATGTGGCTGTGTAAACATATGCTCTGTTAATATTCGACGCGAGCATATATATATATATATATATATATATATGTATATATATATATATGTATATATGTATATATGTATATATATATATGTATATATATGTATATATATGTATATATATATATATATATATATATGTATATATATATATATATATACATTGATATATGAAGAAACAAATACATAAATATGCATGTCATGTGCTCTTCCCTGGAGATCTTGGAATCTCCTGGCGTGCGGCCTCGGCAGCCGGGAGCTGGAAGCCGGAGTCGGACTCAGGGACCTCCCATTTGGGTGGCGAATCCTTTAGGGTTCCTTGAAAGGTTCCCTTGAGATTTTAAGGGTTCCTTGAAGGGGTTTCTTGAAGGGTTCCTTTGAAGGGTGCTTCAAAGACTCCTTTAAGAGATCCTTGAAGGGTTCCTTTAAGGGTTCCTTAAAGGTGCCTGTAAAGGTTACTTTAAGGATGCCTGTAAAGGTTCCTTTAAAGGCACCCCTTGAAGGACCTCCCGGGGGTTTGTCTTTGGATTCGCTTTTGAAGGAGTAGGGTGTGGGCTTAGGGTTTGAGCTTTAGGCTTTCGGGTTTAGGGTTTGGGCTTTAGGGTGTAGGGTTTGAGGTTTAAGGTTTTGGGTTCCTTAACCTGGTTCAGTGCCGTCTAGTAGGTTTACTGTTCGAACTTGAGGCTTGAATCCGATTGGCACTAACAGGCCTAACATTCTAAGTCTCAGACGTGTGAGATGCGGATTTTCCTGAGCTTGGGGGTAAACCTTATCCCCTACACTCTGGCAAGGTTTGAGCTTTTGGTTCACTTGTTCTGAGGCGTTCGCTAGTCCATGGTTGTGATAATCTTTCAAACCTAAGTCTATTCCTGCTCGGGTTTAGGTGCCCATAAACGTACAATACTTTACCCAACTATGGCAACGTCTGAAACACTAAACCCTTAGCCCTAAACGCTCTTTAAAAACCGACCTCTCCAAGAATCCTTTCTGGCTTCCCCTAGGGCTCCAGTTGCCTAAATAGCAGGTTGCTAAGCATAGAATATGTACCCCGTAACCTACCATTTAGGCACCTGGAGCGCTAGGTTTTTTTTTACAACGGTTTCTCTGAGGGTTTGCGGGATTTTGGGCCTTAACACTTAGAATCGGGCTTTTGGGCTTCATCGTACTCTCCTTGAAGCCCTTACTAACTCTTCTATACATGAAGTCATAGACCGCATAAACTACGGCTTGGATCTTACGCTTGCGGGGTTAAGAGTGTTGGCATTGGGTTTTAGGATCTTGGCTCAACGGCTTTGATTAAGGCTTTCAGGGTTGAGTTTAGCGGCTTCAGGGACCCTAAAAACAACAAGACTAATCCTCTACCCCAAACCAAGATATCCTGCAACACCCTGCCAATGCAAGGGCTTCAAGACTCCAAAACCAAGGCATGCAGTACTCCTCACACCCTAACCTCCCAGAATGCAATATAGGGTCTCCCGTAGCCTGATTGGTGTAAGATGAAGGTGTGGAGGTCCTCGGAACCCAGAGACTCAAAATCTTGCCAAGCCAGGATGACACTGAACTCCCGACAACAAACAGCTCATTACCCCCCCCCCCTCCCTGCAAACAACAATCCTTCAAAACCGGACCACGCAGAATCCCTGTAAGCTCAGAAAAAAGGACACAATATAAACCTTCAGCCACTGGGTAGACTCTTGGGGCATTCCACATTTTCCCTCATGGGGCTTAAGAGGATCATATATTGCGAAAATTGTACAGCAGCTTTGTCCCAGAGCCGATTCAACCTCGTAGGAGGCGAGGTGGCTGCCAGACGAAGGGTAGAAGCCTTGGTCGCAGATACCGCTTGGGGGCGGGGTGCTTTTCTAAGTAGGATATTTGTATCGGGTACTGCAATAAGGGTATACTTTCAGTTCATCTAATGAAAATCGCCAAAAGTCTTCGGACCTTGAACAGAATCTTTGTCTTTGACAGGGCTTTATAAGCCTGGCAGAGGCATGGCTCCCGGAGCAGCAGGAGATGACGTGTCGGCTTCAGAGGACTCAGCAACTCTGAACGAACACTCTGGGGCTAAGGCGTCGCCTTCGGGCTTAGAGTTTGGGGCTTCCAGGTTTTCGGGTCTACCCTAAGGGTCAAAGTGGTCCTTACCCATGGGCTAATAGGGAGTACTTGGACCCTGTAGGTTCGGGTTCAGAGTTCAAGGCTTGGGTTTAGGACTGTAGGGCTTTTTTAGCTCAGGACTTTGGAGTTGGATGTAGGGGTTTAGGGTTTAGGGACATTCTTCTTGTAAGTTTGCCAGACCTTCGGTGCATGCAGAGTCTTTTCGGGCCTTGCTGTAAAGCAAGTAGGACTTAGTGTGCGGCATATCACTCCTATTGGGCTCTCTGGGACCCTACAGGGAACCACCCGCAAACTCCTTGAAAAAAATCCCGAACCCGAAATCTTAAAAGCATCAAACCCAAAAACCCTCCACCGCTACAGCATCAGAACTCGTGAACTCTAAACCCCATGGCCCTAAAGACCATGTCGCTGTGGGAACAGCCCTTCGCCTGGATTCAGATAAGCTGGGCTCCCTACGGAATCCACGGTCCTCGCGTTGATGCGGATCGCGTATAGCAGTTTGGGTGCACATTTCAGGACGGAGGATTTGGTTTTCGGAGGGGAGCTGAGGGTTTAGGGATCAGTGGAGGCTCATGGTCTGGGTTGCAGGGTGCAGGGTTCAGGCTTCACTTCTTTCTTTCAGGTTTCTCAGGCCAAAGAAAGTACTTCTGAAAAAATCGCGTTCTGCTGGGAAAGGGGGAGCTCGTTATCGCACAGGATACCGTAAATTAGCGGCGCCCATTTTCTGAAAGTCCCTAATGCCATGCTGCACTTGCCAAATGGGAGCAGTAGCTTCGCACAGGTTTGAGGAGGAGGGTATGAGCTGAGGTCGAGCTTGAAGGGGGAAGTGTAAGGAACAATTCCAAAACAACAGTCGGTTACGACCTCTTCATTCTAGGGCTAGGGTTCTTGGTGAGTTGTTACGACCCCTGAGTTGCAAGGTATAAGCTCGAAGCATGCAGGTGATTCGGCGGCGTGTGGCCTGGCATCTGCGTGGGCGCACAAGCTGGATCCACCGCATCGTAGCAAAGCTGGAACTGAATGCAAGGACGGCAGTGATGTTGGGCTGCATGCCGATACATGGGTGGTTGTCAAAATTATGCTCCCTTTCTGGGTCCTTTTTATAGTACGGCACCTAGTATTTAGGGTACCCAAAAATGGACCACAATTTTGACAACCACCCACATGTCTTCGGCTTTCCTTCCACTGCGGCACCCGTGCCATCGTCGCCTCGCCACGGAATCAGCTCTCGTGGAGCAAATGCGGCGGCTCTTGCGCAGCTACACGGGAGTTTCCGAAAATTGGGGGTACCTTATTTTGGGGTCCTTATAATAAGGATCCTAGTATTTCGGGTATTATATTAGGGTCCCTATTTCCGGAAACTTCCACACCTGGAGCGCTCTGCAAGGGGTAGGCTGCAGCGGCGCAGCGGTGCAGGGCCGGCTGTTGTAAGGGTCAGCAGCTTTAAACTGACACAGGATCAGGTTTAGGGCCTGGTAGGGTGAAGGATGTCTTGAACTTTTCAATGAACCCCTACATAATAGTGCCCTAACCCAGGAGCTCCAAACTGTCATGGTATGGCTCGGCCTTTGCAAGGTTTGGCCCAGTACCAGAAAAGCAACAACGGGCTGTAACAGGCACACTGCTAGCAAGCCACTCCATCTGTGCAAACCCAAGAGTGCGAATGCTTAAAAGGTTGCTGGAATTGTCCCGAACTGTCCCACGATAAACGTTTCGAATACAAGTTTGGGGCTAAGCATGTTGCACGGAACCCTGCTTGGAGACGAACGGCTTCAATGTTCTTTGCCGCCAAGTTCAAAAAATGTACACGCATAGCGATTCCGAAATCGATTATTCGGGGTTTTCATGCGACACCCTGTTCTCTCAAGGCTCGTATGATTTAGTTCAATGCGTTTTGATGAAACATACCCCAATAGAACCCCGCTCGAATTATCAAGGCCGCTTGGCGCTAAAAGCTTATAGTAACTCTTTATAGCCCTTTAGGGAATCAAGGAACCGTAAACCTGACAGAGCCGGCTCAGTGTCCTGGAAGCAATTTGCAGCGAATTCGCCGTGCTGCTCTCCGACTCCCTTGCAGTTTCAACTGCTTCGTAGGGCTTCCTGAACCCTAAACCCTGCCAACCCTAAACCCATTCGGGTTTAGGGTAAAAGGGGTAGGGCTTCATGGGTTTAGGTTTAGGTGATTTCATAAGGCTCCTCTTCAAGGGCTCCTTGAAGGCTTCTCAAGCACGCCTCAGAGCCCAGGGTTCCTCTTTGGGCTTTTGGGGCTCAGGATAGCCCTGCGCAGCCTATAAGATCTTCCTGACCTCCCAGTAACCTGGCTTTTTTTTACGGACTTCTAGAAGGACATCATAATCAGGATCCCGAAAAAAGGTGGGTTTGTCGAGGGTCCAGGATATGAAGAGACAGCACATTGTAACTAGGCTCTCTTTGGGCACCCGAAACGCACAGTCGGACCCCCTCATCTCCAACCTGAAAGCCTGAACCCTAAACCCGTGTACTGCATCTGCAACCCTCAGCCCAAGCGCTAAATGCCCTAAAGCCTAAATGCCCTGCAAACTTTAGATACTGCAGCCGAAACCCGTGCTTACCCGTCAGGGCTCCAAGAGCCCTAAGAAGAAATTAGAATCGTGCTTTGGGCTCGGCAATGCTAGGCAGACACAAGGACTGTCAGGGGCTGCTATGACGATGTAGCTCATGCAACATGTAGACGGGTACCATACAAGGACATTATTTGCACAGTTGTTGAGACACCAGACCAAACGCCCTCAACTTCGTGAGTCCAATCCCGAATAGACGCTTGAACATTCACCTGGACTATGATGCACCGTAAACTTCAAACTAAACGCCAAGGCAGAGCCCAAAAGCCTTGTCCAGTAGTCGTTGGGCCCGGAAGCCTAGATGACCTTGGCCCCTGAAATAACAACATTGTGAAACAAACCCTCCTAAACCCCCAACCCTAAACCTTAAAAGGACCCCAACCCCTAGACACTAATTAATCCCAAGGTAATTCTCAATCCCTAAACCCTAGATCCTGACCCCACAGTAATTCTCGAAAAGGGGACAGCCCATGGCCTGCTCGGCGGTAACGTCGCCAGGAAGGTGGAGGCCCTAGGAAACATGCGCACTTCTAATGCGAGCGTTCTGTGTAATGGCGTTATTTTAAGGTCCAGGGTATGATATGGTTCTCGGGTTTAGGGTCGCCTCTGGGGTTTGTCACAAGGTTCGGTGCTGAGGCCTTCATCTTATGTTTTAAGGTTCAGTTTTGGGCTGGGGTTGAAGGGGAGAAGGTTGAGGATGCATTTAAGTGCAGGTTCAGCGAATGGTAATGCATGGGGCTGCAGGGTTTTAGGGTTTCGGAGACTGAGGTGGAAGCCAAAACTCGGGCACGGAATGTGTGCTTTCTGGGCAAACTATCGTGCATCGCAGCACCAGTCATCCTTTGCCAAGGTTCCAAATTCCTAAGGCTTGCTGCAGGCTGTTGACAGGGGGTCGTAGTACTGTAAGGATTTGGAAGAAAACTGACACCTGACACATCAAAGTACTAATTTTCCAAGCCCTCATTAAACCCTAAGTCCCTAAACCCCTGTGTATATCTATATATATATATATATATATATTTGCTGGCAGATCTACGGTTGAGGGGTTCGCGACTTCTTCCGGACCTATCGTTGTTTGGTGGTGCTTGGTTGTTCAGCGGTGTTTCCTTTGAGTCGTGTCTTCATGTTGTGCTTTGGCGAAGCGGCTTCTTGGCGTTTGAAATTACGCATGGCTTCGTCATGCTTGGTCGGTTTTCCTGGTATGGAAATTCCTCTGCACTGTACTGCTGGTTGGGCGTTGATCGTGCTCTTGTTTGGTCTTTGTCGCTGCTGCTGGTGTTTTCCGTCGTTTTGGCATTGTGCGGATATGCCGATATGCATGCACACTTGTCTGACATCGCTTTGCGACCCCAAGCCCAAAACATGGATCTATGCCACTAAAGACAAGCAGATTTGCCTCATCACGGAACAGTAGATGGCAGAACTTCGACAACAAACCCAAACTCTGCACTCTGGTGAAGCAATTCTGCCTACCTAAACCTCGCAACTACCCCTGATTAGGGCTCAACTACCCATGCGGAATGAAGGACCACAGCAGGGGATCCAATGAGGGCATCCTCTGGGCCCACGAGCAAAACTGCGAGATACAACAGAAATTGATTATATACATATAGCAGACTTATATAACAGAACAGGGTAGATCATATGCATCACAAAGAATATGACATGTACATACATGCACATTTATGTAAACAAACATACATACATACGTACGCACAGACATATCCAAAAAAAAACTATCATGCACCCTCATGCCTCATGCCGGGCAGGGAGAGCGGCGGTCCCCAAAGACCCCTTGGGTTCGGGGTTTGGGGGTTTAGGGTTTAGGGGTTTAGGGGTTTTGGGGTTTTGAGGTTTAGGGGTGTTGGGTTTAGGGGTCTAGGGTTCGGGGTAAGGTTTCGGGTCGTCGCCTTGTCGTCCGGAAGGTTGTGGAGGGTGTCGACTCCCTGCGCAGCGGCTTTGAAAAGGCTCTTTGCTTTGCTTTTTTGCTGGGTGGGGGTGGCGGCGGCGGTGGGGGAGCGGCAGTTGGGGATTAACCCTTGACGATAAGCCCGCCTGAAATCATCCGGAGCAGCAGCAGCAAAAAGCCGGAAAGAGTCCCCTTAGGGAATACACCGCACCTATGACTCCCTTGAACAGCGGCCTCTCTAATTTCGGCTATGCTCCTTCCCGAATGCCTTTGTGATCAAAGGTCTCTTCTTTAGTCGCCAGGTACTACATGGGGATTCGGTGTAAAGCGGATTCCAAAATTAGTTTCCGAGCCTCGTTGCGCCAAACGTCGTCGAAGGCGCCGGACCCCTGCAAGCAGAGTTTAGGGGTTTACTGTAGGGGCTTTAATTTTCAGAACAGGATTTCGGGGGCTCCTTATTATATTTATAGTATAGTATACCCCCAATTCGTATTCTATTTTTTAAGGCCCCTACATTAGGGTTTAGAGCTTAAGCCCTTGAACCTCAACGTAGGCTGCGGCTGCCTCCTCACGTCCCGCAGTGCGTCTCCGGTTACATGTAGAATTTTGCAGGGCCTCTTGAAAAGCTGCATTCAAGGCCCGTTTGGCATTATGACGAAGCCTGGGCTTCTGCCTTCATCTTGAGATGATACTCGTTCGCCGTACGGTAGCCCTCGTGGGCTGAGATCTGTAAAATGCATGAGAGACCAGGTCTTGCGAAGGCCGCATTCACGATCGTGGCCAGAAGCCGTGCTTGAGCATCCGTTGATTCCGTTGTACTTAAAGCAGGCAACCGCCAGCTGTTGGCATTCCATGCAGGAAGCTTCGCAACAGTATTCCGCATAGACAGCGTGCATGGTGCGCACGTTGCTCCGTGACCCTCGCTGCCAGCGGCCGAGGAAACTCTGCCGGCCGAAGCGGTCAGAGGTTCCCACGGGGACTCCGACCCCTTCTTCTCGCGGCCCCCCTTTCTTGATTGCCATCGCGTTTGTGCGCGGTTAAGGGTGCAAGTTTATGGGGTTGGTGCTTGGCGTCTGCTTCAACTACAGCCGGGCCGAGGCGGACGACACGAAGCGTTGAAACTTATTAAGTGCCAAGTCGGAAGCCGTGCACCCAAAGCCAGCATTCCAAGAAGTTCTGTTAAGGGTTTAGCGGCTTAGGGCTTGGGGGTTTCGGGTTCTGTTAAGTTGATGTGACAAGCCCTGAGCACCCTGCAAATGCCAAAACAAAGAAAGCAAGCTGTTCGCGGAAAGACGACAAACAACAGGAAAACCCCGCCTTGTCGGGGGTAACACAGGGGTTGAGCTCGTCCTCCGTGCCGGGCTTCCGAAGCCGAGAGGTTTGTCATTTTGACGGCTTAATCCCTTTGTTAAACCCTAAACCTTAGACCCTAAACACTAAAACCTGATCCTTAAACCCTAAACCTTAAACCCTAAACCCTGAACCTCAAACCCTAACCCTTATTTCTGTAAGAGGCTCAAGGCCTTCGTAAGGCTAGGTATTCATACATGGCTTTGTTGAAGGCTGCATGTACGGACATGCTAGGATAAAGCCTATACAGCTGCTTCATGGGAATATAATGTAGCTGCGAACCCAAACCCTAAACCCAAACCCTATACCCAAACCCTAAATCCCTAACCCCTAAATCCCCAAACCCTAAGCCCACAAGCTTCTCGAGGGCTTTTGGAGCAGATGCATACGGCTTGTGGACCGAGGACTCGATTGGAGGATGCTTGGGTTGACGGCTTAAACTATGCGGTTCAAGTTACACGAACATGTCCTTTTTGCAGGGGGCTACAACCAAAAGGCCGCAGCTCTCCGGCAGTTCTTCATTTTGAGGAGGAAATTTTAGGCCAGGGATGCAGCTGGACTTCTCCTGGCGGCGGCCTTTTTCAGCTGTTGCTTCCAGGAGCGGGGGCGTCAGCCACAACCTCCAGCTCCGTGTCTCACCCCATCTTTCCACACACGACGACAGCGACATGTCAAAAGGAAAGGAAGATCACACAGAACGGACGCTTTTTCTCGTGGGATGTGAGGCGTTGACAGTCTTGGCCTCTTTGCTTCCAAGATTATGTCGCATCATGCCGCTGTCCATTGCTGGCCTTGGGCCTTGCTTCCAATTCCTGCTTCTTGCGGATCATCTCTTTTCCTTCCTCCAGATGGGTCTTGCGCTTAGGGTTGCAGGACTCTGGTTTGCCGCCACGGCCGCCGAAGCTTCTTCCAAGCAGACGTGGCCCATTGCGTTCAACTCTATGCGAGTTGATTGAAGGCCTCGGGCTGGACCATGGGATCCTGCTCACTCTGGCCCCGGGTTTAGGATTTCGGGGTTTAGGGCTTTACGGGCTTTAGGGCCTTCAGGAGCAGCCTCTTCATGAAGAAACCGAGCGGCCTCCGAGACATGAGTCGGAGGCTTCTTTTTCAGCCAAATTGCAGAGCCCGATGCGCAGTTCAGCATGCCACTCTTCTTCAAAGCTATTACTTACCTAAACCCGAAACCCTTAACTTCTTAAGCTTTAACTCTAATCCCAAGAAAGGGTTTAAGAAGATTGAGCTAAGCTATGTTGGGGCTCAGGCACGGGTCATAGCTTACTCCTTTTGACAAATTGAGGTTTAGGGCTCCTGAAGGGAGGGTTTAGGGTTGAGGGTTGAAGAGTATACACGGGCTCCACGAAATTTCTGGAAGGGTCTTCTAGAGGCTTCATGGTTCTATAAGGTTTAGGGTTCAGGGTCCTGGTTTCGGAGGGCTTAATGCTTGGGGCTCGGGATTCGCACTACGGCTTCTCATGACACCTTCCCTCGCCTGTCTACTTAAAACCCTGGCAGAAGCCCCACGAATCCAAGAACCCTAAACGTTCAAGAAAAACAAAACACTGTGGTACGTTTGGTACACTTCCAAACCCATGCAACCCTTTAGCAAACTGCTCGGATTTGCGATCTCGTAATGTGCGGTTGGATGGTATTCACGTCCTCGACATCTTCGAAGTGCTCTGCTTCTCCAACCTTGCAGACCAAGACATGGCTTGCTGATACGGCAAGAAACATGTCCGACTCTCTGGAATATATGGGAGTTTCCGAAAATAGGGGATCCCAATAGAGTACCCTAAATAGTAGGATCCTTACTATACAGGCCCCGAAATGGAGGACCCCTAATTTTCGGAAACCCCCATATAAAAAAAACTGAAGGTGCTTGCAACTGCTTAAACAAGAAGTTACCCACCACACTGATATGAATATGTAGCCCAGTACCCCATTTCGAAGGGCTCTGCGGATCCAGGGCCTATGGACTCAGGTACCGGCTGCTTTGCAGGGAGATAGAAACCCACTACTTTTTAGGGGCCTTAGAAATGAACTGTACTATTTTGGGGGTTCCTCATTATAAATATGGTATAATGAGCGCCGAAACCCTATTCTTGTTATTAAGGCCCTTATACTAGTCTCGCCCGCCTTGAGAAAAGTCGGTGCCTCGTGAAATTGATTAGAGTGTAGGGGTTTAGGGTTCAGAGTTTAGGGGTTCAGGGTTACAAACCGTTAACCCCCAGGCCCGTCGCAGCTACGCCCATACCCAACTTTCTCTGGCCGCACCTGCCTTGGACCAGGATGTTAACACGAAGCCCAACAGCAAAACTGCCACATCCTAATCCGCAAACCCTGAAACCAAAACCCCTAAACCCCAAACAGCGAAAATCCTCGACCCTACACAGCGCCCGGCATCTTCGTACCCACGGCATTCAGCTGGCCCAGCCCCTGCAAGACGCGGAGCGTGGGGCAAAGTCTGGGGCCTTCACAGTGTCACAGACTCCCATGTACGAAAGAGAGTAGGGTTTGGGCTTCAGGATGCAGGATTTGGGGTTTAGGGAGTTTAGTTTAGTGTGTGTGATTTCCCACTCAGGGGCTAAGTACGCGAGACCACAAAAGGCTAGGCTTTTGAATCCAGGGTAGGGTTATAAGAACCCCAAAAGGTTAAAGGTTACCTACTCAGCTACTAAGCCTACAACCCTAAACCCAGAACTTTAAAACCCTCAAGTAAAGATCCGAGCTGAAGGGTGCTAGAGTTCTTAGGCCTGAGGTTTTGGGGTTCAGCGCGTCTATTCAAACAAGTTCGTCAGTTTGGTGTTCAGTTCTTATCGGCATTAGGGTCAAAATCTTGCCATGAGTCCTAAACCCTACACAACCCAATGCCTGAGGGCCACTAAAGCTTCCAGAGAAAACCAAACATTGACCTCAACCCGAGACGGTAAGTAGGGGCCGTAATAATTAGACTAGGGTTTTTGGGGTCCTTTCTGGTATAATTACGAGGAGCCCTAAGGAATAACGTAAGTAATTATTAAGGGCCCTACAGTAAAGCCCAAGGCCCAGGGTTCAGGGTTTGAGGACCGCCAGCAGACATTGCACGATGCAGCAAAATGATCTTTTGAGGCAAGAAACCGGCATGGTATACACTCGCAGATCCCTTCGACTGCCGCCCGCGCAACAGAACCCGACACACAAAATCTGAAGTCTAGACTCCAAACCAGGTTTCAAAGCCCAAAAACCTAATATGGTAGAAGCCAAAAAGGTTGGAACACTATTCTCGATATGCCCGTAAAGTAAAGTATAAGGGGTCCTAGCACTAATCCTCTTAAACCCCGGTTCCAACTTTCTGGGGTTCACTATAAACCCAACATTCACAACACTGAACTGTAAACACAAAGGTTCTGAACCACGCATTCCAAATTTAGTCTCTGAACCCTGGACTCTAAACCCAATAAATCCTAAGCCCTAAACCCCAAAACTGTATGGCCTCCCAGGGCGATTCCCCCACATCCTCGGGCCTGTCCAAATCCCGGCGTCGGTTCGGATATAAATGCACCCGTCGGATTAGGGTCGAGGGTTTGGAGTTTAGCGTTTAGGGCTTTAGGGCTTCGGGGCGGAGAGGTATGTAGGGGCCTTGATTAGAATAGGGTCTTGGAGTATAGTATACTATACTGAAAATTAGGAACCCCCCAAAATTTACTATAGGCAACTACTACACGTAGGCCCCCAGATTACTTGGACCCCAATCAAGATGCCTTCACTAAGCCCTGAAACCCCAAACTCCTAACCCCAAAACGAAGCCAGAACCGTAAACCCTACACCCTGAACCCCAAGCCCCAAACTCCTAACACCAAAACAAACCCAAAACCGCCCACCCAAGCCCAACTGAGGCCCTAAAGCCTACGCGCTGCAGGACAGGCCTTGTGTTGGATGGCTTGATACGGGTTTCATAATAAGGGTTTTAGGGTTTAGAGTTTCCATGAAGTGCTCAATGAGTCGTTTGCATAAGGGTTTTTTAGGGCTACAGGTGGCTGTACATCTGGTGTTCACGTGGGGAAGCTACTTCAAGTGGCCTGAAGCAAACCATAGCACGAAGCACAACCCAGGAAGTGGAAGGCACTGCAGGCTGCGTTTGAGGTCTAATTGGAAGTTTCCGAAAATCAGGGACCCTAATACAGTACCCTAAATAGTAGGACCCGACCCTGATTACAAGGACCACAAAATCTATTTTCGGAAACTCCCCAAGTAGTAGAACCGACATGGCACGAAGCACAGCTTAGAGCATCAGGAACATGAGCCCGAAAACTGAACTCAAGAATTCCTCTTCTCCTGACG
This sequence comes from Symbiodinium sp. CCMP2592, assembly GCA_905221615.1. Classification (NCBI taxonomy): domain Eukaryota; class Dinophyceae; order Suessiales; family Symbiodiniaceae; genus Symbiodinium; species Symbiodinium sp. CCMP2592. Next base: position 792,403 of record CAJNDT010005869.1, on the reverse strand, counting down.
TCCCGGTGTACAGCCCTTGGAGTCCGCAGAGCCACGCACTTTTCGGACATCAGTAGCAATCCCGCACCAACTTGCCGATCAACTGCCAGTGAGTTGGCTCCAGGCGGGCAATATCCACTGTGCAGATGGGCTGCCTCTGAACAAGATTGGTTTGGTGTGTGTACGGCTGTTACAAGAGTTTGACAAGGCTTTGTAGGTTCTATAAGGCGCTTTAGGGTTTTAAGCTTGGGGCCTGAACTGTCCGTTTAAGGGTACTAGATGTTCAGTGTCATCAAACTATAGGCAGTATAGTCTCCACTGTTGGTCGTTCTTTGGTTGAACAAATGGAGCCCATAGCATAACCTGCAAGAGCTGCAATGGAGACCGTCGGTGCTTCACATGCCAAAGGTCTGCGTACTTGGATTCTACCTTACAACTGGCGACAAAGCTGTGAAAACGAAAAGCTCCAACACACTGCAAGACATTATCACGCCCTACTGCTTCGACGCGAGTAATCACCAAAACTCTTTCTTCTTCGGGTTCCTTGTAGTAATCAGAGTAAACTACGACGATACACACTCTTCGAATCGTTAAGGCCCCTAATAACCTCCAGAGCCTCACAAAAAAGAACACATTATGCACATGATCTTCGAGACTCTCAAGAAATCAACTCGAACTCCTCACAAAAAGGGCCCCATACCCTCAGCCCTAAACCTAAACCCCACAGCCTGACCCTCAAACTTCAAACCCAAGCCCCCAACCCTAACCCCGAACCCCAAAGTCCTAAGCCTAATCCCTACACCCTCTATAATACCCTGTAGACCCTAAACCCTCAAGCCTAAAGTCCTAAAACCTGTAGTACCCTTATAGATCCCGTAAAGCCGTAAAGGAAGCGCTTTTAAGGAAGCTTGAAACCCTAAAACCCTAAACCCCGAAACCCTCAACTCCATACCCTGCGCCCATTGAGATGCTTCTGCCAGGCTACGAGCCACGCCGTGGCCTTTGCGCAGCGGTACGCGCGAACCATGCAGCTGTCTGGGGCTCGAACAGTCCTGCTGACTTGAGTATAAGAATACAGTGTGATAGAACAAAACTGTGGAAAAGAAGAGAATAGAATATCAGTAAGCTTTAGTTTTTTTGGGAGCTGGCTTAGAATGCTTTTCAGGGATTTTCTACTGGTTCTGTAAGGTTTCGTGATGTTTCATACGAGTTTCCAGGGGTTCGTACCAATGGTCTATGAAGTTATATATGGGTCTTTGGGGTTTCGTAAGTGTTGTTGCTGATTTCCGGGCTTTGACATGTCAAGATCAATTCCTTTGACTTGTGAAGACTACTACAGGTTTTGCATTGTTGGTTAGACTTAGGGTGTGGGGTCGTTTGTTTTCAGGGTTTCGGGGTTTGAAAAGCCTGGCTATTGTTGGTTGCTGGTGTTTAGAGCATTGGGCTTTCTGGGATACAAACAGTTCTAGGTTTCCCCGTGCTCCTATGGGATATACAAACTTTCGTATTTGAGGTCTCGGTTTGGGGCTTGACGGTTTATGGGGCTTGGGGTTAGAATGGATGTTTCACCGGAGTTTCTATGGTTCAGCAGGAGCTTAATCCGAGGTATATTGGGTCTGCAGAAGTTGGCAATCTGGCGTTGTGGTAGTTTGGGGTTCTGGTCTGGGGTGTAGCCCAATAAAGTGTCAAACAGAAGCTAAACCTGACACCGAAGCCCCTGGACCCCGAGGCACAAACACCCAAACAACAACAGCCTTGGCGGGTGCCATGAACCTGCAAGTCCGGATTTAGATGCAAAGGCCCTGCAAGACCCTAAAGTTGCCGTAAACCCTGTAAACCCTGAACCCTCCAAAGCAAAAATGAATTACCGCAACCAAAAAACACACCTCCTAAACCCTGAAATCTAACCTTAGTTGGCGACGGGAGTCCGTCCATGTGTTCGCAGACTAAGGGCATCTGCTTCGCAACCTCCATCACTGCCGGCTCTGAAGGGATCCTCGGTTCGAGACCACACATACCGACGAAGACCACCCCGGTTTAGGGTTTAGGGTTACCAAGTAAAACCTCAAACCCCCAAACAACTAAAGACCTGACACGCTATTAAAATCTTCCGGCTGGCCCCATGTTACCTTATATCTGCTTGGCTTGACCATTCAACAAGAGCAGCACGGGGCCAAAACTCTGAACCTGTCAAGCCAAAGCATCACAAAAACCTCAACCTACCCAACACGATGTACAACAACACACGTCAAGAGCCAACCTCCGATTTCCAGCACCCGATTGCAAGACTGTAGGAGCTGCAAGAACAAACCTAGCAGAACCGAGCAAGAATCAGACGGATCACTAGGATGACTAGCCTACCCAGAACGCTGACACACGAATATTGCGGGCCTTTCGTGGGAAGAGGGTTTGATGTACAGGATAGCTAGCTTCTGAAGAACACGAAAGCCAAAGCAAGGAAAAACACTTCCCTAAACCTTAAACCCTAAACCCAACACAAACAGAAATCAGGCCAAAACACACAAGTCACTTGACGGTACAAAGACCACACTCCTGCCCCCAAACCCCTAAACGATCGACCCAAGGAACACTGCCCCTTCGGAGCCAGCTGTGAAGTCGGGCCAGGGCTTCCTGCAGGCTGTCGCATTCATCGCCTGTCGTCTTCGGACTTCGGGTTTCGGGGTTTAGGCGGTTAGGGGGTTAGGATTTAGGGGTTTAGGGTTTGGGACTTTAGAAGGGCTCTGTGTGAGTATTACTCGGAAGTTTAGGTTTGAGAACAAAGGTTCTATGAGGGCGGCACAGGGTAATTTAGAGCTTGAGGCTTTATAAGGGTGTTATAGGGTGATTCGTGGTAAATTTAAAGGCTTCAGAGTTGTTGGTTTTATGAGGGTTGTGTGGGGGTGGTAACAATATCAAAAGCGGAAGCAGAGATTGTGGTTTTGGGATGTAGGGAGTATAAATATTCGGGGCTCATGGAGAGTAGCACTTGTCGTACATGCCTGTCGGATTTACACAGGGAATCGAGCTTATACCGCTCTCTATGCCTTCCTAAAAAAGGGGCCGCTTCTCGCCGGTGTGTCCCAAGGGGTGTTGTGTGGGTGTCGGGTTCGCAGGGTTTAAGGTTTATGGGCTTGCAGGGCGTCGATCTAAGCCCTAAAACCCTAAACCGTTCAGGATTCAGGTCTACACTCAACCCTGCAACCCTGAAGTAAAGGCCCTCGGGGTTGTAGCTGGCTTCTACTGCTCAGGATTCGGGCATTAGGGCCTGGAGGGGGTTTGGGCGTATGGAAATTAGGTCATTTTTGAGGGTCCCCGTGCTTCTGAAGCTTTGGTCTTCGGGTTTCTGAGACTTGGGGCTTATCAAGTTCCGCTTCAGAGCGTGGTTGGGATTATCGGGTTCAGGAGCAAGTGAATTCTAGATTTCCGGGCTCATAAAGTTTAGGGCGTCGGAACTGTGTAAGGTGTCAGTGGATCAATTCTATTGCTTATCGGGCTCAGGGTCTATCGGAAATCGAGCTAAACTGTTTGGGCCATGGGTCCTGAGCGCCTTTTGGGCGGAATCTTTGCATGTCTCTGTACCCTAAAACGGTCCTCAACTTCTTGTAGGACCCTCACCAGCTTGGGAACAAATGTAAAACGATCTTGAATCGCCTGCCTGCTTCGCGAGGTAGAAGTTCCGCGCCAGAATTGTGACATCCACAGCTGCGTGGGGTGGAGACGTGTTTTTGCCTGTCGTTCGGCTGTTACACTGTTGGGACTGTATACAGCGATACGGTTTGCATAGGATCGCTACTTTAAAAAGTGAGTTGGACAGTACAGTAAGGATATTCCCTAGTAGCCCTACAACACTTGACCAGTAAACCCTACAAGCCGCAAAATTCAACCGCTGTAGTGAAACCTATATGACCAAGTTGCTCTTCGCCGATTTGCGATTCAGGGTATCTTTGCAGTCGACCCACGATTGCCCAGTCCGGCGGAGAGTGGCGTTGCAAATGACGTAGGCTGCGATGCTGCAGTTCACCTGAAGTGGTGTCTGGGTTCAGGGTTCAGGGTTTGGTCCGTATGAAGCCTCTTGAGTCAAGTACAACCGTAACCTTAAATCCTACACCCTCAACCCTGAACCCTAAAGCCATCAAACCTAAACAGCCTGATAGAACACCTGAACGGAAACGCCACGTCACCTCTTTCAGGTACTCGTAGGATGCTGCATCGACCGAGTCAGGAAACTGCGCCGTCAGCGTGTTCAGAAGCTGTAACTGAAGGTCCGAATCCCCATGCTCATCTGGAGTTGCCGTTCCAGCAATTGCAGCAAGAAAAGACTTCCATGTTTGTAGATTCGTGCCTTCGTCGCACAGGTTTGCAGGTAAAGCACACAACTGAAGCATAATTCCGAAGGAGACCCCAGCACTCATACGCAGAACAGGAATTACACGAGAGCATGGCTCTTCGCAAATAACACAGGAATGCTATGTCTGCCAGTTCAGCCGTGTGCGTTTGTGGCAACCCTCAACCTTAAACACAAAAAAAGGAAAAACAAACAAGGAAAAATTAGGCGTTTCGGGCTTGGGTGTTAGCTACCAGTAGCCCATCCAAGCCGCTGCTCATCTTGCTGATCTGCACCCACATGGATGCCTGGTCTCTGAATCAACAAGGAACCAGCATGGAGACGAAGTCACAACTTCTGCTTCTTTAAAGGGAGCTCCAGAAAGTTGGAATATGGATTAATGGTAGGATCCCTATAATTTACCTTAAAGGGGTTACGATAATGATATTCCAACTTCTGCTTCTTTAATGTAGGGGCCTTGAAATCTAGACTAGGGCTCCCTGAAAAGTTTCGTATAAGGGTACTAACATAGAGGGGCCTTAATAATTAGAACAGGGTTTTGGGGCCGATTACACTTTACTTATAATAAGGAAGCCCCGAAATAGTGTTGGTAATTATTGAGGCCCCTATAGTAACCCTGAGCTGGATGAGGGTTCCGGGTTATATGGTTTAGGGTTTAGGGGCTAAGCCCTAAACCCTGACCCCGAACCGTCCGCACTGTATTTCAGTCGGAAATGGATTCTATGAGCCACCCACGAGAGAAAGCCGGAACTTGAGTTAAAAAAACCTCTATATGAGCGCAGCAACTAGCGAACACTGCAAAAAAAACAAAACCATAACTGCATTCTCCATAAGAAACCTACTCGTTGCAGGTTTCTTGACCCAGACCGCGTGCTTGAAGCCTAACTTGCAGACCCCGACCTCTAAACCATGAAGCCTAAACCGTAGAGCCCAGATGCTATCCAGGATGTGGGCTCCCGGTGAAGAACGACCACAGAGAAGCAAACCTCTGCATCAAACAGCGTCTTGAAGAATGTCCTTGCTGCTTCCGGGCTTGGGGTTCATTGGGGTTGAGAGCCGAATCAAGAAATGAAGGACCCTGATATCGACCTGAAATTCTGAAATAGCGGAAGCTGACTATAATTGCAATGACCCCTCGCTAACGTGCGCCTAATTCCAAGGTGTTCTATGACATCCCTATTACCCTAAGGGCTTGAGTGTCGGATAATCATGTGCCCTCCAAAGTACGAAGATATATAAGTACCTTCTTAAGACCAAAGAGCCACGTACTGTAATTACTGGGTCGCTTGGACCCTCGGGGTAACACTGTTTCACAGCCCTGGTAGGACACCCTAGAGCACCAAGTTAAACCATGCAATCACGAGACAACCCTATCACCACCCTTGTAAAACTCTACAAGATACGGTAAAACCTACTAGTCATTAACGTTAACTTGATAATTCGGTAGCGCCCATACGACTCGTGACAACACTTTCAAACCATGTAATACCCCTACTAAACCCTCAACCCTAACACCCTAAAACATAAACCTACCGATTTATCCCGAGCGTCCACATCTCAGCATCGAACTGGCTGTATCCTTCAGCGGAGACCAGCACCAAGGAAGATCGCTGTAAGTCCGCCTTTGTGAAGCGGACGGCGACTTCTAACCTGGTTCGGGTTTAGGGCCTTGGGTTTAGAGTTTATACAGTCTCATCGGGTTTATAGGGTTTAGGGCTTGGGGTTTACGGCTTAGGGCTTGTGGGGTTCAGTTTGGTTTAGGGCGTCAAGCCCTTTTAATGCGACTTGCTTTCGTTACGTGTTCGGTATGGGCTTCAACATGGCACTGTGCAAAACACAAAATTTGCATTCTACGCCAGTGACCTCTTCAAGATCTCAGCCTTGGAATGTATGAGACCCTTCAGTTGGCGGTACTTGCTCATGATGTGGTTCAGCTTTCCTGCACCTTCCTTGGCTTCACGAAAGCCCACAGTCACGCCGAACTCCTCCTTGAGCCAGTCGGCGTGCTTGATCAAGAACTCCTGAGGAAAGGCCACAGGGCGAAGCTTTAGTACTTCGACCTGAGTGTGAGACCAGGAAATTGGAGGGCTGGACACTAGGAATACACATGTGTATACATACATATATATGTATGTACTTATGCCTCAAGAATACGTGAACAAATAATTCAAGCCCCACGTTAAGACTTGATGGCATTTCCAACTTGACCAGTTGGCAAGAGGAGTCAAAGTCTTCTGTCTTTGGTGATGGATCTAGTAGAAACCCTCAACCATGAAACCCCGGCGTAATCTCCACAGCCCAAAACCCAAGTCCTAAATCTTATGATTATCCTATAACCTTGTGTGAAGCCCATGATAATGTAGGGGCTGACGACGATAAATTCAGATGAGTGAACATGACTTGCCCGACCTTGCGCACTCTTGCGAATGCTTGCGCGCACACCAATTTTTGCGCAGACTTCTCGCAAAGAGCTTTGCATATTGCTCTTGCGCACCGCTCGCACCTGCCCTTGCTGGTTCTTGCACGCACACTCTTTTCAAGGCATGACGCAGCTGCATCCGTAGCCATGAGCCACGAGCACGGGGTTATGATCAATCAGAAAAAATCAAACCAAATGTCATACCACCTGAACTCTCAATCCTAAGCCTAAGCCCAGGTACAGCGGAACTCCTGACTGGCCCCTATAACTAAATGCCTAAACCTCAAACCATAAACGCTGAAACTCCTGGAAAGCCGTAGTTCCTGTCTTGTGCGGTCCCACGTGTAGAATCCTTGGTGCAGCTTTCGCACAAGTCACTGACCTGTCTCGTTCAGAGCTGAGGGTTTCAAGGTTTCGGGTTTAGGGTCTGTTTTGCATGGTGTTCGTGTGATGGGGGTGGGGGCTTTCAGCGTTTTAGGGCTTCAGGGCTTCTAGGATTTCGGGTGGGCTTGGGCTGCTTCGTGCAAGCCGTAGGGGCTGCAAAACGCTCTTATATAAACCTCAAAGCATCCCTTGTGGAGCCCTGTCAAGGAACCCTTAATACTTTTACGAGCCGGCTGCACTACACCGAGGTGCAATCTCGGCCCCACACACGGCGGCGATGTCGTTCCCGTCCCAGTAACCGTGGGAACCTCTGCAGTGGCCACCTGAAAAGCCTGGGTTCTTGCTGAAGGACCGAAAGGTTTTAGGGTTTAGGGCCTTACGGTTTGGGATTGGAAGATTTGGATTCAAGGCAAAGGGTCAAAACTTCGAATCAATGGCCTAGGCCGCAGAGTTCAAGGTGTGAGCTTCTCCATGCGATCGGTAAGTGTGCCGTAAACCAAGACATATGAAGTCAAATCAAACAACCCCATTAAAAGTCATAGCACCTCAGAACACAGCGATGCAGGGTCTTTACAAGCATACCCATGACAAAACCCCGCATACACGCTCACTGACATTTAAATTGGGCCCTATTTATATAATATATATATATATATATATAGATAGATAGATAGATAGATAGAACTCGTAACGAGCCCTATATACACCTTATCCAGGGCTGGTAAAAAAGCTTTTTTCATACTTCAAGCATCCCAACATTTACCCGGAAGCTGCCGGCGGAGGTTCGGCAGCAGAGGCAGCGGGAGCACCAGACTCCACGATGGGGCATGCCGGTCTTGTCAGTGCATTCTGCAGAATTACCTGAAGTTGATGCTTGAGGATTTCAGCTCTTAGGGGTTCATGGTTTCGATTAAGGGTTGTTGGGCTTCGGGCTCGTCAGGCCTTTACAGTTGCGGGTGTTTCGGGTGTAGATGGGCTTTACGGTTTACGGCTCCGAGCCACAGTCGAAGCCTCTACTCCTTCGGTGGAACGTTTGAAAAGAAAACCCCTGAAGCTCTAAAATTAAAGTTGAACTTCTCATACCCCTAAGAACCGTGGAGGAACTCTTTAAATGAACTGGTACTCTTGGTGGAGCCTTTGTGGTCCCATGCCTAACAGGAACCTCAACACTCCGGCAGCTGTAAACGAGGTGACCAGGTACGAGAGAAAAGATAGCGAGCAGAACCAGGCCCGTCGCAAGGACACGGAGCCGGCACATGAAACCGGCACATGAATTCTTGGCTTTAAGATTTAGGATTTATGGATTGAGTGCTTAGGGCGTTTAATTATTTCGGGCTTAACGGGTTTACTAAAGGGTGTGCAGGGTTTTTGCCTGGCACATGTTTGGCTTCAGAGCTTATGCAGTTTATAGGGCTAATGGGGCTGAGAAGATTTATGGGGCTCAGGACTTCAGGGCTTGAGGCGTTAAGGGCAGTGTAGCCTAGAGGGTTTAGCAGTTTGTGATTGAAGGCTTTAAGGCTTGCTGCCAACTGTCGGGACATGTTAGGGAAGCTGTTGTTCTGCTGCTGCCTTTGCTTATATGTGCTTGTCGTATTTGTTTGACTGCACAGGGTTAAGAGTTGAAGGGTTTAAGGGTTCAGGCGTCAAGGGTAAAGCGTTTGTATTTGTCTTGGGTACACGCTTCGGGGGGGCATCTGGTGCCCTGCAAAGCCAAATGCTGCAGCTCCCAGCTTTTGAGCTTCTTCTAGACCATGGTCATACAATAGACGGTCTGCATACATATTACTCATATCTCCTACAGACCAACTCGCATATTAATACATCAGATATACACATAAATACGCGTGCAAATATGTGCGCACATATACATATACATATACATAGACACATGTCTGTATGCACGCATGTATGCATATGAATGTATGTAATTAGTGTAGCTGCTTGTGAATCTGGAGGACTAGTGACTGCTGTTTCTGCTAGATGAGAGCCCTAACACAAGTACAAGCGAGTTGGAAAGTGCTCACAGACGCAGCCATATGCCGCTAAGCTTCTTGCAAAGGTGGAAATACTTGACCCTCTTGATTCTCGGCCGGCCCTAAACTCGAAAAAAACTGCTCAGCTGGCTGCACGCCCTGCTGAATTAAAGGAGAGCGCACGGGCTTGCTCATGATTTTGCAAGGTAGCTTGAGGTGCTACAATGTCTGTTCCGCAGGGGTAGATATAATGTCTGGGCCTAATAGGGTTTTGGGGTATATTCTACCATAATCATAATAAGGAACCCCCCAACAATAGTATGGGTAGTTATTTAAGCCCCCCATAGTATGTACCTTACGAAGAGGAAGCCCCGAGGCCAGAACACAAAAACCACGGCCCTCGGCTCCGAAGCAGTAAACCTCAGATACCCGAAGCCCTCACCCTAAACAGTAGGATCCTGCCTGCAATGAGCAGTCGAAACAAGGCATGTCGAAATTACTGGGTCACTGGGCTACATATAGGAGGGTTTGTCTGGCTTGAGATCAAAGAAGAGAGAGCAGGCCGGGTTACATATTATATGCTTGGCAATCTGCTATTCAAGTATCTGGAGCGCTAAGGGAAAGTTAACTCACAGCTTAGCAGAACAACCTACACCCTCAACCCTACGATGGCGCCCTATGGTTAGAATAATCATTTGGGGGATATACTCATAATAAAGAGCCCCCGACAAAACTCTTTAGGCTACTATATTACATGTGTTATAGAAGCGCTGCCAGGAACTCCGAAAGTGCCGCTGCGGAGTCGTGGGTTCATTGAAAAGAGCAACTGGGGAGTTTAGGCAGCCCCCTCCCTCAGCTCCATATACAAAATTGTAGCAACATATACTACGAACACCACTAACAGTAATCAAACAAAATGCACGAAATACTAATGGCACTGCCACGAATACAAGTACTAGTACTAGTACTACTAGTACTAGTACCAGTACCAGTACCAGTACCAGTACCAGTACCAGTACCAGTACCAGTACCAGTACCAGTACTACTACTACTACTACTACTACTACTACTACTACTACTACTGCTGCTACCACTGCTACGACTCATAAGAAGAAGACCAAAAGAACAGTAATAGCACCAATCAAGCCCTAATAAAAACAGAACTATTATAACAAACAACACTAACAACAACAATACTAATAATACTAGTAATTGTAACAATGCTGGCAATAGATCGTACCACTAATGACAGCACGAGAACGAGAATGACAGTAGCAAACCAACAGGAGTATGAGACCAAGCCCGCCAGTACTGACAATACTATTTGGCTTTGTGTGGCTTTAGTTGGCTTTATTTGGCTTGGTGTTGCTTTGATTTGGCTTTGTTTGGCTTTATTTGGCTTCATGCTTATATAAGAGCTAGTAGAGAGTAAGCCCCACGGAAGCAAAACCCCAAAAGTTACATCAATGATATATGTATATCTATCTCTAGAGTTGTCGGTAGTATGAAACCTCCACCATCATAGAGACAAAAGTACCCTTCGTGATCTGAGGCCGAACCTCGCACGGCTTGCCACAGGCATGGCCTTAGCGGATTGGGAGGGCTGCACGTATTTTCATCGCGACATTCACTGAGGGTTTCAGACGACTGGAAATCCTACGGTGTGGCCTCTATGTTAGGGGTCCCTTCTTTCCCCCAACGCCCAGCTGTAACATGGGTGGTTCCCACTAACAGTGAGACTACCATTTACTGCTCAAGATTGAATGCTATATATCCTGGCTATTATTTCCTGTTTACCATGCTGACGGGCTCTACTAGGCCTTCAAGGTCTGGGGCGAGTTCCAATTTCAGGCTTCGACATCGCAGGTCTTCTGGTCTTGTATGGCTTAATGATTGTGCGTCCTCGGAGTGGGCTTTAACTACCCCCAATCATCCCAACTCCAGGACCCTGTCGAAGTCCGAAACAAACAGAGGACATGGAAACACCACCAGTCCGAACTAGCGATTTGGTACAGCCCTTTCAATCCCCTGAAGCTCGCATCATTTAAACTCTACGACTGAAGCCCCGTTTGCCCTACACACGATACTCCCGACCCGCACGGCCCCGTCCAAATGAATCTTCCCAGAGATTCTGACGCAGCCAGCGCTAGCGAAATGGATGAAGGCCCATGAGAGCTCTGTCACGCCTCTGGATATTGATGTGGGGTGTTGAGGGTTTACCCCAAAACGCTACGGACTCGCCCCGAGGTCTGCGTTACATAAGGCTTTCGGACAATGTTGAACCTTACAGGATTGCAGGGACTTGGAGGGCTAGTGCGCCAAGACCGCCAATAACCATGAACTCTCCCCCCTCACAAACAAATACTCAAAAGGCTCATTTCCCGATAAGAGAAACAGACTTTTGGTTTAGGGCTAGTTCTTTCGGCTTTTGGGTCTCTGCTGATTTACGCTGAGATAGGCCACACACACACATGCACACGACCTCAAAGCAGTCAATGACAAACTTGACCTTTACTATGGGGTTCAGAAATCAGCAATACATCCTCAACCACCCCAACCCTAAAGAATTGTGCCACAGTAACTCCACGTATAGTATCCTGCCACGGCGCATTTACGCATCATCTTTCTGCAACTTTATAATAGCCTCATAATGTTTTTTTCGTACCCCCTCTCCATGACCCGTAGACCCTGAAATCCAAGTTTGCGCTACGCCCAGAAGCCTGTTCTCAAATCTCCAACAACCTGAATGACCACAACCCAACTTGTCTTGCACCCCAACCCTAGGCGTGACAAGAGGTGGACGAGCCAACATCAAATCTATGGCTTGTAGGTGTCCCATCCACTGTCCCAGAGTTCTTTCCGAAACGAGGAAGCGAATTTGATCATAAGGTAATACTCACGAGAATGAAGCCTGCAAACCCTGATTCCCGCCTCTGCTTTCCGAAGCGCCCTAAAAAGCTTCGGCAAACGGCCTAGACTTAGGGTCCAAAGGTCTGTGAGACTCGGGTGAGGGTATGGTGTATGGCATATGCGGCTCGATGAATCGGGTTTGTAAGCTCTCATGAAGCTATGGCAAGACTCTCGTGTCTCTAAGGCTTTAGTATGGCTTCTGGAGCTAGCCAGTTGTGGCTCTTGTCCGCTGCGCCCGGGGCTAACGTGTGGCTTACAGTAGGGCTTCTTGCCTTGCTGGGGTAGATGGGAAATATCCTCATGTGAGCCAAAGCAGCTTCCTGCATGCAACCATGTTGCTCTCTGCCAGAGCGAAAAAACTCTGTGCAGACCGTACCGTGAGAACAATAAGTCCCCAAATCCAAAGCCGTAAACCCAAAAGCCCCAAACACCAAACACCAAAAAACCCCTAAAGTCTGCAAATATTCTCACGGAGCCCGACTACCTGATCCCAAGCCCTGGCGTGAGCATGAACCTTTCAAGACCCAACCACCAAAACGCCAAAACGTAGACTTCACAACCGTGCTGTCACCCCCTACGCACCTGATCTATAAAGACGTTAAACCTTGGTGACCCCTGACCGAAAACCTAAAGCCTGAACCCCAGCAAGGGAGTGTTGGTAGACCTTGGAAGACAATCCTTTGCTCCGAAGGATCCTTATTGGGAGCTCTGAACACCAGGGTTCCGGTTAAGAGATCAGGGCTTACAATGATCACTGCTATCGCTCGTTCCACTCACGTACAAAACCACTGGAGGTGGTTATGGTACAGAATCACCAGACCGGGTACAGCGCTTGAAACGGAATAGACCCTATATGGCAAGGAAACATGCGACCACTACACATCTTCTATCGTAGCCTTACCTGGACCCTGTAAAGCCTACCTTTTGTAGGGTTATGATTTTGATTTCGTTCTAAAAAGTCCCGAAAACGGTAGGTTTGTTTGGGAACCCTGAGAGCGTCTAGCATCCTCAGGGGCCCCTTGTAGAACCCCTTATGCAACCTTAAGACCCTTATGGAAACTCCGATAAAGCACTGTATGGACACCCTTACAAAACCCGAATACAAACCGCATAAACTCGTATGGAACCGTAGATTAACCCCCAATCCCCACTTTTCGACATCATGAAGCTACAGCGTGTCGATGACGTCTCGAACTTGCTCCGTGACCTTTCAAAGGAAAACATCCGGGGCTTCTGCATTTTCAGCATCCTTGGGGTTAAAGGTTTCAATACTTTAGGATTAAGATTGAACTGTTGCTTGGGGTTTGGCGCTTCGGGTTGAACCGACGGAGGCGTTTGCGGTACGTCGGAATGATAGAAAGCTTGGCGTCTAAGGGTGCAGGATGCGACAGCTGAGATTTGCTTCGCCGTCGACCCATTGACCTGGTTCTTGCGCGTGCCTGCATTGCTTGCATGTCCGTAATATAGGGCCTTAATAATTAGAATATAAGGTTTTGAGGCCCAGTATACTGTAACTATAAGAAGGAACGCCCACAATACGATAAGTAATTATAAGGCACCTACAGTATCCGACTCCTAAGGAACCCAAATCCTAGAGCCTGGATCCCCAAACCGAAACAATCGCAAAGGCCTAGAAACAGCTCTGAGCCCTTCTTGCAAACCCACATGTAACCCTAAACCCTAAACCAATAGAAGCTTCAAAACTTGCGAATATGATTCCTTCGAATTCCTGATTTTTATAAGATACACCCCGAACCCCTGCTCGAATTATTCAGACGTTTATCTTAGGCTTGGGGTTCTACGATTTAGGGCTTCGACCTGGACACACAAAACCTGGCTTTTTGGGGGATCCGTATGACTTATGATTTTCTGATACAAGGCCGCAAAATGGCAGGTTATTGCAATTAAGATAGGGTTTCGGGCTGAACCCTAAAATCTTAAACCCTAAAAACCCGAAACCCTAAAGCCCTAAACCCTTAAACCCCAAAACCCTAAAACCCTATAAACCCTGAAGCCCTAAAATCCTAGAGCCCTAAACCCTACGGTACCCTTATAAAACCCTTAAAGGAAGCCCTTTAAGGCACCTTGAAACCCACCGAAATCCTTCCGGGGCCTCGAGGACGCGCCGGAGGCCCTGGAGTCGAACCTCGGAGGCATCAGAGTGGCGAAGAAGTCTTTCAAAAGGAATGCCATAATCTACGGGCCTTAATACTTAGCCATAAAAAGGAACCCCAAAATAATTATTATGGCCCCATATTTCAAAAGGACAACCCTTTAGGTTTAGGGTTTTAGGGTTTAGGGCCTGGCGCGGCCACTTCTGCCCTACCGATTTCGCTGTGCGTGCCAGCGTTCATGCACATGCAAACTTAGGGCAAGCACTTTTTCACCTTTTAGTTCGTAGGAAGTCCCCAACTTTCTGCTTCAGGCACTGAAGTCAAGCTTGCGAGCTGCAGAAGCCCAGCACACGGGCACCACCACAAAAGGTAGCTCTCGCGAACGCAGAGGTAACAATCCGACTTGCACCGGAATGTCCATTGCTCCATGTTCACGTGCAAGTCTGGCGCCGACAGCAGATCCTTGCGCAGCCACTGCCACTTCAGCAACAGATGTTGCACATGTTGCTGCAGCCGGTGGCACTTCTGCAAAAGGTGGATCACTTGGTACTGCACGGCGGACTGACGACGACTGAGCCACGGCACGGTCCGGCGACGACTGAACGGACATTGGAGACCATAGCTGAAGCTCTAGCCGGGAGCTCGCAACACTGTATGGGCTTGAAGCCTCACTGATTCTACGCTGTCTAGGTGGAGTCCACATCTTCGGCCAAAACTTAGCAAGAACAGGCATGTGAACATGTTTGTTTTGGCAAGAACAGGCATGTGAACATGTTTGCCGGCAGCCCGCATTCCTACACAACACACACATGACAGCACCGGACTGACTTAGAAATAAGAAGCATCGACTTGCATACGAAGTGCGTGAACATGTTTGTTATCATCCTTCCCCCCACCCCCCTTGCAACAAAGAAGTCGAAGCTGAGGATGATGACCTGGGCAGTGGCTTAAGGGCTTATTTTGGTAGGTCAATTGTGGCCGTGTCTAGGTGTAGGGGTTTAGGGTTTTCGGGGATTTAGGGTTTAAAAGTTTATGGTTCATGGTTCAAGGGTTTAGGGCTTGCCAACTGAAGCGCCGCGCCTCGACCCAAGGGGGTCGTCCACGGCGCGTCGCGCGGAAGCTAAAACCCCACCCCAAGGCCACCCTGTCTCCAGTCGCATCGGGTTTTAGTTTTTTGTGTTTGGGGTACATATGCAAACACCGATGCAACACCACCCAGCAAGGCTCGTGGTACGCGAAGAATGCAGCATGGTATCACAAAGCTGGATCAGGATCGACTCCAATCATTAGCTGTACATGCTAACACTGTTCAACTCTAGCTCGAGCTGACTCTGGCTGAGCTACCCTCAGGGCAATTTTGGAGGGAACCAGCTACTCGATGGTTAACGATTTGCACGTCAGCACCACTGCGAGCCTCCACCAGAAATATCCCTGACTTTGACAACTTTGCACTTCGCAGGCATAGTTCACTATCTTCCGGGGTCCAGACTCACATGCTCTTACGTTCGCTGTAGAATGTATTTAATGAGATGTAATGTTAAACTTCGGAAGAAACCAGCGAGTCGAAACGATGTCGTGAGTCGTGAGACCAACAAACAAACCGAAACGATTTTGGTTTGATTTTCAAATGTATCATCAAAATCGAAGCGATTTATTGATTTTCGATAGTATCAGCAAAATCGAAGCGATTTTGTTTTTGATTTTCAAATGTAACATCAAAATCGAAGCGATTTTTTGATTCTCAATTGTGACCAACAAATCGAAACAGTTCTTGGGTTGATTTTCGACGATTTCGCGACGATTTCTTTTTTATTATTTTTATTTTCAATTTTATTTCTTTTTTTGTGTATTCCAGGAATCCTACTGTTACTAGCATATGAATTTCATAACGCAAAGTAATCCCCTGGCCGTACGGAGGAGCCCCTAATCGCTCTATGTGTCTATTGAGAGTCTATTGTAGTAGATGATGGCATTCTGGGAAAATTAAACCTCACATCCCTACCCACCTGGAGCTGCAGCAGCGCCTCGAAGTCTGAGCAATCCTCAGCGTAGGCTTTAGGGGTTATATAGGGGTTAAGCATCGGGGCATCCCTTCCGTACTGGATTCCGTTGAATTCTGAAGTGTAGCGACAGGCTTCACTCGCTCGCATCAGCCTCCAAACGATGGCGTTTGTGAGGTACAAGCCCTGCAACAAACCTGAGCAGTTGCAGACTTGTTGAGCTTCACCCGATTCTGCAAACTGGATCGGCCACTACCTAATGGGCCCTGCATGAAGACGTCAAACTGGGCTTAGCTGAGCAGCTGCTGATGTAGCAGCTGTTGCCGTGGTTGCGCAAACCACAGACCCAGCAGGCCTGCATCTACTTTAGCGGCTCAGAAAAATGCACATTTCACGTTGGGATCATTTGCAGTATCCTGAAGTACAACTATGGCTTGACGCAGCAAACTGCATCCGCCACAAGCTACGTGCACTGGGTCACTGGGCTTCGGAAGGACCGTGTACCGGCAGCATGTCTTTCCTGTGACTCTCAACCTGCACCTCGACAAGCCCGGAAATAGGAGCACAGACTGGAGCCCGTTGCGCCCAAGACACGCAGGTGTATCCTGGAACTCTTCATTATAGAAACAAGTGTTGTTGTGAAGTTTCAACGCAAGACTGCGAATGTTCGAAATCACTTGGACCGAGGTTCAATATATTCAAAGGTGTCATGCAAGGCTGGAGGATCAAAGACTCGGTCGAGGTGACGTGGCATTGTTTAGCGCGCCGAACCCAGCCGATGACAGGCGTTAGGTTTCTCGACGTTGTCGATGGAGGATTTCCAGGTGAGACCTCTCCCGCAGACGTTGAAGTGAGGGGTGGAGCCCCGCTGACTTGACTGTGCCATGGAAGGCAAAGTGAGAGGCGTCGGAAAAACCGCAAGTGAGGAGCAGCCGCGCAGTTCTTTGAGGACGGAAAACTTGCGCGAAGGGCTACAGGATGCAGCACGAATATTCGAATGGCAGTCGGGACGACTGTCCTAGTAGAAAGTGTAGCTGAAAAATCGCGAGAGCTCTTGGAGGGAGCCTGGCAGACAGGGCTGCGAAACTTCGAATAACAGGCGGGACTCATGTCCTTGTGGAAGTGTAACTGAAAAGCATCAAAAAAA
The DNA here is from genome assembly GCA_905221615.1 of Symbiodinium sp. CCMP2592. NCBI lineage: Eukaryota > Dinophyceae > Suessiales > Symbiodiniaceae > Symbiodinium > Symbiodinium sp. CCMP2592. Next base: position 775,132 of record CAJNDT010005869.1, on the reverse strand, counting down.
TCGCGAGGTGAGGAACAGCTGCGGAGTTCTTTGAGGGAGCGGAGCAGACAGGGCTGCCGCCAATGTCTGCAGCCAAGCCTCTTAGGCCCTGCCGCTTTCGGATTTTAGGTTTTTTTGGGGATAAGGATTTTGTCTTTTTTGGGCCTGGGTCTTTTAGGATCTTAGCGGCTGGGCGTTTTCGGATGTTGTAGGTATTCGGGTGCATTAGCATTTTAGGGTTTTGGGGGCATAGGATTTTAGGGTTTTAACGGTCCTGTCATTTAGGTTTAGGGGTCGAGGGCTTTACGGTAATACAATATATAAACCTTACGGCCTGTGCACCCTTTCATGCTGTAAATTGCGGCGCGGCACTCGAAGCTAACTCTTCTTCGTGGTAGAGACCGGATCCACCTCGTTCAGCCAGACTGTCGCCGCGCTGATCTCGGTGGCTGTCGCCAGAGGCTCGGCGGGCTCGCTTCGGCCGCCAGCTAAACAGGGCCTCGCTCGAGTTTAGGGGTTTAGGGTTTAGGGTTCAGGGGTTAAAGGTTTAGGGGTTTAGGGTTTAATTAGGGGGTAGTTTAGGGGTTTAGGGTTTTAGGGCTCGGGGTTTAGAATTTACAGTTTAGGGCTGATAAACGCCATAACCCGAAAGTCCTAAACCCCAAACCCTAAGAGTTTAGGGTTTGGGTTTTGGGTGTAGGGTCGAAAAGGAAAGCTCTAAACCCTGCTCCTTGTTACCCTCAATAACTTACCGCTTTAAGGACATATGACATATACAAGGAAACCATGATAATAGGGATCGGGAGGTGTCGATAAGCCCGACGGTAGGTTCATCCCTCATCGCCAGTTCCGCTTGCCCAAACGGCCCACTGAAAGTATCCATTTGCCCTAGAAGTTCAATCAAGCAGGATCCATATTCCTGCAATTAAGGGAGTTTAATGTCTTGGGCGGTTTAAGGCTTATGTAGAGCTCGTGGGATTGAGGGTTTTGGAGGCTCAGGCTTGTGGGTTTCAACTGGCCGCAGAAGTTCCAGGGATCCGGGATGTTGAAGATGTTGGAGCTCAACCCTATCTGGACGCCACAAGGATTCAGAATAATAGCCTTTTGCAGGTTTTGGGCCATCATTTTGCCGACTCTTGGGGGTCTAGGTAAACCCTAACCATTGCAGGGCAGGGTCTGCATGTTGAGTACAGGACGCAGGGATCCAAGGTTAGGTGTTGAGCGTTACGGAACTCAAGGACCCGGCGTCCTCGTCCTCATCCTGATCCGTATGGGAGCTTCTGAAAATAGGGGACCCTAACATAGTACCCAAAATAGTATATAGGATCCTCATTATAAGGACCCCAAAATAAGGTACCCCCCATTTTCGGAAACTCCCGTACGCCCTTAAGACTTCAGCGACTTTGCGGAGCGCTGATGTCCAGAACGAGTGATTGTGTGAGAGTTGGTAGCAGCACTGATCTGCAAAAGCCGTTCTGACTTTCAGTTGCCCCGAGCGTATACAAAGTCACTGTTGTGCTCGATCTCTGACAGGAAGGCGACTTCCAAAATCTTGTTCAATAAGAACTCGCTCTCCCATGTCCGAAACAATGAAGTCTTCAGAAGTTAGCACAACGATGCTTAGTCAGGTGTTGCTGAAAACGTTGTTCATATGTTTTTTTTGCATAAAAGTTGTGAAGACTTGTCATCGATAATGATCCGGTCCTCATGGAACTTTTCTCAAGAAAACGTTCAGGTTGCTGAGATGTAGGTTCAAAGCCAAGGGTTGGGGGGGGGGGTGTTGGCGGCTGTCGGGGTTCAGGGCCTCGAGTGTTGAGAGCTTCAGGGTCTAAGGGCGTGGGTGTTTAGCGGTCTCAGGGTTCAAGCAGACTTTAGGCTCTTAGGGTTTGCGAATTTGGAATGTATCCCCTACAACCCTGCAAGCCCTTTCTGAACCCTTTCAAAATTTAAATCCAACATCACCATCAACCATGACGTGCAGCACCTGGCACGGGATTCTAAGCGAGCCGAGCTGGCTTGCAGCAAGCCCGTAAACCCCAAGGAATAGTCAAAGAGCGCCTCAAAAATCCATAGGCTCCATAGTAGTTCCTTTCGGGGCCTCATGTTAAGAGATGTTAAGAGCCCTATAAGGTAACCCCCAAAAGGAACTACTATGGAGCCTATGGGCATCACATCCAAGCACAGTGCCCTAACCCGAAATCTAAAGCCTCACACTCCGGGCCCCAACCTCACTAAGGTCCAGAATCGAATCCTCATAATTTTGTAGAACCCCTACAGAATCCTGATGGAATGATAGAACCCATCTGTCTATATTCGTATCTATATCTACAGATTGCTAGCTAGCTTTCTTGCTTGCTAGCTAGTTATCAAAACATACATAAATATGCACCTATTGTCCCTGAACCCTAGAACCTAAATACCCATTTCTATATCTGTATCTGTATCTATAGCTATAGCTAGCTAGCTTTTTTATCCCTAAACGCTAAGTAAAAATCCGCTCGCTGCGACCGAGGTAGCCCGACAGGAGTCTCTTCGTGTCTTGACCTGGGACTTCGTGGCTTTGGGTGGTTTTAGGGCCAGGGTTTAGGGTTTGGAGTCTGGAGCTTAGGGGGTTTAGGGTTTAGGGCTACTAGTAGGCTTTGGGCCTTGGGTCATTGATAACTAAGGCTTGGGGCTTGGGGCGTAGGGTTCGGAGCCAGGGTTCAAGATTTGGACTTCACGGTTGAAGGCTTCCGACTGAAGGTTTGGGGCTTTGGGTTTGGGGTCTACTATAGGGGCCTGAGTAAGTCGAATAGAGTTTTGTGGCCATTATACCATAAACATAATAAGGAGCCACCCAAAATAGTGTTGGTAGTTATTTAGGCCCGAATACTAAGTCACTATAATATCCCTGATAGTAGCCCTTATAGACCCCTGTAAGGGAACCATCTTGTAATTCATTTTGAAGTTTGGGGCTTTGGGTTTGGGGGCTATGGTTTGGAGCTTCAGGTTCCGAATTTTAGGCTTCGGACATGCCTTGGCCTGAACACCAGGTGTTTGGGCTCGGGAAAAATGAAGCTATAGGGCCGAACCCTGGGCGTATGTGAAAATACAGGCGGTTTAGGATTAGGTTTTAGGGTATTTGAGGCTCAAGAAGACAAAAGCAAAGCTGCAACTGCAGTTTTGCAAGGGACCTACCATGCAACCTGATTAGTAGCATGCCTGCATATGCGGGAAGACTTCAGGACGAGGTGCCGACTAACAAACTCAACAGGCAAGCCCAATATTAATATCTTCTCAACATACGGCCAAGCGTGTAGGCAAATACGTCATCATGTTCCAGTCGAGAAGTTACGAAAAGAAGCAATACTAAAGTGGCCTTAATAATTGGACTAAGGGGGGGTTTTGGGGCCCATTATGCTATACTTGCAATAACGAACCCTCCGCGCCGAGTCGATCTCACGTTTCGTGGAAATGAGTTGCTCTCGGACCGAAAAATCCACCAGCTTCGACCCCACTCGCCACCCTAAATAGTTTTGGTAATTGTTTAGGCCCCTATAGTATATTCACCGAGGCAGTCAAGCTACATTGCAGGCAGCGAATCGCAAGATTAAACCGGAAACTCTTGTGATGGCGACGGGTTCATCGCCGTTGTGATTCTGACCAGCATCAAACTCCTGCCTGGCAGGTTTAGCTGATATAGAGTCAAGCCCATAATAAGCTGCTACTGTAGCGTGAACCGTATCTACTTAAACGAGACCCGAAGCCTGAACTAGAAAAGTGCATACAGCTAAACCCTACATGCTGAGTTCTAAAGTCAACACGTTACAAACCTAAAGCCCTGCAAATCTTAAATCCTAAACCCTAAACCGCTCTGAGCACCAAACATTGCCCTCTTCGCACAGAAGGGAGTCGTAGAGTTCCTCTTTGTACAACCTGTTTAGAGTTTAGGGGTTTAGGGATGTTGGGTTTGCGCAGGGTTTAGGGTCCGATGCACTTCGCTCGATGCACCCCTAAACCCTAAACCTCATCCTAACAAAACTCAACCAAAACACGGGGCTCGAAAACGATGCCCTCTCCGTAGCTTTGGGTCTGGGACTGATGCTTCGGCTTTGGGGTGTATGACTGCCTCAAATCGTCCTCAAGCACTCCGTAAAAAAGCCCCTACGGTGCCACGCAGATATGTACTGCGCACAACGCCGGGAAAACTGCATAAAACCCGGAATTTAAGCCCAGCAGAGATAAAGATCTCACATGATTAGCTTGTCAAAGCCTGCCCCCACCCGACACCCACCTCGTGACGCACTCGCTTTGGATTGCGTCTTTGAGGGAGCTAACCTCAGGGTAGTGTATAGAATCATCGAAGACTGTACAAGGGCCGTAGAGCAAAATGACAAGTTGAAGAGGGTTTTGGTTTTGGTGTCCATTAATTATTGTATACTTCTATGGCACAACAAGGGGATGCCATTACTACTTATTCCGACCCCCATATTTCCCGCAGGGCGTAATCCCCCTTGACTGAAGCATGTGGTCTCCCAAAGTAACAAAGGGGGTCTTGGGCGCTGTGAGGACGGTCCGAAATGACCTGAACCTCCTAACCCTGAGGCTCCATGTAGCCATGTAGTGCGTGCTTAGGACTTAAAATGCCCATATAGGAACACCTGAAAGGTGTAAGTATCTACTTTTTTTGGCACATGAGCCTTAGGGTAAGCTTGAACCTACCCCGATATGCAAGGGCTTTCAACATAAGGAAAGGGCTTGGGACACAATATATCACACATACAAGTAACCGTAACAGGATACTGGATACTTACAAACTAGAAATATTGTCACCAGAAAATGAGAACGACTTCTCCAGGACCCTCCTTGTACCCTCCTTTAGGGGTATATGGTCCCAACAGTGGGTATATACGGTCGAGAAGGCTCCCGCATCAGTAGACTTGAGCATTCGGCTTCTTTGTTTCTTGAGAAAGCCTGAGACCCCAACCTAAACCCTATGATGTGGGAGCCTTAGACATTAGCAGATGGGTTTCGGGTATATAATCGTACGACTTGCAACGGGGACTATAGGCGGATTGGTAATGATAGAGAACTCTGTGTTGGGCTCGCGGATTCCAGGCTGGACACCCTCAGCCCTGAGCCCTCAAATTCTCGACCTGCGACATGCTCCACCCCCAAATCAGAAAAATGTTAGGCTTTAGGATTAGGGTGGGCCTTCACCCCTGCTTTTTGGAAGGTTCTCGGAGGAGCAGCGACGGCGTTTGTTTGTTGAATCCTTGTCGGCGCCGGCCTCCAGCAGCAAACGCACCACTTCTGTGTGGCCGCCTAGAGAAGCCGCCATCAGGGCAGTTTCATCAGAGCTGTTGGTCAGGTTCTTGTCGGCACCAGCCTCCAACAGCAAGCGCACGACTTCCAAGTGTCCTTCTTCAGAAGCTCGAATAAGGGCAGTGGCACCGTCACTGTTAGCGAAGTTCTTCTCGGCACCAGCTGCCAACAGCAATCGTACCACTTCCGCATGGCCGTCTTGAGAAGCCAACGACAGCGCAGTGTCACCAAGACTGTCGGCTACGTTCAGGTCGGCAGCAGCATCAAGCAGCAACCGCACGACTTCCACATGGCCGTCTTCAGAAGCCAACATCAAGGCAGTGATGCCATTTCGGCTGACTCTGTTCTTGTCAGCAGCGGCAGCCAGCAGTAAACGCACGATTTCCTTGTGACCGTCTTGAGAAGCTAGCATCAAAGCAGTGACACCGAGATTGGTGGCTAAATTGCTGTCGGCCCCGGCTGCAACGAGCAAGCGCGCGGTTTCGACGTGGCCGACTTCGCAAGCAAACATTAGGGCAGTGGCACCCTCATTGTCGGCTAAGTTCTTGTCAGCACCAAGCTCCAGGAGCAAATGCACGACTTCCACGTGACTTCCTTCAGAGGCAGCCATGAGAGCAGGTGCGCCGCGATTGTTTGTGAAGTTCTTATCGGCACCAGCCTCCAGCAGCAAGCGCGCGACCTCCACGTGACCTTGCTCAGAAGCCGCCATTAGGGCAGTGACACCCTCATTGTCGGCTAAGTCCTTGTCGGCACCGGCCTTCAACAGCAAACGCACGACTTCCTCGTGGCCTGCATGAGAAGCCACCATCAGGGCAGTGAAACCATGCACGGCTAAGTCCTTGTCGGCACCGGCCTCCAGCAGCAAGCGTGCGACTTCCTCGTGGCCTTCTGCCGATGCCAGCATCAGCGGACTTCTGCCGTACTCATCCACCAGGTCTGGATGCTGGGGCTGTTGTAAGATGGCCTCAACCTGCTTGCTGTTTGTGCGCATCCCTAAACCCTTTTATAAACCCTAGACTAGAAGCCCTGGACCCTACCTACAGTCTCCATTGTAGTTCCTTTTTTTGGTTAACCAAAAACTATATACTAGGATCACTCCCATAAAATTGGATAACCCAAAAAGGAACTACAATGGAGACTCTAGGTAAACCCATGTGGGCTGTGGGTTGAGGAGTCGAGACTCTTGGGTGTATGGTTCACGGTTACCGGTCATATGAGGGACCTGGGATGTAGACCCTGGAGCTTCAATTTCATTCAAACACTATGGGATAACTGGGGTACATATTATAGCTTATGTGGCTGGTACAAGTATAACCTAGTAATTAAGTAGCTGGAGCCCTATAGAGAGCGTTTATCGAGTTCAGAACTGAAGGCGTTTAGGGTGCAGTGGGTCAGACGTAGGACCCTTGGAAAAGACGACACCTCCGTTGCGGAGCCGTTTGTGGAGGCAGCTGCCAGCTCTTCCGCATGCATCCGTGAGGCTATGGAATACGCAAGTAAAACCAATTCCAGCTCCATGGCCGACACCAACTGGGCAGAATCATCCAAAGGATTGCCGTCAAGGAGGAGTCTTTGCCGAAATCGGGTGGGCAAGCCGTGCGAGCGATTCAGTTGTTGTTTCAATGCCTTCGCATTGCTCAACTGCTCCACAGGCATGCTCGCCACCTCCTCCCCTGAAAGCATCCGGATGCGCAGCATTGGGCAAACAACCGAAGGGAACGACCTGCTGACTTTGGAAGAGACGGCAAACATCTAGCACCTACGTGGAACGTGTATTATGTCATACCAAGCGGGTGTACGCGAAGCAGTGGCACACTGTGCCGAAGCTTGGACCATCAATCACGTACAGACGAGCTGCCATCAACCCTATAAGCCCTGAACCCTGCCTAGACGTTTTTGCCTAAGCAAAAACGGGCTCGACAGCTGTGGGTGCGAAGGAGTGGCAGCGCTCATGGGTAGCGTTTAATGTCGGTGATGCGAACACGACGATCCCACCGCTAGCATCACTAGCCGCGTACATGCCGCATTGCCACAACCAGCTGCAGACTCCTTGTCGAAACACTTTTGGGTTCAGCGTTTTAAGGTTTAGGGTTTAGGGTCGCTGTGAGCACCATTCCGCACAGGAGCGGTTAAACGTACAATTATGGGACCCTGAACCCTTAACCCTAAACCGGTTTAGGGCTCAGGGTAATTATGTCATAATATGTTGCAGAGGCTGCAGCATTTGTTTAGCTTCCGGTTCAAGGTTGAAGTTCCTGAGTTCAGCGTGTCGGGATACTGTCAGGACCTGCATTCTCCGATCTTGGAGATGCGATGTTCAAAAGCCTGGGGACCCCCACATGACTCTAAATAATTGTGCAACAGCCTTCTGTCCACGAAACGCCTGGTAGCTTCATAACCAAAGAGCAGAAACCTTAGAACGGAGTCGACCCCTACCTCGAAGAAACCACCCGATGGACTTCTCAATGCATCTGCGTGACACGGCCCGGGTCGGAAGACATGCCGGCGCCGCTCACCTGGCGATTCTCTTGCAGGCTCAGGTTTGGGGATGAGGATGTATATACAACTTAAACCCAAAACTCACTTGCGGTGTGGTTCAGGGCGGCGGCTGGAGAATCTTAGGATAGGAGTGCGAATTTCGGTGGGGCTTTATGGCTTTCTTTTGAGATTCGCGTTTTGTGGGGTTTGAGGTGAGATTTGCGACAGGGACCGGAGCATATGAGCCGAGCTCTGCAATGAACATACTGCAAAAACCTTATGCAATGGTGGTGCGTGCACTGGGATTCATAAGTCTGTGCGTGTGGGTCAACTGTTCAAAAAGCTCCTCCGTGCACATTGTTTCAACCACGGTGAAATTCTAACAGTAGCCACGGTCTGTCTGGTTTTCCTTCGATTCGGACTTCTGCCTCCAGGAGTTGCTCGGAGATGACGTGTGGTAAGAAAGCCTATGACTGCAACGGCGTACCACCCTGACGAGCATGGAATTGGAAACACACCGCACGATCATGACCTGATGCCCTATGCACCTTAAATAAAAGGACATCTCGACGAGCTGATAGAAACCATAGCTAAGGGAACCAGACCAACAAATACAACTAGGAACGTTGCAGAGATGTAGTTGTGAAGCAGGATCGTAGTCATAGTAGTATTGTAGCATTCAACGACTCATAGAGTTGCAAGCCCCCTTAAACACGTCACCCCTGCTAGTATCACCACTAAACTCTAAACCGTAAGAGCTTGGAACCAAAGTCCCAAACATTCCCAAACCCTAAACCCTAAACCCCAAACCCTATAAACTCTACTCCCAAACATTTTCAAACCCTAAACCCCAAACGCTCAAGGCTGGGTGCAGGCACAGCGAGGAGAAGCTCTTTCGCACTTCTGAGCCGCCGGCCAAGAAGAGCATGATCGCCTTCGGGACCTGCAACCGATATGGGAGTTTCGGAAAGGAAGGGGTACCTTAATACAGTACCCTGAATAGTAGGATCCTTCTTCTAAGGACCCCTAAAATAAGGTACCATAATTTTCGGAAATTCATATATGGGAGTTTCGGCAAGTAAGGGGTACCTTATTTGGGGGTCTTTATTATAAGGATCCTACTATTGAGGGTACTGTATTACGGTCCCTACTGTTGGGTTGCGGTGCTGTAGCCGATATCAGTATTGGCGGTGGCTACAGGTTTAGGGTTTAGGGTTGTTTGTTGAAACCAAATAGGTCCAAGTAGCAGTATAGTCCATACTTTGGGGGCCCAAATGGCTACTAAGAGCCTAAAACGCTTTATTACGCCGACCCTTTGGGGAAAAAGGCTGGCTCTTACTCACATTACTGTCTTGCTGTTCTTAACAGCTTCTACTGTGCTTCACAGGGTGTTGCCTGCCTCTTATGCTTTTTGGACGGGTTCCCTGGACTTTTTGATTTTCGGTTCAAGGCCGGGGGCGTGGAACGTTGGGTTTAGGATTTAGCTCTTGCTGCCGCGTCTACACATTGCGTTGCTGATGATGCTCGTCCTGCCTCCGATCCTGCTGCTCCTACCACTACCACCGACACGACGATCGCTACTCCACGTCGACGGGTACTACTGCAGAGGCGGTGACTACTACTAACCTTGCTGCCTCTGCGGCTTGTGCTATTTGCTGATGTACGTACCTGTTTGTTAACAAAAACCTTCTGTCATGTAGCTACTTCCTGTTGTTTCCGCCTTTCAGGTTCACTGAGGCCATAACACGAGTGCTCGTCGCCCAGGGAGGTCGAGGCAACAACATCTGTTACATCCCCTCACACCCTTCTTGCGCTGATTGGTTCAATCCAGCTGCTTATTCTTGTCACGTACTGGCATTATATCTGCTTGTGCTGCGACGATCTACAAACCACCAAAAGTAGTCTCTTACGATAATCACAGAATCCCAGGCATCTGGAGCTGCAACGCATCCAAAGGCCAAAGCCGAAAGCCGTGTGGCCGCATATGTAAAGAATCATACCGACCCTCCACGTCGTCAAACCCTGACCTCTGAACATCCCCAACCGTAAACCCAGAGCGACGAACCCCAAGCTGGGCCAGCATAACCCACTCACGGCCCACCCACCCGCCCCCGGCCGCCCACCCACCCATTCACTCACCCACCCCACCCATCCACCGACCCACCCGACCCGACCAGACCCACCCACCCACTCACCCCATCCCCTGCGAACCATGAACACCACAACAACAAACCCCAAGCCCCTTGCACCCCAAAAACCCTCACAATTTCTCACAAACCCCACAAGTCCTAAACCCCAATCTCACCGAGTCGGCGATGTTCTTCTTGACCAAGGTCAGATAGCTCTCCATCAACCTCGGGGACGGCATTGTGGGATTTCGAGGGCGAATTCATGTTACCAGCCTTAAACCCTAAACTCTAAACCTGAACCCTGAACCCCAAACTCCCTGAACCCCAAACTGTGGCTCCGGGACAGCCTCTTCAAAATATTCGTAGATAGGATCCTCTTAGGCCCGACAGGAAGGAACGTGTGAAGGGTCCCAGCAGCCTACGTAGACTGGCGTTGGGGTTTAATGGGGGGTCTCTATTAGTTTTAGGTTTCGTCCATAGTGGTGTTGGGGTTTAAGAGGGGTCTCAAAAAGTGTTGGGTTTCATTCATGGGGGTATCTAAGGTTGCTTGCTAGTTTTTTGGTTGGTTTCAGATTGCATGCAGTATCCATTGTAGTTCCACTTGTTGGTCTATGCAAGTATAAGTTTAGGATCCTATAAGGTAAACTCAAAAATCGCTACAGTGGAGACTGCAGGATATTTTCAGGTCTCGGAGGGCTTCAGACGGGCTTGTAAGGCTTTTTGGGCTAAATTAAGCTCTACAGTGTTGGATAAGAGTAGTTTTCTGAATTGGGGTCCCTTTTTTAGGTCCTCAAAATAGCACGGCCCCATTATACAAAACACCCTAAAAGGGACCCTGATTTCGAGTTCTACTTATATAAGTCTGAGCCTCCAGGGTTTGTAGTGTCAAAGGGTTGGAGTTTCAGGGGAGTTTCAGGTTGAAGGCTTGTTGACGGGTCTACACGGGATGTTGGGTTTGCGAAGCCCCTAGGTTGCTTTTGTTGGAGCCGTGTTGAATTTTGCCGAGCCCAGTTGTGGTTTTCCCAAGTGGTTGTATGTTCCCCGCTGCGGCCAGGAAGGTAAGCTCTAGCGTATTGCCACGTGGGGCATCATGATCGTACGGGATACGATTATTCGGAGTTGCGTTGTGGGCATTTCACCAAATATTTGAGGCGGGCCCTGCAGTTTGAGTGTGCTAAAGGAGATGCATCTTTTGAAGGTGTCTGGAGGGCTGGCCAACCCACCTCTCAGGATTTCAAACATTTACATCACGGGACAATGGAAACGTGGAATGAACCAAATCAAACATGGAGCCACTGGATAATAGAGTTGTCCCATGCGCCCAGCGTACCTCCTGGAATCACAATTAGGCTTATTTTGTCGGTTCCCGTTGTAAGTTAGCGAGGGTAATGGAATGCGGTTCTCCCTGTAAACACACTACTACCAGCTGCCCTACAGCAGAGTCCGGACTTAACGGCGTCTCGGATGGAACAAGAAAGTTCTTTGCATGCGAACCAAAACCTTGGATAGTCTACTGTATTCTTCAAGCAGATTATACCCAGTAGATATGGAGTCATAAGTCTGGTCTCTCGTGCAAGCAGAGGCTGCAGTAACAAGGGCCGAGTGGCTTCTTGACAATGTTCACCTGTTGTCAGTGAGCAGAACCCAACGACAAGCGTTTCACCATGGTGCTTGCTGGCGAGGGTCTAAGAGTTGGGGGTTTGCGGGTTAGGATCGTTGTTACTCTCTCCCTCTCTCTCTCTCCACCTATATGCTGGTCTGTTTGACTGCATGGAAAGGCAATAGCGTTGCAACTATGATTGTGTGGAATTCTTCCATGTAGTCTCGCGAACATTTCTCCTGCCACATCCACACGATCTTTCTCAACCGTCTACTTCGGAAGTATGTTTGTCTGTAACCGTATCCGCAATCAAAACCCCAGTGCTATAACCTAGATCAAACGTTGAACATGACTCAGCATTTAAACCAACTAGCTGCTACCATGCCAAGGAAAGCCTATTGCTACACATAATTACACACATATATGTATAATTAGTTGTATATATATATACACACATAGACCTATGCATGTAACCCGTGTCCCAATTGAAAACCCTTGCCCCCTCCCCACGTTGTAAATCTCAAACCCCCATCGTCAAATCCTAAACCCCCAAGGCCCCTGAAACCCTAACCTGTAACACCGGAAACCTAAGGCCGGCATGTCTGCGTGTGTGTGCGTGGGTCGTCCTTCAGGGAGGATCCCTTGAATCGTCATAGGAATCCACGTAAGATATCGGGGGAACACCATGTGCAGCCAATTTTAAGCCCTAAACCCCAAATCATAGACCCCAAAACCCCCATTTCCAGAGCCTTTCAACTTTATAAACCCTGGACCATAAACGCCCAATCCGAAACCCAGACACCTACAAACCATGCACACCCTTAGCTCCACACAACCTCAAAAACCCTCCGCCGCCTCGACCTTTTCTCGCTCCGAGGGCTCTTGTGCACCCGGGCAGATCGTCGGCGGCACGTGCGGCAACCTTCCGAAGGCTTCCAGCCAGGGATCAAAACGCCGGGGCCTTAAACTCCCTAAACCCTAAACCCGAAGTCCTAAAAAAGATCCTCACGACCGCCACCACCTCAGAGAGAGAGGGGAGAGACCCTGGACCCTATAAACCCTGAACCGTGAGAAGTTTTGATCAAAGCGGCTTCGGCCCGCCCCGTGAGGCGTAGCCGCTGGAGGTGTCGAAGGCCTCAAGTTGGCGACGGCGGGGTCTCGGCGTTTAGGGTTTATGGATTCTGGAGCTAGGGGGTTTCCTTCTTAAGGGTTTCTCCAATGCAGCCTTTCAACGGAAGCTTCTGTAAGAATCGTGGTCTTGATGGTTTTGCAGCAACACTTTCTCTGAGAGATCAGGCTGGTACGAACGACATGATCGTTTATGTTCGGGGGGAGGTAGAAAGTTTGGATTACAAGAGCCTAGAGAAAATTGAGGCTGAGGACATTGGAGCCTTCTGGTGGGTCGGAGTGCAGCATTTGGGCTGGGAGTGCAGAGGACAGAACCCCACATCGATGGTGCTCTTTGGGATACCACACCTTTAAGTCGTAAAGCCCTTATGAACCCTACACCTCACAAGCTCCTGCAACTGAAGCCAAAACCCTAAACCTTAGAGTCGTCCCAGAGACCCAAAGGACAACCATGGGCGGGGGGGGTTCCGGCCCTGTGCGCTTTAAGGGCCGTTTTGGGGTTTTGGGGCTTCGGCCTCGCCCTTAAATCTGATAAAAATGTACCTGGCTTTCTAGGCTTCGGGCTTAGGATCATAGGGTTTAGAGTCTAGGATTAAGGGTTTAGGGTTCTAGGGTCATAGGGTTACAGGGCTACAGGGTTATAGGGCCAAGGACTTTCAAGTCGAGTTTTAAGGTTAGGGTTGACTGGGAAACAACCCTTCTCCCTCCAGCGCGCCTTTTGTTGGGAGAAGGTGCTGTTCATCATGATTTCTGCACTACGCTTGACTAGGCTCACTATCTGATCTATAGTATAAAGAATCCTGAGGTAAACTGGGGGTGAAGGTCTGCTTCTTTGTGCAGGCCGTAACTGGACCCTATACAACCGCGCTTTCAAACGCTTATCACAACTATAAGTCCTTAAACGGGCAAATTCAAGGCTTTCCCACGAAACCCTCACCCTGTCAGTTGTAGTTCCCGAAACTTAGCCGACAAGGGCTTTATAGTTCTATCCCAAACCCATGCCGGCTAAACCTTAGGTCTGAAGTCTAAACCCGAGCCACTCAATCCGCCAAACTCCAATCCGAACTTCAATCCAATCTATCAAGACTTGGCGAATCAGCCGCCGCCTGCTCCCGCGCACGTCGTGCATCGACTTCACCCCCCATCGAGCGGCGTGCGACTACGCGCGCCCTTGGCTCCAAGGCTCTCAAAGGCGACGCTTGCTGCTGCACGGGTCTCTGTTAGGGATTTGGCAAGGTTAATGCTTGCTGATCTGGTTTACTCGATGTGAGGCCTTAGCGTTTGAACTGCCGTCCTTCTTCGTAGCTTGTTGAGAGCTCAGGTCTCCAGGGCGCTGCGGCACTTGGGCAGTGTTTTAGCTCCAAGTTCTGGATACTCTGGGGGGGGGGGGGGGGCTGTAAGGGGGAAAAATGCGACCTCCGTACTTAGGGCAGGGTTTTGGTGCATACTTTACCGTAGTTTTTGACGGGGGCCTTACTGCGATACTATTCCCAATGACCGGTTTCTAGATTACAGACGGGTTTGGCCTCAAGGCTTAAGCTTGCGAAGCTTGTGAATGCAGAAGCTCCAATCGCAAGAAGGGTAGTCCTGATAATTTGATGCAAGAAAGAAACAGCAATGGCAACAGACATGATTGACAAAAGATCATAGCCGTCACAGCACCGCTTCCTACCATCACGGTGATGAGCTGATGAGCAGGTTTGCTGAAGTTTGAGTGCTATCGTGCTGTCGACTATGACCACCGGCAGTAACTCGTCGTTATCGATGACCGGGATCCGGGCTCATGGCGGCCGGCTAACAAGTTGTCAAAATTAGGGCCCCTTTTTTGGTGCCCTAAATTTTCGGTGGCGTATTGTGTTAGGGACCCCCAAAGGGACCACAATTTCGACAACCACCCAAATGGACATGTTATGAGCAACAAGTCTGGAGTGATCTGGGCATGGCTTCAGGTTTGCATGACACTGCGCCTGCGGGTTTGGCATGCGCGGTGCAGGGTTTGCGGTGAGGGATACCGGTTCTTAGCCTGGCACCGTAAGAACTGAATTGCATGACAATGCCACTGAAGCAAGTTCTGGGAATACCAGAGCACACCACACTTTTGTGCAAATTTCTGTAGATACTGGAACAACCCTAAACCCCAAACCCAAATCCCAGAACCCTAAACCCCAAAACCCTGAACCCTACGAGCCCCAAACCCAAACAAAGAGCACGCATCTGGGTCCCCCAGCTTGGGTCCTGGTGAGCTGGGTGGCGACGGCGTGGTCGCAAGCTGATGCAGCAAAACAAACAAAAGGCTTCGGGGCTTGGGTTTGGGGTTTGGGGTTGAGGGTTTTTGGGTTTAAGGCTATGATATCTAGCGGCTTCTGGGTGGAAGGCTCAGAGTTCGGGTGTTGGGTATAGGGCGTGGTGTCTGCAAAGTACTATTGGAAGCCGACCCTGCGAAAAGAGAAAGAAGGTCGTACAGTAATATGTGGGCCGTGATAAATATAGAATAGGGTTTTGGCGGTATGGTATACCATAGTTTTAATAAGGAACCGCCCCAAAGCAGTAGAGGTAGTTATTAAGGCCCCTATGTTCATGGGAAAAACTGCGTGGTGCAGCGGTCTGTGCATATGGAAACAGAATCTCTCCGCTCACACTCCCTAGATTAGTATGCCTCACCATGCCTCGACACGTTCCCTTGGCTTGTTGCTTTGTGGTCCGTCTTGCGTGTTGGACTGCAAGCTTGATCTTGCCTGTCGAGTTAGCGGTGATGCTTCGGGTTGAGTCTGAGATCCATGGTTTTAGTCGTAGTATCCCGTAGGTCTGGGGTTGAGGGTTTAGCGTTTGCAAGGTCGAGGATTTAGTGTGGAAACCGCAGGTGGCATTTACAGTAGAACATTGGGGAGCCAAGTGCTGTTGAAATTCGCATAACTTTGGAGACTGCACAGGGAAGGTTTCCTGCACCAGCAACCACATGCAAGAAGAATAGGCCGACACCACTACGGTCATAGGCCTTACCGGGAAACCGATAATTGAAAAGCACTTTAGTTGAAGTTGAAGTGGGGTCGTACAGAATTCGGCCTGGCCCGAGGAAGCCGTCATTGAGTTCTTCCAATCAACTTTTTGAAGTTTTCCGCAATCCTGGAGCGAACTTCGCGAACCCATCAGCCGCACGACTGGCAAAACACTAAGATCCTTTGCTCTCGATAGCATGGCATGGTGCGCCCCCCTTCCTTTTCTGGCTGTCCTAACAACAAGGATTTAGCTCTGGCGGGCCTAAACCCCAGCACGAACCCACAAACCTAAGCCCTTCAAGCATCATAAATCCCGCATGTAATTCGATATCAAGTATTTACTCAACAAAGCCCCATACATGACCGCAACGATGCCTCCGTTGGCCGTTGCAGCCGGCCTGAAAAAACACCGGGACACAATGGAACAGGAACTCCACAAGATGCTTTGCAAGGTTTTTACGTTGGCTCCCCTTGTCCGTTTCATGATAAAAGGTATACTCTTCCCACCATGTAGCTTTTGGTAACAGTCCGAAAATCTGATCCCAAATGCTGACCTTATGCAAACCCTCAGCCCTAACCAATCAAGCCATAAACCCTTTAAGACCCTGACATTGGACACCATAAGTATGGAAGTCTGCAGACTGGGTGTCGTAGTAGTCTTTAGGGAGAGCTTTCAGGGTGTAGCGGTTAGAGTTAGAGAATCCGTCATGCTAAAGCAAAGATGCCGACTGTCAAGCCCCAAGCCCCCATGCCACCAACGTGGCGCGCCCAAGGCCACAAGAAACTCCAGCGTCAACCGGCCAGCATTCCACGTCTCCGATCCCAACATGCGATTATAGGATACGGTGTCTGTATTCTGTTTCTGTTTCGATTCAAGCTAAACCCTTACCCCAAGTTGCCGACCACAGATCTCTAACCATCAATGGGACACTGAAAGGCACTGCAATCTCTGCGCTGTAGTAAGGATGCAGTAAATGCTAGGCTAAGATACGCCGATATCCGCTAACGTTGCGTCTCGCGGTTGGCCATAGTGGGATCTCCAAACCCCTAAAGCCCGTAGCACCAAGCCCACCGGTCCTAAGACCTCTTCGTCAATCGCCGGAATATAGTAAGGTCAATAAACTTAAAGTTCTCCCACTGACTATCTAAATCTTCGAAACCAAGGAGGCCTCCAGAGGATTGCCGGCGGAAGAAGGCAGAGAAAATGCCGGTGCCTGGTTGACCCTAACCCGTAAGCTCCATGTTCTCATACATATTGATGTAGATGTGGATACAAATACACATACATATAGGTAGGTAGAGATATGAATATGGAAACTGATAAGGAAATGGACATGGGCATATATGGATAAACATAGATACAGAACCGCTTCTATGATTATGTGTTCATCTCTCGTGTACTGGCCTTTCGTCAACCCCTAGGCGCGAGAAAACGCCTTGAAGGCCTCTCTGATGCAGAGTTTCGGGTTTGGGGCTTCGGGTTTACCTGTCGCGGGTTTGGAGGTTTCAGGTTAGTGTTCCGGATATCTGGCTTGTGGATCAAGTGCAACTTGGATTGCTCGGATGTCGTGATGATTTGTGCTTTTTCGTTCGAAATATTTGCGGACAACAAATCTTAAATCGGAGAGCCCGGGGTAGGTTCAACAAACATCGGCCAGGACGAAGATCTTCGGGACAGAGCATCCGCAACTGATGGAAGAACCCAGGGACCTTCACATTTTATGCTCAGCCCCGAATCCAGAAGCCGTGCAGATGAGAATATATATATATATATGTGTGTGTGTAGGTATGTATATATATATATATATGTGTATATATATATATATATACATACACTTTTTTATCTATTTATAGAAGAACCTGTAAAGGTAGAGTCATTTGCAACAAAGAAGCCCACAAAATCCCCAACAAGCCCGGCTGCTGCTCGTGCCTAGATTCCCCGTCGAAGCCGATGAAGTGATTGGCGTTTCTCCTAGCAGGTCGTAAAGGGTTCTGTCAAGGGCTCTTGAAGTGAATGAAACCCGAACATACCCGATCTCTCTACCAGGAGTACTAGGAGTATTTTTTGCACAAGGCTCTCACCGCAGACTACACTACGGGTACTAAACTCCTACACCCCTTCAGCATATTCTGTATACTTGACATCCTTGAGGAATTGGTAAGCCGAAAAAACACCATCCGAAGACAACCTCGGCCGATGAAATGGAAACTCCGAAAACTCATGACGTGTTTGAACCCAAAACACAAATGACATGGAGGTTTGCAACATCTGAACAAAGGGTAGTTCTACCAGTTCTACCGTCCTGGAGTCCTACTTCACTCATGCTATCCCCAAACTTTCACAAACCTTGTGGCAAACCCCGTAGCACGACGGCATTTGCTGTTCGTCATGCTCTTGGGCCGCCAGTTCGGCCTGGACCCACACACCACTGAGCTTAAGCGGTTTCGCAGCGCTGGCCCCTGCCGTTGAGCTCAGTGGCAGAACCATCGCGCCGTGGCCCCTGAAGCCTCGCTGGCGCCAGTACTCTTCAATGTCCGGCAAGCGGTTAAACCAGATCCCTTCGCCGTGTGACCTGGCCACATATTCCTTTGAGGGCAAGAAATCTCACATGTGCATAAAACAAAGAACCGGAACTGGTAACCTGTTAAAGGCGACGCTTCCCATTTTGTTGCACGCGGCAGTGCAGTTTCGCTGGCTTCGGGCTGAGCACCCCCTCCCTCTTCCCACCAGGTTTTTCTGCAATCTATTCTGATGGAATTCCTCGCTTCCCTTCTTGGTATGGTGTAGTGTTCTCCGAAGTACGCCCGGCCAGTTTCGCGCCGGGCGGGGTCGGGAAGACACCCCAAAATCCGGGCACACAGTTTGGGGATTCCCTTCTTTGTCGGCAAGCCCAACCAATGAGCTGAAACGGGAAACAAGCCAATGCACAACGAGGATCTAACTTGTAATGCTTTTCATATTGGGAGGTGCAGGTCAGCTAACGAGTGCCGCTTGAATGACCAGTTTGCCTCCGAGGCACCTAAAACCGTAAAGCACATATTGCCTAGCTCCCCAACCTAGATTGCCTACGGGTTGAGGGATTCAGGTTTTAAATCAAAGCAGGACCCGAAAAGAATCCATCCATACCCTACACCCCTACACGCTACTCCCCTTAGCCCCAAACCCCAAGAATCTGCACCTTACAGCCTGGAAACCCAGATCCTTAAACCCCAACCCCCAAGAATCCATACCTTACGCCCCCAAAATCTATACCCCCAGCATCCCTCCCTTACACCCTAAAGCCCAAGAATCCATACCCTATACACCCCTAAAGCCCAAGAGTCCATACCCCCAACTCCCAAACTTAGGGAAGCCTTGGTCCCTCCACAAGCCTGGTGGGTGAGCCTCCGCAGAGGGGTCTGAACCTTTCCGTTCAAGTCAAGGGTTCCTCTGAAGGCCTCTAAGGGTCCATGGTAGTAGTAGTAGTAGTAGTAGCAGTAGTAGTAGGAGTGGGAGTAGGAGTAGGAGCAGGAGTGGGAGAAGGAGTAGTGGTCGTTTCTACTTTGGCCTAGACTAGTCCCTGTCTAGGTACTTGGCTGCCAAAGTATATATACCAGCTTCATGAAAACTTCCCTCGACGACCCCAGTGGTACAGGGAATGGGGTTTCTTCAGCGATCCTGGAGAAGGGGCTATTGATAAACACAGGTTTAAGGTTCAGGGTTTAGAGTTTCAAAAGCTAAGGTCAAAGGTTTAGGGTTTAGGGTTTCAACACATAGGTGCGAAACTAGCTCCTGAACAGATACTTATGGTCACCTGAACCTAGATGTCTCAATGCTAGACACGAGAGATGTTTAAACCCTCGTCCCTCCCGGTGCAATATTAGCCACGATACTTGCAAACCCTACAGACTTTAGCCGCAGAAGCCCAAACATAAGCCCTGAAGCCTACAAAAAGCCTTGCAGTCGAGAAACCCCAAACCCCAATCCTTAAGGGGGACCGTACTACAGAACCCTATAGCACCCTATATGGAACCCTATAGCACCCTTGATAGGGATCAGGGTCTCGAACTATTTTTTCAACATGAACCCTCAACCTAAGCAGAGCCTGACACTTAAATACAAGTATGCTAGACCCAGCATAGATAATAAGTCCGATCGTATCCCCAGATAACCTACCTCTTTTTGGACTTATCTAAGGAAACCATACTGTGGAACCCTGAGTTAAGGTAGATTCCTCACGGTCCAGGAATATATGGTCCCTAGAAGCCCTAAAAAATCAGTGCTTAGGGTTTCCCATATTGCCTCTACACCCCAGTCCTTAGAATAAGTCCTGAACCACCTAAGACCCAAACCCCGAACCCTTTAAACATGAAATCTCTGCATTACAGCACGTCAGAAGCCTAAGGCCCCAAGCAGTGTCGCCCCTTTTATAAGCCCGGAAACCTATAAACACGACAAGCCCTAAGCCCTAAGCCGCAAATTTCTGAGAGCCTTTAAAGCCCAAACCCTAGGCCCTAGAGCCCTGATAAACCCCTACATCCAGAAACCCCCGACCCTAGAACTCTGCGTCCCGTAAGTCCCAGCCCCCAGCTCTCCAACAACAAAAAGCAACAACCATCGAAGCCCTA
Organism: Symbiodinium sp. CCMP2592; assembly: GCA_905221615.1. Classification (NCBI taxonomy): domain Eukaryota; class Dinophyceae; order Suessiales; family Symbiodiniaceae; genus Symbiodinium; species Symbiodinium sp. CCMP2592. Next base: position 754,910 of record CAJNDT010005869.1, on the reverse strand, counting down.
AACCTCTATCTACAACCCTGTCAAACCTCACAGTATCCCACACCGCCGAACCAGCCCTTCAAGCCCCCAACGGCCAAATGCTAAACTCCAAAGCCCTACGCCCTGACCACCCCCAAAAACGCGGTCCCCTGCAGCCTATACGAGAAATCCTAAATCCAAGTCTTGAAACCCCATCAGCTCCCGACGCCCTCGGCTCCTTGTCACCCCAGAAGCCCTAGCCCCAGAAATCTGGACCCCCCGGGACTGACGGATCAGAACAACATTAAGTTAGGATCCAAAAACTAAACCACAAATATGAACATAAATAACAAATGATCAAACAAAAGTACCTGTAAAACCAAAGGGTGAGGGATCAAAAGCAAAAACTGGTCGTAGTAGTCGAGTAGTAGCAGTAGTACTAGTCGTCGTCGTCTCGTCGTCACCGTGTTATTAGCAATATTACGAGTAGTAGGGGGAGTAGTAGTGGTACTGGTAGTCGAAAGTAGTTGCTGTGCATGTCACTGTGTCAGGCGAAGCTTTTTTTCCCAACGGTGGCGGTCCCCTTGCAAATAGTGTAATCTGCAGCATTTGTCCTGTTTTGCATCAAACTATTGAGAATAACAATTTGCTAGGCCCTGCTTTGCCGGATTACAGTTTCGAGGCTGTCTTGTGTCAAGCCCTTGGGTAATTGCAATTAGCAGCGTTCTGTGTTGTCTCAGGCTATTGGGGGGCTACAGTTTCGAGGCTGCTCTTTTTTGTCAAGCTGTCTGGAAATTACAATTTTCGTGGGCTTGCTTGGCATCAAGCTCTTAGGGAACTCCAGTTTGCAAGGCTTTCTTTTGCTTCAAACATTGTATGTGTTTGGAGGGGGGAGGGCTTCAACTTCGAAGCCTCCTGTCTTGTGTCAAGCTATGGGGACTTTGAATTTGCCTGACCGTGTTTTGCATCAAGATATTGGGGAATTACACTTTGTTTTGCCTCAGTTTGCAAGGCCTGCTCCAAGCTACTGTGGCACAAAATTTCGAGGGCTCTGTCTTGTGTCAAGCTGTTGGGAACAGGCCTTCCTTCCTTCCTTGGGTCCTTCGGTTATTCCTTCCTTCCCCGTCCTTCCTTCCTTGTTTCCTTGCTGCCTTGCATTTTGGCTAGTTTAGTCTTTTGATCCAAGTTTAATTTGCTGATCCTAATTCAAACTTTCTTGATTTCAGTTACAGTCTGTTCGATCCCCATCCCGCCCCACGGACCGTGTACCATACCTCATACTCAAGACACTATACTCAAAATACCCTATAGTCCTGTAGGCCCTGCCCGAGTCCCTGTCGGGGATTTCGCAACGGAACCTGGAAAACCCCTACACCCTAATATCTAAATTTAATGCAACATTCAGTGGAGGTTTCAAGGGGGGCCCTATCGTAGAACCCTATAGTACCCATTAAAAGACCCCTTAAAGCCCTGAAAGGAACCCCAGGCCCTGAACCTCGCTTATGGGCTTCTTCACAGGCTCCTTCAATGGCTACTATATAACCCTGAACCCCTTCTGGGCTACTTCAAGGAGAAGCAACCCTACATGGAAGCCTTAAGGGTTCCTTCAACGGTTCCTCTAAGGAAACCCTTCATTCAGGGTTCCTTAAAGGTACCCTAATGGAACCCTACAAGGAGCCCTTAGGGGCTCCTTTAAACGGAACCCGTATAGATTCCTTAAAAGGAATTCCTATAGATCCCTAAAAGTTCCCTTAAGGGTTCCTTTAAATGAACCCCGTACCTGAGGGCCCCCGACCTGCCAGAGTCGATTTGGAGTCGCTCTTGGGAACCTTTGAACAAGGCGGGCTTAAGGTTTACAAAAAGGCATCTAGAAGGGGTTCCTTGAAGGGATCTAATTATGAGGGGTTCAGGGGGTTAGGGTTCAGGGTTTAGGCTTTAGGAGACTTGAACCGCTTTCGAGAACCTTCGGAGGCAGGTCGGCTTCGCAAGACCCGGTCTAGTTTAGGGTTTTGCGCACACCGTTGGCATACTTTGACAAGGGACTTAGGGAAGACACATGGAGCACAAGCTGCGTTGGAACAGTTGAAAGCACACACCGAAGAACGAGGATTCTTTACGGATTCCAGGCTAATCCATCATAGACACATATTACTCAAGCTACGGAATGGGGGGGGCAAGTCCAGAACCCTCATGTCATATCCCGACTGTGTTGCAAGCTTCGGAATTATTGCCCTCGCATTTTTCAGGGATCATCTGGGTTGGAGGTCCATCCGGAATTCAGTAAGGTGCTGGTGCTGAACCTAGCTGCCTGTGGACCGAGCAACAAGCTAAATCAAGGGTTGTGCCCGGAAGTTTGGGTTTGTGGTCTTATAGGGCTTATGTATTGTGAGCCCCCAACCTAACGCCGGAAACTTGCACACCTTCTTCCAGGAACTACCGCCCTACCTGCAAATACCCCTCCCCGAGAAGCAGGTCTGTACACGGTTTCAATCGGGTGCATGCGTTCGGGGTTAGCCTTTCGGAATGCGGGTGCGGGTACGGCTTGTGGAAGCTGTACATCAGGCACTCCGGGTTCAGGGCTTAGGGCAGCAACTTAAGAAATTCTGCAAGGACATTGGACAGGGTTCCCGGTTAACCGAATCCTAGAGAACACTTACGGGATATACGAAGGCTCGCACACACAACGGAACTCTGTCACTGTCCAGCTCAGACTACATTGGACAGCCTTGCTTCAAGTCGAGAATGCACTGTTCCGTGTTCAAGGCTCAGCAGAGCTCTGGTCAGCTAGCAGAAAGCTGCCTTTTGGGGGGGGCTTCGTTCGTGTTCTGTGAAAACATTCGGAGATATATGAGTGACATTACTGCGAGGGTTTATCGGTGTCGAGTGCAACAGCAGCAAAGCAGATTTCGGGTTCCCAAACAACTCAAGATCTCAAGCCCAAGAACCTTCCAACCCAAACCCAAACCCCAAACTTAAACGTGAACCCTCAACTGAACCCAAGACCCTAGACCCGAAACCCAAAACTTTGACCTGAAGTCTCAACTAAGCCCAAACCCTAAACTCTAAAGCTTAACTTGAACCATCAACTAAACCCAAACCCAACACCCGAAACCCTAAGCCCAAAACCCGAAGCCCCTAAACCCCTAAACCCGAAACCCCAAGCCGAACGTTAGAGGCAGCTCAGCTGCAGTCGTTGCCCCATCTCGGCCGGGTGGTCCGCCTCCGGAGCCTCAGGAATCTATCATATCATCCAAAACCTCCTTCAGGGGTTTAGAGTTTAGGGCTTGGGGGTGAGGGTTTAGGTTTAGGGGTACTATGTCTTTAACAGTGGGGAGTTTATTTTGTCTTCTTCTTGGGGCGGTCTGGAGCCTTCCGAGTGGGCGTCGGCGTTGTACGCTGGTCCAGCCGCAAATCCTGCTACCAGAGGGTGAATGATTGCAGTATAGGTAGACTCTCAGTCGTGACAGTTATGTGGAGTCCCCGCGGCTAGTAGCTTCAGCCTTAAACTGGGCAGATCCCGGAGCCTCTTAAAGATGCTTGAGTATTGAGGTTGATGTTCGAGTACCCGGGTCTGCGAGTACGAGCCTAAAACCCTAAACCCCAAACCCTCAACCTCTAAAGGGAACCGCCTTCTGTAGAACCCTAAGGTACCCTTAAGGGTTCTTGGGTTCAGGGGTTGGTGCCCTATAGTCAGGTCTGATGATCAGGGTTTCGGGTTCAACAGGGTTTAGGGGTTATAATCACCAGGGCTGATGATGGGTCAGGGCACAGTCTGCGTATAGTCTCCATTGTAGTTCTTTTTTTGTTAACCAATTTGATATTAGAGGATCTTAACCATAGAATTGGTTAGTCAGAGCAAGGAACAACAAAGGCGACCTTTGGTAGGAGAGCGATACCAGCCCAAAAGCCCTCCTAAACCAGGGCGCAGAGACGGCCGAACAAAAAGCTGGGGTCAAACCTGAACACTTTGATGGCAACAGGGACCTGCCTAAAGACTAAACCCCAAACCCTGAACCCAAAACCTTGAACCCCAAACCCTACATGTAAACTCTAAACCCCAAACCGTGAAGCCTAAACCCCAAACCCCTTGCCCCCTTAAAGAAGATCAGATCGGACACCGAGCTGCGAAGCGCCCCTGAAGCAGCAAAGTCGGGGTGGTTGGTGTTGATGTAGGCCATCCTGGGGAGAATAATGTCGGAACCATTTTTTAGAATAGGCTTTGGGCTCCTTCACAGTGCAATAAGGAGCCTTAAGAAGTACTGGGGCGAAGGTGTCGCAATATTTTTGAAACCAAAGAGGGACCCCAAGTTAGAGCACTAATGGTAAGAACTATAAGGGAGCCTTAATCCGAAATTATCAGATTCTATTACCCTGAATTACATGGAAGGACCCTGGAAATGAGATCGCTACATTGCTGAGTTCAGGCATCGTGGCCTCTGTAGCCAGGCTGTAGAGGTTTATTTACAGTTTAGTATCATGGGTTGAGACGAAGCCCTACAACGCCAAATACACCCGGGCAATGTTCGGGTGTGAATGGGGCCCGTGTGTATATAAGCTACTGCGTTCCTTTAGGGGGTTCTTGGTGCGTTCATGGCTGCCGTGGATTCAATGAACGCCGTGGCCGCAATGCTCATCAAAATACCAACTGCAAAGCACAAATCCCTCCGACCGGACAAGTTTTTGACTTTCCGTGATATGCCGGCCCCCAGACCAAAGCCCTGGCAGCAGTGTCCATCTTGACCGGTGTCCTGGCCACCATTCCTCGCAAGATCTTTCCAAGATCAAGAAGATCAAGGAACATTCCACGGGATGCTCAGCTGCAAACATGAGCGTGTGTCAGGATAAGCAGGCCCCAGCTGTCAGAATCGTAGCGCCACGGTTTTGCATGGGTGCTGTGAGGAGTCGGCCACCACAGTCTCTGTTGGAGCGGCCATATACTGCCAGCCACAACCACATAGCATAAGACAAAGCACAGCAGCCAGCCAAGACTACATCCGAAGCACAGCAACAGCCTTGGCAAGGCTTAGCACTTAGGACTTAGGGTTTAGGGTCGGGGTCCGAGCTCAACGAAACAGGCGCACGATGAAACGAGAGACCACACCAGAACCTGCAGCAACTTCCTTTATAGAACGCCTCCTGCAAATCCTTCGCCGCCACTGGTGAGGCTGTCACGGAACTATATTACGAGCTCGAGAAACCTAATTAGGAGTGCTAGCGTTTTGATTGTGAAACCTAGTATAGGACTTTGGACGTCGGAGTTTTCGCCATTTGGATTTAGGGTCAAACTTCCATCGGAGCCTTAAACAATCTAGGAGCCTTAACCATTAGAACAGTTTTCCTTTAAAGGGCTCTAGAAACGTAACTTAGAAAAGCATTTCGGAGGATATGGTCGTCTAACTACCCAGAGGCTTTGACAGGGAGAGCTTCAGACTGGGTACGACTCTTGAGCCCATGGCAGACGCAGAAGCCTTCAAACCTTCAACTGCATTTATGTATCTATACATATATATATATATGTCTATTTATCCAAAAACCTACCATTTTGAGATCTCTTACCGCGTCAGCTCGGTCCGGTTGCTCGAAATGCTAGCACTCCGTCCGGTTGCTCAAACTGCCAGCACCTCCGGCTGCAGCTGCGGCTTCTCCTTCCTCCACCTCTAACACCTCCTCCTCTGCTGCCAGCGGTGCCTCTGCACGGATTTGTTGGCAGTTGTTGTTGTTGTTGCCGCTGCTGCTGCTGCTGCTGCTGCTGCTGCTGCTATTGTCGTTGCTGCTGCTGCTGTTGTTGTTTTTGCATTAGACACTAAATCCGACCATCCTGATATAGAGGGCCCTATCATTCGCGACAGCACTTTGGGCCTACATACAGTCAAAAAAACACATGAAGGAACATGCTTACTATAGCTATTCCCCTAAACCCAAAACCTGTAAGAAAAACCCGAAAGGACGTCACCACTTGCCCGGCCCGACAAATGCATCGAAGCGGCTCGATTGCGACGAGATCCTCAGCTTCAGCGTCTCACGCGATATATGTGTGTGTATATATATATACACAATGCATACATACATACATACATATATATATAAGTGTGTGTGTGTAGCAGATATGTATATATATATATATATATGTTCATGTTTACATGTATAGCCCCGATCGAGGTCCTCAACAAATAAAACTACGAACCTCTGATCCCTAAGCCTAAGCTTTAGTCCTAGATTCCTCAGCCTCAAACCACGAGCCCTAGAATGCTTATAGAAATCACCATGGACCCTGTGGTACCCCTTAAAGTACCTTTGTAGGAACCCCTTTAAGGCCTAGGTATATACCATGTAGGCACATGGGTAGTACTGGGACCGTATTTCGGAGAACTACCCATATAGAACCCTGTACACACCCTCATAGTACCCTTATAGAAACCCTTAACCCTTATAGGCCCCTTTAAGGAACTCCAAAAGGGATCCCAGTTCAGAGGCTACCCAAAGAAACCCGTTTTGATGAACGTTAAAAGGGGACCCTACCCCGAAGCCCGAGACTTCGAGCAGAATTCGCGGCCCAGCCGCCCGAATCATCGCCAGGGTCGGCTCCAGGCAACGGCTGAGGATGTCCCGAACCACCTAGCCCGGTCGTTGAGGGTTTAGGGTTCGGGAGTTTAGGGTTTCGGGTTTATGAGGGTTTAGAGGGTTGGGGGTTTAGGGTTAGGAGCTCCCTTTTTTCGGGTTCCTTCTGAGGGCACCAGCGTTGAATCTGGATGCCACCTATGTATGGAGCTTGAGGGTTTACGTAGGTTCTCAAGGTTTGGGGGTTAAGGGTTGAGGATCAGTGCCAGTATAAGACTCCTGTAGAGCTGTACCTACACAGCGGAGACATCAGTTAGATCGGGGTTATAACATAGTTACGGGCTAACTCGGTTTAACTATGGTGTAACTTTTTTAGGGCTGTTTAAGCAAAAAGGATGGTGCAGCTTGAATTGGCTTGATTTAGTGACTTACGTAAAGTGGGTGAAGGTGAGCAAAACAACTGAATAATAACGACATTTAAGATAATCGAAGCAAAACCCTCCCAAATTCCTGAAGATGAAGCCTGAAACCCTAAACCCTAAAAACTCTGCGGGCATCTTTTTTGCAGTCTCAGTGCAGAAGGGTCACGAACTCACCTTCGGCGAGACTCCAACAAGGCCGAGAAACGTTGCAAACGTCACTGAGGTAGGCCAGCACAGGGGCCGAGGCATTGAACCTCCACTTGCTGTAGGTGCAATCCAGCGGAGCGACGGCCGCATCCGTTCTGGACAAGGTTCTAGCCAGAGCCAGAAAGTCGCTTTGGCCTCGCTGGACAAAAGCATCCACGTGCAGAGCCAACTCGGCCGTCAAGACGTAGAAGCCCTCGGTGAGCTCTCCTCCTTTGACGAGCACTGCAGAGCTGCAGCGCAGGTCTGAGCAGTCCAGGTGCTGCTGCAGCAGTGGATCTGTCCGGATCGGTGGAGCGAGCCTTGGCGAGAGGCCATACCCGACGGAAGCTTGGGTATCCACCTTGAGGAGGCGCAACAGCACCGAGCTTTCGAAGGTCGTGCCTTCGAAGTTGCTGTGGTTGCGAGCTTGCTCTTTGAAGGTTTTGTTTTTCCTTTCACAAACAAAACAGTCCAGCATCCTTCGCATTGCTTTAGTTTGTTCGCCCAAGTGAAGGCTGTAGTGGTGCTTGGGCCGGACCTGGTCTTGCCCGTAGTACTTTTTGAAGCCCTGCAGGTGCTGCTGCTGCAGCTCCAGAAGTTTGGAGCAAAGCTCGGGCCGAGCCTCCAATTTGCAAAGCTTCACGAGATTGCAAATCAGGCATAGCCGGCTAAGGCTTTCCACTGCCGCAACAGGCACTCCCTTTTCCAGCAAAACCATCCTGGCGAAATACGTCAGGAGGGGCAGCAGCGACATGGTCTGGCTCGAATCCCCTCTGTAGTCTGAGTCGAAGGTCAACAGCTTGGCATCGAGAAGGGGCCCTGCCTTGGAGCGGCCGCCAACACCTGGCTTCCAAGGCAGATCTCCCAAAGCAGCAACCTGATGCTGCTTTAAGCCGATGCTGTCTTTCGCAGCACGGAGGAAGAGGCTGACCTCTTGTCCTACGATGCCATTGCACCAGAGGCAGTGCATCGCATCGAAAAGACAGCCTTCCACCGTCAGCAGACAGGAGTCTCGGCAAACGATGCTGTCGGGGTTATATATCCAACCCAAAAGTTTTTGGGACTCCTCAAGCTTGGATTTCACCCTGATGCCGGAGAGGAGCCGCATGTATTCGCTAACCTGCTGCTTCGTTTGTGGCAGAAAGGCATTGAAGTCGTGACATGATATATCCACGAAGTCTGCTCTTTCGCCATGCTTGATAGCGATAGCATTGCGGCACCTTAAACACGGCCTCATACCGGCATGCGATTTCGCACTCACAGCGGATGTGAGTGCCGGCTCGTCCGCCAGCAGCGAGACCCGTGTCGTTCGCAGCAGCACCGGGCCTAAAGACCCCTCCACAGCGAAACCCTCGAACACACTGCTTTGCAGCATGTCCAGGATCGCAGCTATGACCGCCGGCAGGCCTCCCTGAACCTGGTTGAGGAGACTCTGCCGGATGCAGGCGACCGTGCACCAGGCGAACTCGGACGTGCAAGCTCGCTGCAGGTCCATCCAAGTCACGTAGACTAAGTAGGACCGCCGCAGGTTGTCCGGTCTGAGGACGTTCCCCGGCACTGCTTCGTCCACGTAGAGAACCGCATTCATGCCCGCAGTTCCCGCCTGCCGCACGGCCTCACTCAGGAGGTCTCCAAAAGAAGGACAAGCTCGGCACTTCTCCTGCACCAGCCGGTCAAGCTGGACAACAGGGAGCTGCACGGACCTTTTCTCGCCTGCAAGTGGAAGGGGAAGCAAGGACAACAGCTGCCGCTCGGCCTTCAGAAGCACGGCTTGCTTTCTGCTCCCCTCCGAACCCGTCAGTCGGGCGAGCACCTGCTGCAGCAGCCTTGGCGTAAGGCTTGGCAAGTCTTTGAGCTGCTCTCGTGCCGTGGGCAGGTCAAGGACTCCTGCTTTTCTTTTCGTGGGACCCGACATGGCCAGGAGGCCTAAGAAGCTGCTACAACTGTTTCACTACGAGGTCTGTGTCTGCCTGTTTAGGAGTTGCCAGGTTTAGGGTGCTGCACGGCAGGACTGTGAGTCTGGTTTCCTTCGTGGATGGTCTGTGGCTTTTCTTTTAGGACTTGCAAGGTTTAGGGTGCTGCACGGCAGGACTGTGAGGCTGGCTGGCCTGTGGTTTTTCTTTAGGACTTGCAAGGTTTAGGGTGCTGCAGGGCAGGACTATGAGGCTTGACTCCTTCGTGGATGGCCTGTGGTTTTTCTGTTTAGGACTTGCAAGGTTTAGGGTGTTGCACGGCAGGACTGTGAGGCTGGACTCCGTCGTGCACGGCCTATTGCTCTGAGCCTCGCGGCAAATGTCCACGTGCGGAACGAGAAAGGCGGCTTCGGCACAGAAGTCCTTGCATGTACATGGAAACGTGCTGGAGCTCTTTGTTTTCCATACCGGCATACTCACAGCGGATGTGAGAGCTCCTCAGCGAGACCCGCGTCTTTCGCAGCAGCAGCACCGGGCCCTATAAAGACCCCTGCAAAACTCACGACACATTTCAGAGATCTGCATGTATAAAACATGCACCTACTCTTTGTCGGGGCTCAGAGTCCTTCTTTTCTTCTCCTGCTTCGGCAGAGGCGTCGGAGGCAGGGTCTGCGGCGAGGCAAAAAGATCCGCCGAAAGAAGACGACTGGGCGGACTGGTCGCCGGCCAGGGGCTGCCTATCAGGCTCTGCGGCGTCCGCTGTGTGGCCTCGGCCGTCTGATGCTTGTCCTGCAGCCGAGCCATCAAGTCGGTCGCGGCAGTGTGCAATCGCAAGATTTCCGGCCAATCCTGCTTCTCCTTGCCGTCGACGAGCTCCGCCGACATGATTGCACTCGCGGCAGCGAGCAGCTCCTCGGCTTCCTGCCGATCCGCTGCCGAAAAGGACCCGGCTCCGACCAGGGTTCGGAGAGTCTCGGTGCACGGCGCCAGGAAGTCAAGAGCGGTGTCCGTGTGCGGCCGCTTGCGGTTTGCAGAGGGTGTCCGAGCCGGGGCCTCTTCCGTGGCTTCTGCAAGAGTAGGCCGGTCTTCTGCCAGCACCTGTTCGACCGCAGGAGCGTCTGCAGTTAAGCTGCTGCTGCTCCCCGCCCCTGCTTCTGCGGCCGCCTCAGCAGGCAGCGGCTTCCCGGCATGGAAGGCGCTGCGCAGGTCTCGGAAGCTTTCCACCTGCTGTCCGGGACCTTTGAAGACGTGGACTCCCCGCTCGTCCAAGCGAGTGACCGCCTCCGGCTCCTTCTTCCGTCGCTTTGGCATGCTGTCCCCCCACTACAGGCGGAGGAGAGCACGGCTTGAGCAAAACAGCAACAACATGCCGTGGTTGAGGATTTTGCGAAAGCTTCCAGGGCGGGCAAGGCAGCACTGCGACTAGCAACGTGGATTTTTTTCTAAACGCAGGAGTGGCGGAGCGATCGAGTGTCAGCAACACCGAATTATATTGTATGGCCCTCCCGAAGGAGAACGAGCATGCAGCTGTGCGGTTTACCGGCGACCCCTGCAGTGACTGTCTGCAAGCAACACTCTCAAGAACCCTTCTCTGCTGCATGCATGATTACATATCTACATACACACACCTGCATGGTCGCCGGTGCAAAAAACTACTCTAAAAAACTACAGACTCAAAAGCTCTCGCTGTTGTTGTTCATTCTTATAAATATTATATCCGGATGCAGAAGCAGCCGGGCAGCTCAAGGCTGCAGATACATGCACATAATTAATACTGTACGGCTTCTGGCTCGCTCACGCACCCCTCTTCGCGGCCGTGCGGGGGCGCTTTGCCTTGGGCTCGCCTGCCGGCGCCGCGGCCTGCTTGGCCTTCTCAGCAGCCTTGCTCTCCCGCTTCAGCTTGGCGGCCGCGGCCCTGCAAAGCTTCACGTCCTTCAGCTGCTCCGCTGCAGCCTTGCAGGTGGGCTTCACCTCGTCCTTGCGGAAGGGCAACACCGGCAGGTCCTGCAAGTTCTCTTTGTTCGCCAGGGTGTGCTCACAGGCGTTCTTCCACTCCCCGAGCTTCCGCAGCATCCCGAGCAACTCGCCCTTCTTTGCCTCCTCCAGGTCTGCCGGCAGGCCCGCCCCCGACACCGCCGTCTGCAGGCTGCACCAGGCAGCACTCACTTGAGGCAGGGCCGACTTGGCCAGGGCCAGAGCGACCTTCCGGAACTTGGCCTTCTGCTTGTCTTCCTTCTCGTCCGTACGGTCCGGCTTCTCGTTCTTGCCCGGCTTTTCCGGCCGCTGCACGTCCCACTCCTTGGGCACCTGCTTGCCAGCACACACCTGCTTCACCCGGTTCAAGAGCTCCTCGCGGACGGTCTTCTCCGTCTCGACACAGTACTCGGAGTGGACCTTCAGGCGGTACGTCGTGCCGCCCAAGGCGGGGTTTTCCTCCGTGTCGCTGCAGGCGTCGATCACGTCCTGTGTGTACCCTTGAGTCAGCAGCACCGAGGCAGGAAGGTAGGAGCCGCCCGTCTCGCTGCGAGTCTCCGAGACTCGCTGGCGAGTCAAGGTTTCGACGAGCTGAGACTGGATTGTCCGCCAGCAGGACGTGCCTGCGTCTTCACAACCTTTCGGTGTCGCTGAGGGAGTTGAAGGTCGACCAAGCACCGAGCCGGCGCCACAGCCGCAGCTTCAGGTTTCTGCAGTGCTTGTAGACCTGCTTGTCGTCCTCCTCGACAGCGTACTCCTGCTTGCACTCTTTGCAGGTCTGGACCTCTTTGGTGGGCTCTTCCAGGTTTGCTCCGGCACGAGACTGCTGCGACTGCAGCTCCTCCGTCTCGGCTGCCGGTGCTTCCTGGGAAGGGGCAGCCACAAGCTGGGTCGGTTCAGTCTCGAGCGCCATGTCAGGCAGGAGGGGTTAGAAGGGCTTGGAGGCGAACTGGAACGAAGGCTCTCGAGCCAGAAGCTGCAGCAAAGCAGGAGGCTTTCTGCGAGTCTGCGGAACCCTCAAACCCTGAAAAGCCTACTCTCCCGAATTTAGACCCCTATGCCGGATTCCAGGGTTCAGGGCAGGGCTCGACTTCATTCTGACTTCGATTCGACTTCGCTACAGTTTAGGGTTCCGGAGGTCCCGACTTCAATTGAAGTCAGGGCCCTGCCAGGGATCCTGGCTGCACAGTCCCTATGAGGGGTTACAAACTTCACCAGGACTTCTCTACAGGAAGGCATCCGGGAGGTGCCGACTTCAACTGAAGTCGGGAGGTTCTTAAGCCTGCCTGCAGGGGCTCCGACTTCATTTTGACTTCGCTAGTCTTTCACTGGTCCGGAAGCCTTTCTCGGAGTCTTTTAGGACTCGGCAGGAGCCGCTCAGAGCTGTTTGACTTCTGTAGTCTTTCACTGGTCCGGAAGCTTTTGTTGGACTCTTTTAGGGGCCGGCTTGACCCGCTCGGTGCTCACAGTCGCACCCGTCTGCACCACTACCTGGGCCCGGACCGAAAGCAGCAGCTGCTAGTCCATTTCATGCAAGACTTCGGCTCGCAGCTCCTGTAAAGCAGGCTGCTCTTGCAGTCTCTGCAGCACATTGGCGGCCTCAAGACTCGCCGTGGAGAAGTTCTGGTCCCATTCCGTGCCCAGTCTGCGGCCGAAGTAGTGCGGCAGGATGCCTAGGCACAAGCGAAGCTCTCGCACTCGATCCCGCAGCTGCAAGGCTGGCACCTGCCGCAGCCACGACTCCAGGTCGGTCTCGGGATCTCGCGGCACGAAAGAGTAGCCGCTCCACATGCGGTTCTTGTTTCGGCAGCCGTCGAACAGCTGCTCCCACATCGACCGCAGGCACGCCAGCACCCCGATGCACTTGGCGAGCACGTCCCGATTGCCAACCGAGCGGAACTGCATGATGAAATACAGTGTCTCACGCACCAGCTCCAGCTCGTGGTCTATCCACTCCTCCGGCGGCGGCAGAGGCACCTCGCCATCGCAGGGCTCCATGAGCCGCTTCCGCAGCTCGCAAAGCTCGCTCCGCGAGAAGTCCGCCATTCTGCGGCAAGCCCCAACACAAAAAAGGGAGCCAGCAGCTGCGGCCATATGCAGGGCAAGTTTCGCAACGTCTCCTCTTCAAGTTTTCGGTTTAGGGTTGAGGGCTTTGGGTTTAGGGTTTAAGGTTTAGGGTTTAGGGTTTAGGGCCGATAGGAGAGGTGCAAGGTTTCTATAGGGCTGCATACGGTTCTAGAGGATTGCATAATTTACGATATAGAGCCCCCAGGCTTAGGGTTATTATAAACCGGTCTATATTTATGGTTAGGGAGTTAGGGGTTTAGGGTTCGGCATCCCTGTACACCCTACTACAGAAGCCCTGCACAAACCCTACCCTTCCAACCCGAAACCCTGCACAAACCCTAGGAGGAAAACCCAACAAGCCTCAACCCCGAAGCCCTAAACCCCTACACCCTAAACCCTAAACCCCTAAAAGCCAGGCAGTCGGATTTTTTTCTGGAGCGGACGGCGAGTCGCAAAAGGGCTCCTTGGCTTCAGGGAGGGAGGAGCTGTGCTGTGCTGTGCTTGAGGCTTTAGGGTTTTGCGGAGCTGGTTTGTGCTTGTGAGGCTTTGGTGGGGTTTTGCCGGAGGGCTAGTGGCTTCCGTGCTCCCCCCTCACTGCCGCCGTGCAGCTGCCGTGGCAGCGGGCGGATGGATGCATGCCGTGGCACGATCACTGCTGCTGCAGCAGCTGCTTCATGGTGTCTTGCCACACCATCCGAAACAGTGCAGCAGCAGCACTCGGCCCGCCGCCTGGGCCGTCGCCACCGCCGCCGCCACCGCCCGGATCTCGTGGGTCTTTGTCCCGGTCTTTGACCGGAGACCGCGACCGGGCCTTCGATCGCCTCCTACGTCGTCTGCGGCGACTGTCCGAGCTGCTCGCTCTGCTCGCTCGCCGCAGCTTCTTCGCCGGCGCCGGCTCTCGCTGCTGCTGCACGGGCTTCGGCGGCGGCTGCACGTGAGCAGGCTTCGGCTTCGAGGCCGGCTTCTGCAAGGCTGCCGGCAGCGGAGGAGGCGCCGTCCAGATGCTGCCGCGGTTCGCAGGCGGCTTTCCGCTGGGACTCGAAGCCACGGAGGAAGCCGGTGCTGCATTGGCCGCCGTCTGCATCGCCTCCTCCAAGTCCGGCGGGCAGTCGGAGTCCTCGAAAAGGGGAAGTGCCCGTTGCACCAGGCCTCGTAGTCGGCCTGGCCCCGGGACACGCAAGTGTCCCAGGGTCTCGCCCCCAGTTCCCATCTTCGCCAGGCCAAGCACAGGGCGCTGCGACGATGGGACCTGTGGCCTGCCACCGTCGGCACCAGGTACTGGTGGCAGCGATTGCAGCGGTAGGTCCTCGCTGCATTGTTTCGCCGCCCTCGTCCCCGCTTCCCCTTCGCTGTAGCCTCCGAGGCGTCCGTCGTGTCCCGGGGGGCTCCTGCCGGCGAGCTCTTTTGCGAGGCCCTCGTCGTGTCCCGGGCGGCTGCTGCCGGCGAGCTCTTTGGCGAGGCCCTCTGAAGCTGCTCGTGCAGCTGAGCCTTCAGCTCCGCCTCCCGCCTCCTCGCCCGTGCGAGTGCTAAAGCACTCGGCCCGTCTTCGGGGCTACGTGGCCTCGCCGGCTCCGGAGAGCGGCGGCACAGCCGTACTCTGCCGCGGCTCCGCTCGCTGCGGCTGCGGTCTCGGCGGGAGCGGCGGCTCCGCTCTTTTTCTTTTTTTTCTTTTTTTTCCTTTTCCTTCTTTTCTTTTTTTTTCTCTTCCGCCCGCTTCTCCCGGCCGCGAGAGCGGGTTCTCGAGCAGCGGCTCACCTGTGAGGGCCCCGGTATCCTCGGGTCTCGAGGCCGCTCCGCCGCCTCTTTTTTTTTCTCCACCTCCTCTTTTTTTTCCTCCTCCTCCTCTTCTTCGTCCTCCTCCTCCTCCTCGGAGGAGGTCTCGGCTTCGGCGGCCTTAGCCGCCTTCTCCTCCTCTTCTTTTTTCTTTTCTTTCTCCTCGTCGTCGCGCATGGGCACCTGCGAGCAAGGCAAAGGAAGGGTTTAGGGGGAGTCTAGGGTTTGGCGGGTTGTTAATATGTATATATATATATATATATATAATATATATATATATATATATATTATTTAATTATTTAGATTTTGCAGCGGCGGCCGTAGCCAGCCCACTGCACGTCGCAGCCTGCAGCGGCGGCCGTAGCCAGCCCACTGCATGCCGCAGCCTGCAGCGGCGGCCGTCAGCCCACTGCACGTCGCAGCCTGCAGCGGCGGCCGTAGCCAGCCCACTGCACGTCGCAGCCTGCAGCGGCGGCCGTAGCCAGCCCACTGCAAGTCGCAGCCTGCAGCAGCGGCCGTAGCCAGCTCGCTGCAGGAGCCTGCCTGCAGGGGCGGCCGTAGCCAGCTCGCTGCAGGAGGCTATAGTGCCGGCCGTAGCCAGGCATGCTGCGAGGAGCTTCTGCAAGCCAGCTCTACTGCAGCGGCCGTAGCCTGCTCGCAGAGCTGGATGCAGCATAGGCGGCCGAAGCCTGCCCCTGCAGGCTCCTGCGGACCACCGCGGCCGTGGCCAGCTGTTGGTCTCATATATATATATATATATATATATATTTTTTTTTTTATTTATTTATTTATTTATGTATTTATTTATCTTTTAATATATTTACAATTACAAGGAAAAAGGCGGGACGGGCCTTCGCCCGTTGCAGGGCAAGCCCCCAGCCCACCTAAAGCGGAGCCAGACGGCTGCGGATGCGGCAGTTGAGGGGTGCAGCAGGGTCTCTACAGGGAGTAGGGCTTAGAAGCTTCTAGCTTGCAGCTCTGCAGGGTCTCGACTGTTCTTGCATGCAAGGATATCTGCGAGCGATTTTTTTCGGATGACTCAGCGGAAACACGAGGGCGTACATCCTGGCAGGTAACGACACTTGGCACACCCGGACGGACGGGCGCTTATGCGATCCTCCCAGGTCATGCCCGGCACAGCTGCCCTGCCAGACGGAGCGGCGGGTGGCTTCGCGGCCGCAGCAGGTCTTTTCAAGGCCGGCGAAGGCTGCTTCGCTGCAGGTCTCTTCATCGGCTTTGGCTCTTTCTCAGCTTCTGGATTCTTCCCTCCCGAAGCTTCTGGCTCGTCGCCTTGCAAAGCTTTCTGGAGCTGCTTCGCTGCGGCAGGTCTCTTCATCGGCTCTGGCTCCTCCTCGGCTTCTGGATTCTTCCCTCCCGAAGCTGCTGGCTCGTCGCCTTGCAAAGCTTTCTGGAGCTGCTTCGCTGCGGCAGGTCTCTTCATTGGCTCTGGCTCCTCCTCAGCTTCTGGATTCTTCCCTCCCGAAGCTTCTGGCTCGTCGTCTCGCAGAGCTTTCTGGAGCTGCTTCGCTGCGGCAGGTCCCTTCATCGGCTCTGCCTCAGCCTTTCGCTTCTTCCCTCGCGAAGCTTGGGGCTTGTCGCCATACAGAGCTTTCTGAAGCCGCTCGAGGTGACTTTCCGCCGTTTCCACGGCCGCCGGCTCCTCCAAAGCCTGGGCTTCGTTGGTCTTCTCCTCCGCAACCTTCGCTTCCACGGCCGGCGGGGCCTCGCTGTCGCGATCCAGGATTGCCAGGGGCTCACGGTCCAGGATTGCCAGCGGCTGCTTCGCTCTGGGCGGTTGTGCAACAGGCAAAGCCGGTGGCCGCCCCGACCCGCTACTCAAGCTACTCGACAGTCCTTGCACGAGGGCGCCCAGGAGCTGCCCTGCGTTTTCCGGCTGCTTCTTCAGCTGTGCACTGCTCTTCCGAAGCGGTAACTTGGAAGCAGCGAAACCGAGCTGCTCCATGCTCACCTTACCTCTCGCCGGGCCCTCCGGGACATACACAGCCTGGGCCACTTGAACCGGCAACGCAGCCGCAGTCTCGGGCAGCATCTGCAAGTGAAACAGCGGGTTGCCGTGAGCAGTAAGCAAGCGCCGAGCTGCCGGCTTGAAACTTTCAAATTCCGTCTGGAACGTCTCGGCATCCGGCAGCGGCATCTCCAGCATCAGGATGCTGAAGATCAGCACATTGCCCAGAGTAGGCTCCGTCGGATGTCGCAGGCCAAGCTCAGCTAAGTACCTCAACACTTTCACGCTCACCTGGTCTTGCATGCGACATCCCTCTAGCTCCTGCCACTGGCTCCTCTTCAAGAACGGCACAAATGCCGCAAAGTCCTGCAGCTGCCCCTTCTTCATGCACGCCTCGCTGGAGGGGATCGCCGCGACCGCTGCCTGCACCTCCTGCACTTGTGCATCCGTCCACACGTTCCGGTCTTGTGCATCGTAGATGCGGCACGCCTCGTCCGCCGACAGGGTGGCTGTCTTCGCCAGTAAAGACTTCAGGACCACGTGCTGCTTCTGCTGTAGCTGCTCGAAGTTCTGCAGGTGTCGAACCTGCTTCAAAAAGTTTTGTGAAGCCAGAAGTTGCTTCACAACGGCCGCCATTGCGGCCACAACTTTACAGCTTGGGAGCCAAAAAATGCCACGGATTCCTACATTTACATAAACCCTGCTAAAACCATGCAAAACATGTTACATTCCGCACAACTTACGGTAATCCAGGAAGCTAAAACGATGCGGATTTCGATCGATCTTAACACCGGCTAACTTTTTTACCTTCCTAAACACAAAAAAAATAACTCCCCCTAACTCCACTTTAACTTTTTGGAGCGTGTCGCTAACTATGTTATAACTCCCGGCTAACTTTATAAAGTTAGCCGGAGTTATAACTCGATATAACATGGTTATGCCGGGGTTATAATGGGGTTAAATGGGGTTATAACTCTGATCTAACTGATGTCTCCGCTGTGTACTCAAGCTCAAAGTTCACCAGAAACTGGAAGCTTTATGGGCCCTGACCCTCCTCAAGCTCAAGCTGCAGCCCTCGACCTAAAGCCCCGACACCCCGTGCCCTCAACTCATAACCCAAAACAAGTGCCCATGGAGACATCGCGAAGCCAGACCAGCTCAAGGCGACCGTCCAAGTCGGGAATGCTGTGCCGTAGCTGTGCGTCGCGCATCCTTCTGCACAGCTGCCGCGAGGAAGCGCGGAATGCTCGGATTGAGCTGGGCATTAGATGCTGTGCAAAGCGGTGTCATATTCATATATGGCCGTCAAACATAGGCAGCATCATCCGGAGATCGAGGCAACCATATCGTGGCGATGCCTCGCTTTCCGGTAGCTGTTGCGATGCTGTGCTGGTCATGCAAATATGCAGGCCAGGCGGTTGCAAAACACCAAAGCCTTTGCAGTGCCATGCCAATGCTGTAAATGCGAAACGCCGATACTTGACTACATCAAAGCCACGCCGTGCGATGCGTTGCTTGTCTTACGCCTTGCACGGCCCAAAACCAGAATTTGAAGATTCTACGTTTCCCTCTAGTCACAAGGTGCTCTGACCTAACCGGCACTATATAACATGTGTACATGTATGCTTCGCCAATATGCGGTATATATAATATATATTCCTTTTAAATCTCCTCCATCCCTGCAGCCTGAACTCCAGCCGTGCAAAACCGACTCTCGCAGAACTGGGGCTGGGCACTGCGAACACATTTTCCCGAAGCCGGACAAATCGCCGAAACCTCAGCTCCACAATGGGGCATCCATGGGTTGCAATGTACAATAGGGTTCCTTCAAAGGGTTCTTATACAAAGGTAGGGTATTTCAAGGGTTCCTTGAAGGGGTCTTTAGGGGATCTATATAGAGGTGTGTAACTTTGCGTGCGCGCGCATAAGATGTTGCCAAGCTTTTACACGTCTTCACAGGGTGTGACAAGGTGTCTTCTAGGGGCTTCGGAGGGCGTTGCAAGGTCTGGCTTCTTGAATGGCTTTATAGGCCTGTTACACCTCATCGGGCATGTTCTTGCCGGGTGAGAGTTCCCCCGAAGTCTAGTTGATCATAACACCATGTTGCCGTACGCACTCAGAACAGGATACCCTATGCGCTAAACCTCCTAAACCCTAAACAGCATGGGTCTCAACAGCCGCAAACATTTCGTTTCCCGCAAGTATCATATTCTCGGTGTTTTTGATAAACAACACTTTGGATTTGCATGTCTCCGCACAAGTTTCTGGAGCGAGGCTCTCAGGAACTTCTTGGCCACCTTCATCAAAGTGCTCTTGTCCGCCATGCCATCTGGAAGTGCCGGTAGCGAAGCAGATGCCGATAGTTTGAAACCCACGCTCTTCAGCATGTCGTTGGCACCAGCATCGTGAGGAGTCCCCTGAACGGTGTGTGCCCTAATGCGGAAATCCATCTTGGTTCGCTTGCTGATGCCCAGCAAGCAATGTGGCAGTCGGCCGTCGCAGAAAACAACTTGGCTTCCATGTGTGCAGGCTGCAAGACAGGATCTAGAGCGGGACCTAGGGGCCATAATGTTGATGCATAGTCTTGAGTTTCGGGACACATACTCAGACGATTCATTCAAGCGATCATACTATGCCCCGACCAGGGTGGATGTGTTAGCGAGGAAGTGGCAGCACTGAAACCCTCACCCTCACCACGAATCCATCAACTCGATGGCTCCTCGCAGCTGCATTGGAGCCACCTCTGAGACTTGTCGGAGCCCTTGGAACAAGAAACTAATCTCAGAGTCGCACAGACTATTCTCAACAAATAAGCCTTGAGTCCTAGAAACCCTACTGTAAACCCTACTTGTAGCCCAAACTACCCACCCTCCAGATGTCGGCTCTTGAGGGCGGCTGAAAACCCAATCTTTTAGGGGCACGCGTGCATCTTACATAGAGGTTTTTATAAAAACCTCTATGGGTGTTTATAAAAACCATCATGTCCGCTTTGCTCGGGTCCCGACTCGGGAAGCTCCGACAGCATGAGCACGCGCTGCAGCCTCGGATCGGAAGCTGCGATCGCCCCAATTACATAACCCTAAGGGCCGACAGCACCTGATACCTGGGTTTTAGATAATATATAGTTCTGTAGGTTGATGCTTGGGAGAGTGCATGGCTATTTACGCACTTGAGCCCTCAGGGTAAGGACTATGGGATTTGGGCTGTAGGGCCTTACAACCTATAGGGTTCAAGGGCCAGGTGCTTGGGTCGGTGTTTGGGACAATATTCAGGCTCCGATATGGGATCCTACACAATGTTGGAGCGAAATTGAAAGCCCGTTTCGAAAGGGCAAGGTTCCAAGGTGCTGAGGAAGCTTTACGGTTTCTAGGCGTATGAGGTCCCTACACCTTATAAACCAGGCTCTGCGTGTACGAGGTGCAGCGTTTTTGGATTTGGTTCAGGCTGCTGGCACGATTGTATGGAAGCCCATCAGGGCCGAGATGTTCGGGATTACCATCCAGGGTCCTCTGCGGAGTCGCCCTCGCTGGTGGTTTCATCGTCATCACCAGTAGCATCCGCCTACCGTGGCTAACAAAGGAAGTACACAAAACCAAAGACACTGATGATGAGAACCAGCCACGGCTCTTGACCATCCGCCTTGGGCCTGCCCCAGAGGAAATCCTGGAGGGCGACGCATCGCAGCTGCAGCGAGACCAGGCAAGCACGATAACAGCGCCTGTGGTGTCAGGCCCCCCGAGTGGCCTCCAAGTCTTTGCCGGTTTCTTGGCGGCGGGGAAGGACAGCAACAGGGGCAGCTTGCAAGACTGCAACAGTCTCCACTCAGAAATGACCAATACTGCCTATACGTCTGTTTCACGACTTCACGTCTCGCGAAAACTTCGTTTCTCGCGAAGACTGGTCAGACTATCTTCGAAATTGAATGCGGATACCCGAACACGCCTGGTCAATGCTTTGAATTCACTTCCCATTTAAACGATGGAAGAACTTCGTCTTATGTCTGACGAAATCGACAAATAATTTGCGTCGGAGTAGGCTGCGGCACACACTGTCCGAGAGGCTGAACGTCATGCTATATGTCTCTGTCTGTCGCTTCTGGTTCTGCACGCAGGCTTCTGCGGGGCGCTGAAGAGATTCACTTTGCTTTGTTCGCCCGTAAGCGAGTACATCTGGCTTGCTTCTTCTGTCGGAGAAGACGTTTCGATTGTATTTGACTTCATTCTTCGCTATAACCACGTACCGTCAAGCGAATTTCTGCGGCTTCTCCTTCTAGTGTGTCGGAGAAGACGTTGTTGTTTATTTCTTCTCCGTAAGAAAAACAGATTCAATTGTAGTTCACTCTGTTCCCTTTGCTTTGTACACCCATTGGCTTTCTTGTTCTTGTCTGTCGGAGAAGACGTTTCAAAACAGCTCACACTATTTCTTCGCTTTAGAAGGGAGATTCAATCCCCTCCGGCTTCCATGAAACAAGAGCACGCTTTCTTTCCTTCGCAGCCCTTCCAGCCTAAGAGTAGGGGTTCCTTAAAGGGTTTGGGCTTTAGTGGCCTTAAGAATTAGACGGAGGGTTTGAGGTGGCATATTATAGTGGAATTACGCAGGGACTAGAAGGGGACAGCAGGAACCTGAAGCCCTCTCGACCCTGAAACGGGTTTGATGCTTGCAGAGATGAGGGTGGAATTTGGAAGAGGGTTCTTTTAAAGGGTTCTTGTAAAAGGTATTTTGCGGGTTCCTTTCAAAACGAAAGACCTACACCCACTGGGACCCAATCCTGAAACACTAAATGACCCTGAAGCCCTAAACCTAAACCCATAAATCCATCCTACAAAAGCCTCTGAGCCCAAAACCCTACAAAGCCCTAAACTTTCCGGGTGGAAACAGCCTAAACCCTACAACCCTCTGGGCCCTAAGCCTTAAATAACCCTAAAACCCTAAACTCACGGAAAAACCCGCAATCTCTTGAGACCTGGTGCACAACTTGGGCCCGTACTCGTCGAAGACTAACTCTGCACACTGGAGCGAAGGAGCCTGCCCGACGCTCTCGCTGATGGGGCTTGGGGTTTTAGAGTTCAGGGTCGGAACTGCAGCTTCGACTTGATAGAGCCTCACTTGAACCACCTGCAGCATCTCCAAATCTCATGTACCATCAGCCCTAAACCCTAAACCCTAGCTGGGGCAGGCTGGTCTGCTTCTGTTCCGCAGTGTGGACTCCTTCACATACTATAACCCGGAGGGTTTCAGGTTTGAGGCTGGAGTAATTACTATAACGTCTTAGAGCTAGAGCAGTCTTGTTGCGCAGGCCGTCACTTCAGAGTTCTTCTGGCTGGGCATTGCTACGGGCACAGGCACTTCAGAAGCATCCAAACTAGATGAGCCACCTATCAACAAACCTACAATACGATGTATCCCAAACTCGAATACCTGCTTCTTGTAAGCCGTTGAGGCCCTGTAATCCAGCTGGACGTCTGAAGATTGGGTCCGTTGGACCGTCGGGTAGATAGTGGTAGGCTACCCTGCAGGCCATGTAAATCCTAGAGGCTCAGTCCGAAGGCCAAGCCTAAAATTACCTCCTGCCCTAGGCTTGGACACAATGCCCGGCATGCTGCACTGCTGCATCGACCGAGAAGTCGCTATGTCGTCATGCCGCCTGAACCTCCTTGCCTTACAACAACTCAAAATCTCTCTTTACACACACAGCCTAGGTCTGAGGCGCTCAGGTTTCCGATACCGTACCCTTGTCAACAGGGCGAAAGTTGCGACACAGCTATCCTATCGGACAACTATGGAACGTCTGCATCTCCTCACCCCGAAGCTCAGCCTAGTAGCAAAGCACACTTTTACTCTTTTTGGATTCTGACTTAATGTTTCCTAGCCTGACTTATTTCGAGGCTGCTTCCCAAAAAACGTGATGAGACGATCCTGTACGACCCAAGAGCTCAAGCCACGAGATCTGTACACCTCGGCCTGAAGCTCGAAACCTTGAACTAAACCCCAAACCCATCCTAGACCCTAAACCCCTAAACCCTAAACCTTAACTAGACCCTAAACCCAAAAGCCCGAAATCCATCCTAATTAAACCCTAAACCCATCCTAAACCCGAAACCCAAAACCCATCCTAAACCCCAAGCCCTGAACCCATCCTAAACCCCTAAACCCCACAAGCTTCCGTCTCTTCTGCCTGCAGCTTGGCCACCTGCGCACTTAGGTTCGAGAACTTGGATAATAAAGGGGCCTTGGTCTATAAGGGTTACTATAAACGATTATGGATCTATAAGGGTACCATAAGATAGGGGCCTTAATCTTTAGAAGAGGGTTGTGGGGCCGATTATACTATAATTACAACAAGGAACCCTCAGACTAGTATTGGTAATTATTTGGGCCCCGATAGTACTGCCCCCCATGGGCTCGGGCCTCCGGCTACCATTGAAGGCCAAGGGTTTAGGGCCTTTTGTGTTTAGGGTTTGGGGTTTGGTTTGGGTTTGGGGTTTGAGGGTTTGGGGGTTAGGGCTTCGGGCTACCATTGGGGGCTTTATATGTCCATATCATGAATACCTGTCAACTGGCACTGCGGCATCCTGGCTGAGGATTCCTAGGGCCCCGGATCTTTGGCTCAGGCCATCGGCCATTACCCAAGAGGTGCGAGCACCTGTAAGAGTTTTATAAGTGGGAGAAGCTTACTATGGAGGGTCCAAAACTTCATGTTCATATACTCCCCACAATACGAATCTACAACGCTACTACGTATCCCAAAACGAATCACCTTGCTGTTGGGTCCTCTGGCCCCTGACAGATGCTTCTGTCGATAATTGTTCGCAACCAACAAGATATTTTAATTTTTGGATGGTTGGATTAGGTATTCATTCAAACCTCCATAAAGAGTAGCCCAGTCCCGACCAGAATAAGCCCCAATGCTCTCAACACATATTTGGCTTCCTGCATGAGAAATTGCCAGCTCAGGCCTCAACCCAAAGCCTTGACCGACATAACACTCAACATAGTCATCTCATACTCAGAGCGTGAATATGTACTACCATTATGGGATTCGGCCCCCCAAAGACCATCCTTGTCATGGTGTTGGGGGCCCAGCTCCATAATTAGTACATATGGACCCTCTCGGATAGCCTGTAAGCCCCTTAGACCTGCCATGCAGTATCCCCCGCAGTGTAAAGCCTAGTAGTATACTGATTCTTAGATTCCTAAACCCAGCGTTTCAGGGCACAGCGCTAAAACACGTGCATCACCCTCAAACCTAAATCTTCAACCCCTATAAGCCCCAAACCCAGAATTAGTTATGTAGGGGCCTTCACAATAAGAATCGGGTTTGGGGTATATTCTACTATAATTATTATAAGGACCCCCCCGGACCTCAAAAACAAAAAAACTGCTCTGAGTATTAAGGCTCCAAGATGAATGGTTCAGCTCTCCCGGATAAGATCGAAGTGCCTTTCGGGGCACCGCCGTTTTCCAAGATCAAGCTTTAGCCGTACATTGAATTAGAGAAGTATTCGTCAAGATGTACTTTCCAAGAGGCTCCATATACGCAGCATAATGTTGATGGTCTTTTGGGGCCTAATTCCATGATTCCAAATGGACCCTGTGGGTTTTATGAGCTTGCATCAAAGTAAGTCCTGGTAACATGCCAAGATCCTGGATTTGCAATAGAGCCACCGATACCAAGCAAAACACACCCCGCACTCCATAACAGGGTGCTTCTGCAAGCTACCGCTTAGGGTTGAACATCGAGCTTCTTGTGTCTTGGGATTTAGGGCTTCGGGAATTGAAGCTCGTGCAAAGCGTGACACGAGCACGTGGTATAATTGCTGTAAGAGTATGAGTACGATGATTCTTCTTGTTCCTTGGAACATTGTCCTTGCTACTGCTACTGGGATCAGAGTAACATGACATTCATCATTGTTGCTGTTCGTAGCTCTGCTATCATTACTACTATTATTACTACAGTCAAGCTTAACGTCGTTGTTGTGTCGACGGGATGAGCCCACCTGTCTCCGCACCAGGATCTCAAATGCAACCTGGCACCAAGTTGGAGGAGTCTAGACTGGAAAGTTTCTCCGAGGGTCCAAGGGTCAACGTAGTTCCTTTATGGGCTTCCTCTAAGGGTGCCTTTAAGGTTCGTTTAAGGGCTCCTTTAAGGGTTCCTTCCATCCCAAGAAGTCCAGCACCGTCCACCCACAACCCTCAACCCTTTCCAAACTATAAACCCTTAACCCTTCCTAAAGCCGAAACTCTTACAAACCCGAAACCCTACATGGCCACCCACAACAGCCCATGAATCCCCAAACCGTACCGGCCTCTGAGGTGAATCACGGATTCAGAATGTTGTAAAACCCTAGGCTTTAGGGCTTAGCGTGTGTACTCAAATAATACGGTAGGTTGCTAAGCATATAATATATAACCCAGTAGCCCGCTGGAGCTTTCGGGAAAATCTTGTGCCTCACAAAGCAGACCGCTCAAGTAAACCCTACCATACTCTTACCAGCCCTAACACATCCTAACACCCTCTGAAGTTGAAGCCCTGAGCCCTGAATCCCAAGTAGGCCCTTTGGTTTAGGGCTTAGGGTTTAGACTTGTGTTTGAGTCTGGGGCTGAGGAACCCATGCCTCACACCCCGAGAGAAGTATATGTTGCCTCCGTGTGCACAACTCTTTCTGCAAGTCTCCCCTAGACGCTGCCAGGATCTTATCCTGTGCGCTGCATTCACCTGGAGTCTTGAATTCCATTCCCTGTCAACCCAGACCTGAGTTAACGGTACCGGCACTTAGAGCTGCCCAGAAACTCAATTGTCAATGTGGGTGTCGGCTGTGGGTTGTTCAAACCCGGAACGCCCAAACCCCAACCTCAACATCGCCCGCCCTGAAGCATCGAGCAAATGAGACAGTACGCGCTTGGACTGCTATGAACCTGATACAACGGGTTCAATGCGACCACGACGGCAAAGACCAGCACCAGTATGGCTGGTGCTGTGTTGCTGCTACTCCAACTACCATGTGGGAACTTTCACTCACGCTCGCTATCACTACCACGGCCAAATCGCCTCGGATTGCCCGCTAACCAAATCCTGAAACCCTAAAGCCCCAACGCCACTGCTCGAAACCAACAAGCCCTGAAAACTGTAAGCCGGAAACCATCCGAGACCCCTCATCCCTAGGCCCTAAACCCTGGACCCCGATACCCTAATCCCCTACACCCCCAAACCCTCGAGCGTTCCTCCTCTTTCCGATGACAGTATCAAGCCAATGTGCCAGCCAGGCTGATGCTGAAAAGGGCGCCAACTTGCAGGATCAGGCTTGGATACAGGTACTTCTAACCCAAGATTGGCAAGTTCCCTGATCCTTCGACTTGAGACGGTCCCGAGGATCAGAGAGAAGCATTCAGCGTGGCCGTTTCGAGATGCCATCAGAAAAGCAATGCCTTCGTTTGTTAGCTGCATCTGCCTCAAGGAGCAAACCTGAGTTCTTCTTAATGGATTTACTGTGAAAGTTACCATAATGAGGATCGAGAAGGGTTCGTTTAAGGGATCTATAATATAAGGCTTTCTATACGGGCTCCCTTAAGGGTTTAAGATTTAGTTTGAGTTACCAAAATGGGGATCTAGAGCAAATAATGTGGTTTCCTTCGCATGGTAACTTAAACTAAACTACAGTAACATAAAAGGGATATTCAGTAAGGTGATCTCCTCATTATGGTAACTTAAATAACAATTTCCGTAACAAAAACCCAGAAACGCACTACTTCCAGGTGGCCTTGCTGTGAAGCAGACTGCAAGGCAGTGGCACCGTCGTGATTAGCGAAGTTCTTGGCACCAGACTCCAGCAGCAAACGAACGACTTCCACGTGGCCGTCTTCGGAAGCTAGCATGAGAGCAGTGACACCGTTCTTGTTGGCTATGTTGCTGTCCGAATCGGCCTCAAGCAGCGACCACACGACTTCTAGACGCCCGAACTGAGAAGCCAACATGAGGGCAGTGATGCCGTCCTTCGTACTGAAGTTCTTGTCGGCACCGGCTGCCAGCAGCAAACGCACAATTTCCACATGGCCTTGTTCACAAGCTAGCATGAGGGCAGTGACACCATCACACATGGCGCAGTTCTTGTCTGCAGAGGCCTTCAGCAGTAGATGCACAACCTCGGTGTGGCCTTCCCGAGAAGCTGCCATCAGTGCAGTGAAGCCGTCACTGGTGGCTAAGTTGCTGTCGGCACCGCTGTTCAGATGCAAACGTACGACATCTTCGTGTCCGTCTGCCGCAGCCAGCATAAGGGCAGTGAAACCGTCATTGTTGGCTACACCCCCATCCGCATCAGCTTCTAGCAGCAAGCGCACGACTTCCGAATGTCCGTCTGCAGAAGCCAGCAGAAGGGCAGTGCAACCGTCCTTGTTGACGACGTTCTTGTCCGCACCAGCATGGACCAACCAATTCACGACCTCCAGACGACCACTCTGGGAAGCTAACATTAGTGCAGTGCCGCCTTCCTTGTCGGCCAAGTTCTTATCGGCCCCAACCTCGACCAGCAAACTCACGATGCCCACGTGGCCTTGTCCAGAAGCTAGCATCAGGGCAGTGACACCGTCCTGCTTGACGAAGGACTTGTCTGCACGAGCCTCCAGCAATAGACGCAAAACTTCCAATTTGCCGGCATGAGAAGCTGCCATCAGTGCGGTGAAGCCGTCATGAGTGGCTAAGTTACTGTCGGCGCCGCCTTTCAGAAGCACCCGTACGACTTCTTCGTGTCCGTCTGCAGAGGCCAGCATTAGAGCAGTGACACCATCACTGTTGGCCAAGTTCCAGTCTGCACCAGCCTGAAGCAGCAAATGGACAACTTCTAGGCGCCCATACTGAGAAGCCAACATGAGGGCGGTGACACCGTCTTGTTTGCCGAGGTTTTTGTCGGCGCTGGCCTCCAGCAGCAAACGAACAACTTCCATGTGACCTTCTTGAGAAGCTAGCATCAACGCAGTGCCACCGTCATGTTTCACGAAATCCTTGTCAGCACCGGCCTCCAGAATCAAACGTGCGACTTCAAGGTGGCCGTCTTCAGCAGCCAGCATCAGGGCAGTGCCCCCGTCAAGCTTGGCGAAGTTCTTGTCGGCACCCGCCGCCAGGAGCAAGCGCACGGCTTCTACGTAACCCCCTTCAGAAGCTAGCATCAAGGCAGTGCCACCGTCATTGTTCACGATGCTATGGTCGGCACCAGCCCCCAGCAGTAAACGCACGATGTCCACATGGCCTTGTTCGGCAGCTAGCATCAGGGCAGTTACTCCATCAGGCTTGGCACAGTTCTTGTCTGCACAAGCGTCCAGCAATACACGCGCAACTTCCATGTTGCCGGCATGAGAAGCTGCCATCAGTGCGGTGAAGCCTTCAGAACTAGCCAAGTTCTTGTCGGCACCACCATTCACGTGCAAACGTACGACTTCTACGTGCCCTTCTGCAGCAGCTAGCATTAGGGCAGTGACACCGTCATTGTTGGCTATGTTCCCGTCTGCTTCAGCTTCGAGCAGCAAGCGCACAACTCTCGCGTGGCCATCCGCAGAAGCTAGCAGAAGGGGAGTACAACCGTCATTGTTGACGACATTCTTGTCCGCGCCAGCTTCCAAAAGCAAATGCACAACCTCCACGTGGCCGTACTGAGAAGCTATCGTGAGCGCAGTGGTGCCTTCAACGTCGGCAGGGTTTATATCGGCACTGGCCTCCAGCAGCAGTCGCGCGACGTCCGCATGTCCCTCTTGCGATGCCGCCATTAAGGCTGTAAAACCCTCATTGTCGGTTAAGTTCTGGTTGGCACCCGCATCCAGCAACAAATGCACGACTTCCACGTGGCCTTGTTCAGAAGCTAGCATAAGGGCAGCGACACTATTATTGTTGACGAAATTCATGTCGGCGCCCGCCTCCAGCAGCAATCGCAGAACTTCCACGTGACCATATGCAGATGCCATTATCACTGGACTCCTGCCACGCACATCGACGACGTCCGGGTGCTGTGGCCGTTGCAACAAGGCCTCAACCTGCAGGTGTTCGAGCAAGCTGAGATCCGATTGCTTAGGTTCATATCGGTAGTTGTCAAATTTAGGGCCCCTTTTGGGTACCCTAAATAATCGGGGCCGTACTATATTCGGGACCCACAAAAGGGACCCTAATATAGACAACCACCCATGGGTCGGGACCCTAATATAGACAACCACCCATGGGTCACCCATGTATAGCGGCCCAAAGGTAACTAGACGAGGGCTTCGGGACCCATTCTACTACAAGTCTAGGAACTATAGGAGTCCCTGGAGATGGTACAGGGAGTTATTCAAGCTTCTAGGGTACACAGTTGCTGAGTTCGTAAGCCCCAACAGGTGTACACTTTCAGTTTTATAGTGGGTAAGATTATCCCAGAAAGTGTAAAGTGTATCCACTCAGCTACTAAGGTTAAACGTCCGGTGGGATAGAATGCCATTTGCAGACACGAACCTCTGACGTTGAACCGTTCGTGCAGGCCGTTATCAGCTCATCCGCCTGCGCTTGTGAGGCCGCAGAGTATGAAAGTAACACCAATTCCAGTTCCATCGGCGAGTCCAACTGGGCAGAATCATCCAGATGATTGCCACAAGCAAAGAGCCGTTGCCTGAATCTTGTGGGCAGTCCCAGCAGCCGATGCAACTGTTGCTTCAATGCCCTCACATCGCTCACTTCTTCCAGAGGTCTGCTCGCCACCTGCAGGCTCTTGAAAATTAGGTGTAAACTTCTTGCGGGGCCCGATAAGCAGGATCCTACTGAGTACTGTCTATGGGGCTCCTTGTTTCTGAAACAGCCACCTCCTCCCCTGACAGCATCCTGATGCGCAGCATTGCGTGACAACTGAATCGCGCAAGGCTTTGAGACTCACCAAGCACCGCCGGCCGCTCTCCCGCTATTGTAGGTATTTTCTTGCAAACATGCGCGTTCGTATGGAGGCCCTACAAATTATACAGTGATCCCTCTTATCAAGTGCCTCCAAAAGGCGCCTCAAGAGTTAACCCTAAAGTTAGCGAACGAAGCCCTAATCCTGTCTGAACCTGTGCAACCAGGACTAGGACTTGTAAGCCCACATGAACCTAGTCCGATAAATATCAAGGTCTTGAGGTTTCTTGCAGAGGCATCGGCGCTGAAGGCTAGAGGACATGTCGCTCTTGGTTGGAGGTGTTGGGTTTGGGGTTCGTCTAGGGATAAGGGTGTTCGGGACAAGGTTTCGGGTTTTTGGTCTGGGGTTTAGGGATAAGGTTGTTAGGGATTAGGTTTCTGCGAAGGCTGTACGAGCCAACTGCAATCAAGGTCAGGCATGTTCGGCTAGGCAGCTGAGAGGCTTTCCCTTGAGCAGCTGAGAAGCTTTCCCTCCAACAGGCATGCAACACAACCCGACAACACGAAAACTGCTAAACAAGTACTACGTGGGGACCCAAAGCCCTATCAGCCACCTGTGAAACCCCACCACAACCGTATGCAACACAAGGGTTATATAGTGATTGCAATAAGTGTTCTACGAACCTGTACCAAGCAAGCACCTACAACCTGGATTGTAATAAACATTTTGGCAACTCCAGTTATGGCTAGGGTCCCATAACAGGCAAAAAAAAACTGCCATTCGGGGTCTGCTGTACTCCGTAGGTCATGTCATACCAGGGGTCGAATACAGTCCTTCCGACACATCCCTAGACCCTAAAGACTACACGAGCCGATCCCTAGTTTCTGTGCTTCTGGAAGATGCAACTTTTTGTTGGGGCTATGAAGTCAGATAGTAATGCATCGATACGACTAGGAAATGCAGCAGGCCGAAACGATCCTGGGATCTGCCAAACAAAAATATAGGGGCCTTAATAACTAGAATAGGGTTTTGGGGGCCATGATACTATAGTTTTATAGTTATAGTAAGGAACCCCTACAATACTATTGGTAATTCATTCGGCCCCCATATTACCGGCCCAAACCCTGTCCAACACCCCTTCCCGCCCCCACCCCCCAACTACACCTGATTCGAGCTTACCTCTAGTTTCCATTGCAGTTTCGTTTTGGGGGGTGCCTTGTAGGATCCTGGTTCCTGAGGCTTAACCCAGAAGAACTGCAATGGAGACTCTAGGCAAGTACCCTCTATTGCGGACTGGACGAAGAGGCTTCTGTTTAGGGGTCCTGGGCGGGGGTACAGGATGATTTTGGTGCCTCAATGCTTCGAACCGGGCCTGAATAGGGCTTTGGGCAAAATAATGGGCAAAATAGTATAAGTGTGATGAAGCTTAAGGATGCTCAGGAAGAATGTTGGTTATCCGACCTCTATACTAAACGCTGAACTGCGGGATGCAACACACATTGAGGATTTTGGGCTGTGCGGCTCCTTTGGCAGATGCCTCTTTTAAGAAATCCTGATGCTTGCAAGGGTCCAATTACGTACAGTGTTTAGGGTGCAGGGCTAGGGCTCGAGGTCTCAAAAGTTTAGGATTTAGGGTGCAGGGTTTGCCTAAACAATGGGTTATGTACGTGGTTGTACTGTATAGCTAGTCTACGAGACATCCCTGACCGCAGTCCCTCAGACCCCAAATCCCTAAACCCGAATATGGATCTAGAAAACCCCATACAGTCCCTACCAAACTCTTCAGAGCTCTTATGGCTGCTTGTTTAAAGAAATCTTGACACGCACAGCAGCCTGCAAAACCCTCACAGAACCCGATTATCCCGAAACCCACCCACCCCAAAACGCTAAGCCCTACCGCAACCCCATGAAAACCAGATTTGTCGGATCCTTAATATGGTTTATTTGCTTGCATAAGTCTTTAAGCAAAATCGCTTTCTGTTCTCGAAACCCAAGCCTATAGGCTCCACCGAAACTAGAACGCGACAATGCAACCATCGTAGTACAGTATAAGATCCCCAGTCTAGAATCCCTATCGCACCTTCTTAGAACCTTATTACACGACCCCACATCCCACTTGTAGAACCGTCGTAGAGAAACCCACCCCCGCGTTCGAAAACCCAAGCCCCCAAACCCAAAACCCCCAAAATCCCAACAAATTCAAAAATACAGGGGACGGGCCTCTGGGATGAAAAGTCGGGCCCTTGGTCCCGTGGCGTTGCGCAGCGCGGTGCGGATCTCTTCCTAGGGGTTTTCGTTCTTGTTCCTCGGGTTATAGGGACTATGGATTTGGGTTTTGTGTTAGGTGGCTTTCTGAAATCTAAACCCCCCATCAACTAAGGAATGCACCTTGAGAAGTAGAGGGGTCATGCATGTGATTTAGAACATACTGTAGTCGATTGCCTGCTGAAAGGGTTCTGGACCTTCGTGGGGAGCTGTGATGTGTCAGTGTGGCAGAAAAGCTGGGTACCGGGCATCGGAGAGTCCAGCAAAGCAGTCGTAGTCTCGAACTGTCCTGGCAACTGAGACGGCTTCAGGGTTTGGGCTTTCGAGGAGTTTAAGGTTCACGACGTTTGGGTGAGTTCTTTTCGACTTGAAGGATTGCCGCTGGAGTGTTGAGTCTTTGAGGTCAATGCAAGCCCGAATCCACGACTGTTCGCGCTGCTGGTGAGGTAGTCTACAGGAACACATGCCCTGAGTCTCCTAATTCCGATGTCCTATACGAACATTATCTATCTATTTGAAGGGGTCCACTGTTCACGGGGTTCCTGCGAAAGAGCAAACCATGAGACATGAGACATCCCGACTCACAGAAGAACGGATTGAGTTCCTTGACTTGCATTAGCTCATTGGTATATAGCCGGAGCAAAGTGAAGGTTGAGGAATCCAGCTATGCAGATCCAAGAGCATCTTCCGAACCTTCATAAGCATTCCGTATGTATACATATGTACTTGCGCACAGAACATGTCAATGTTTGTGTGTGCGTGCATCTCCTTATGTGTGTGTATATTCTATATATATATATATATACATATATATATGCACATGTGTATACGATCTCTTTGGTATATGTATATATGTATGTGCTTACATTTACGTTATATTATACGTAAACATATACGAGTAAATGATGCAAGCATCTTTTCATTTCAAGGTCCTGCACAACACTGAACCCTAAGCCCCAACTCCTCCGAAATGCTAAGACCTGAACCCCAACTCCCAAACCCTGAACTCTGGACCGAAAAAAAAACGCTGAGTTGTCTTTTAAGCCCTTCTTCACTATTATGGTCCTCATGGTTCTCTACAAAATAGTAGGGGAAATTGAAAAAGATCCCAAAGGACAACCCAGAATAGAAAACCAGGAGCAACTGCACCTCGCGAAGACGTCCCGGAAGAGGAAATCAATCCGAGCTCGGCCGATTAGTTGCCCCACGGGGCCCTCAAGAGGGAGAAGCCGATGCCCTTAGGGTTCAGGCTTTGGGGCTTTAGGGTTTGGTATCTTTTAAGGCTTTAAAGCTTTAAGGTTCTTATAGGTTTATGGCTCAGGGTTGAGATTTTTGGCGTTTTCGGCTTTTGGGTTTTGAGGCCTCTTGCTACGACCTAAAACCCCAAAAACTTCTCTTCTCGCAGAGTCCGGTGCTTGTCGTGCCATCATCACTTTGGCCCAGAACTGGAGGGTAAGGCGCAACCCTCATGGATTCTGTCGGGTACGGTGGCACAGGTATAACCTGAGGGACCGGTGGTGGTTGTGGCACTGGACTGACAGGTAGCGCCACTGTTGGCGGAGTAACAGGAGGCGGGTCCGGTAGCGATCTCGGTTTATGGATTTTGGGGTTGGGGGGTTAAGGGGTGTAGGGTTGAAGGAAAGGCTTGCGGCCCAAATGCTATACTCCTGAACTTGAAGCCTCAACCTTGACCTTAAAAGCCTCAGCCCTACACGGGAGTTTCCGATAATAGGGGACCCTAAATAGTAGGATCCTTATAAGGACCCCAAAGTAAGGTACCCCTAATTTTCGGAAACTCCCACACCCTGTTGAATGAAGCCTCGAGGCCTTGATAAGCTCTCAAATCCTGGGTAGCGAAACGCATCAAGTAAACCCGTGAATCTAGTGACCGATAGGATGATATTCCTACCAAAATATTAAGGCTCCTATACCATAATACCCTTATGTATAGTTCCCTTATAGTAACCCTTATAGACCCCTGTAAAGGAACCCTAAATCTGTGCCCGAAAACCGACCAGCCCCCCTAAATCCCTTGAGCCCACCTCAAGGGCTTGGTTGGAGAGTTTCCCCTCCACGGCATCACCAAACTGCCCGGCAAACTTGGCAAAGAGGCTCAGCCTGGGGCCGGGGGGGGGGGGGGGGGGGGGGGGGGTATGGGACTTTGTAAACTAAAGGCGTCCTTGAAGGGCGGCTTGGGGCTCGATAAGATAAGGGGTTGAGGCCTTTAGAACTACGGCTAGGAGTTGAACACTTCGGAATTGTTTTTTTCAACATGCAGTGGCTCAGCGATGTATATATGGTTTAGGGTTTACTCGCTAAGTTTCTGGGTTCGGGATTTGGTGTTTAAGCTGGGGCTTAAAGATTTCGGCTCTCGCGGGCCCTCATACACTCCCACATCCAAGAGTCGAGGGTCCTCTGTTCTTCCAGCAATGTCCGTGTATCCGGGACTGGGGATTTAGGGGGTAAGAAGGTTCAGAATAAGAGGAGAAGAGACCCAACTTGAAATTGATTTCGCTGTTGGGCCTCGGGGTTGTATGCGGGTACAGGACTAATTGGAAAAATGGGTCATGGGTTTGGCAGGCTTTGACAGGCCTCAACATTGGGATTCTGCGTGAAGGGTTGAAGGGCCTTTGAAGTTCAGAGACTCAAACGGGGTAGATGTCAAAGTTAAGGTACCCTTTTTGGGTACCCTAAGTATTCGGTGCCGTACTATAGTAAGGACCCAAAAAGGGACCCTAATTTTGACAACCACCCAACTAACTGTTCCAGTTACTCAGGACCTCTACGACCATGAAAATCGAGACCTGCAAACATAATACTTTCACGGCCAAGAAGCCTCGACAGCTGCACCGCTGACCCCCACGCAGACACTCTCTATTCTTCTGAAGCAAATTCGATTCTAGTAGCATCACCGGTCGGTCGGCATGTTCCCTGCTGTAGATAACCCCATGCATCAACTGCACGAACCAGGCCCATACACTTCATCATTCTTCATCAACTCTGCGAAACACCAAACCACAAATACCGAAACCTTAAACTGCCTTAAATTCCCTCAAAGCCTCAGCCTCGAAGGGCTCCACCGGGGGGATGAAGGTAGGTGGAGTATAATCCCAACTGATGATGGTCCTGGAGGGATGGTCAGTCTTACCTTGGGTACTGCCCCCCATACAGTCTATAATAGGGCTACTATTCAGGTCCTAATATATCTATATTATGAATATTATCCAACTGTTACTGAGTTGGGGCAGTACCCAAGTCTTACCTACTTTCATCCGGCCTCCGAAACCTTTGATCCACTGAAAAGCCCTAAAATCCGAAACCCTCGAACCCAAATACCCTCAACCCTGAACGCGAACCAGCTCGGTCGCGCACAGCAATGCTCCCTTCTCACCAGAAGATTGCCTTCAACGTTTTGGGTTCGGGATTTCGAGGTGTGCTGTAAATTCGCTGACTATGCTGGGCTTTCGGAGTCCTTTTGCACGGGGACCTACTTGCAACCCCTTGCTGTAGGGGCCTTTGTATGAGCATCCCGAGCACACACCTGAGTTACTGGAGGGGGGGCTAGGAACTACAGTACTACACCATGACTGCCACCCGAAGTTCACTTTATGCAATATCTGAGCCGAGAAATGCCGAGGGCTTGAACTTTTGAAGGACATGTCAAAGCTGAGGGTTTCTATAGGGTTTAACGCTTGGGTTCCTCAACCCTGAGACTCCCAAGCCTCGACCCCCAAAAGCTCAAGATAAGGGCCTTCATAATTAGACTAGGGTTTGGGGATATGTTATACGACAACTATAGTAAAGAAGCACCAAAATAGTATTGGTACTGTAATCATCTATAGGCCCCTATATTAATCCAAAGCCTCTTTTTGGGGTTTTAGGGTTGCAGGTGCAAGGCTCAGGGTTCAGGGTTCAAGGTTTAAGGTTCAAAATTTGGGGTCAACGATTAGGGTTTTAGAGATAAGGGTTTAAGGTTCAGTGCTTCGGATTTAAGGGTTTACGGTTCACGGTTCATGGCTCCGAGTTTAGGGTTTCAGGCCCTAGAGTTCCCTTGACGCTCTCTCTTACCTTTGGTTTGTAGGAATGGAAGAATGGTAGTAATAGTAGTTATAATGGTAGTAATATGATAGTGATATGACATTATGTGCTAGTAATGTGGTAGTAATATGGTAGTAGTATGGTAGTAATATGGTAGTAATATGGTAGTAATAAGTAGTTATAATTGTACCCCATTCCTCCATTCCCTACTAACCACAGGTAAGTCTCTTCTTCCCTCGGGGGCCTGTCCAATGGCTCCCCGTAGCCCTGCAACTCAGACCTGGGGTCGCGGGTCAGTTTCGGCGGAAGTGCTGTCTTACTGGAACATGCATAATTCATATGTGGGAACCTGTAACGTGGGGGCCTTAACAAACACAGCAGGGTTTTGGGGTATCTTATACTATAAATATAAAGCATAGGTAATTATGAAGTAGTAAGGCCCCTATATTAAATACATCTCTATTCGCTATGCGAAGCAGCAGAATGGGTCCTCAGAGAAAGCACTGAGAACAAGTTGTGCGGGGCTTTTTCGCGATGGTTTTTCAAGAATAGCGTTCCTTTAAAGGGTTCTTGTAAAGGGTCCTACAAGGGTTGATAGAAGGGCTACTGCAAGGATAGCGGTAGCCAGCTCGCACATGGCTGTGTGCACGTGCCCGGCTAGACCACCCTCCATCCTAAATTACTGTAAACCTTTTTTATTTCCTGAGCCCTCAACTTTCAAGTCCCTGAACCAAGTTCTTGGGATCTGGGACCCCGAAAACTACATGCACCCCCATGATGGGCAGACATGTTGGCGATTTAGCTGCAATGCAGGAAAGTCTTCGATCTGATTTACAAGCAACGGGTTTCATGCGTTGGGGTAAAGGTTCGCTGACAGTCGCGTGGACTTCCATCATCAAGCTCCAGTCCTCAACCCTAATCCAAGTGCTTACCTCCACAGTAGCTCAACCTAGCAAACTGCCATGCTGTCATCAGACTACCGAAGTACAAAACCCAGACAGCTTCAAGGCTGGATAGTAGTGTAAGAGCCGCCCCCCAGAAAAAACAACAAAACCAACGCCTGAACATTCACTTGTTAAGGCAAGATCAAGATCCCTGCAGTGAGGTTGCTTTCGAATGGCCTCTGCTTGTCAGGCCTTCGCTCCCTGAGCTCTAAATCATAAATCCGCCAATCTTCGAAACATCTGGGAACCCGACCCTGCTGGAGAAGCCTAAGGGTCCATGCGCTCGGAGAAATCTATGCTTTGACCTAAATGGAGACTACACTATAGCTAAGGCCAGGGTAACATGTATATACCTACGTACATATGTATGTATGTATGTATGTATGTATGTATATATTTATAACCTATGTATATATATATATATATATATGTATATATATATATATAACCTGTATATATAACATATACAAACATATATACATATATAGAAAGATAGATAGATGGGTACATGGATTCGCAAGGGAAGCAAGCATCTTCCTCAACACGGAAGCCAGGGCCCCCCGACTCGACATCATGCGTCATCTGCATGGCCTGCAGAAAGCAGGGGTTTAGGATGGTCTATAGTGAACCTCAGAAAGTTGGAACATGGCTTTAGGAGGATTAACGCTAGGATCCCTTATACTTTGCCTTAAGGGCAAGAGGATATTGATGTTGCAACTTTCTGGCTTCTGCTGTAATATAATATAGGAGCCGTAACAAGTAGTATAGGGTTCCTTTAAGGGGTCTGTAAGGGTTACTTAAGGGATCTATAGGGGTACTATCATATAGGGGCCTTAATAATTATAATAGGGTTTTGGTGCCATTATACCATAAGTATAACAAAGAGCCTGCAAAAAGTATTGGTAATTATGCAGGCCCCTATGTTAATTAGGGGTGTGGGTTTCTTCATAGGGTATACCTTAATAGCCACTAAATCTCTACCCCTTCAAAAAAGATGTCTAGACAGAAATCAACAGGGAACCCGAAAGGGTAGGACGTATATGGTTGAGGTAGGGTTTCGGGAAAGAAGGGTCGTGTCATGTGATGCTGCAACATACAGAGCGGGCAGTTCTCTGACTGTGCGCTACCCGAAAGAGCAGGTCGTGCCTGTGCCTGGGATGGCTTAAGCGCACACCCTAGTCCCCAAACCCTAAACCTACTTCCTCTTGCCGCGCCTGCGCCCGAACCCCCGGGAGCACTTCGCAGATCTTCTCCAAGAGGATCCTTTGAAAACCAGCGCTGGTTTCAGCATGAAGAGCTGACGGCTTAGAGTTTAGGATCTGGGGGTTAGGGTTTAGAGTTTAGGGTTCAGGGCTTATTTCGGGTTTATGAAAATTTATCGTACTGCCAATCACCTCAGCCTAAGAACAAGGGGAACCTTACGAGAATGCACCCCGAAAGCTGAAAGAGCTAATCCTAATCCCCGACACCCAAGCGTCACCCTAAACCCTAAACCCCTAAAACCTAAACCCCTAAACCCTAAGCCCTAAACCCTTTCAGGCATCCCGAAGCCAAGGTTCCGGAAGCCTGACCTTCGAAGCTATACGGGGGGGTTCCAAAAATAGGAGACCCTAATATAATACCCCAAATAGCAGGATCCTTTATAAAGGACCCCCAAATGAGGTACACCTAATTTCCGAAAACTCCCATACCGGAACTCTGAACAACAACTTCCGGGCCCAAATCTCGGAGAGATAAGAGAGTGCTTATCAGCTTTTTGCCTGGTGGTGGAAGCTTGCGATGGATCCCCAAACCTGTTTTTTCAGTGTCAGGCTCCGAAGTCAGGGTCATAAACTGCCATTTTGCAGGAAAGAAGAATCTAAGCCCCATATCAACCTCTCTGAGGGCCTAACGCAACCACAATAGGTTTCAGGTATAGGGCTTAGGCCTAATAGGTGCAGCGGTTGGGGCCCGGGCCATAACACGAGGTGTTTGCAGCCCAATGAACAAGAAAAGAAACCTTGCTCCCACAGCCGTCCTGTTCAGCAGGCGTGCTAGGTATCGGACACCGCATTGGGCTGCCACCACCTGCGGCCAATCCAGCAACAAAACGACAAAACGTGCTTCTCTGAAGTAACTAGCCCCTGTTCCCGCGAAGGCCTAAATGCCAAACCCTTCACCCAGGGGTTTGACAACACCGAAGCTTGTATGCCAATGCGCATGCAGGAATTCTGGGGTTCAGGGCCTCTTCTCAACCCTGTATACCCTAAAACCCTGAAGCGCAATAAAGCCATGATACGACCCCTAAGGAATCGGTACAATCCGTGCAAACGACTGGTCAAGAGATCAAAGAACCGATGGCCAAAAGTCTCAGCGAAACCTCCCAGAGGATCCAAAGTACCTAGTCGAATGTAGGGTTTCTAGATTAGAAATTACCATTATGTTTTGGGGAAGTATCCCCCCCAATTCCCGTACCTGGTGGGACCCTTCCGGCTGCAAACACCTCCCAAAAAACCCTAAACCCAAAAGCCTACACCCTCAGCCGTAGCCTCGAACAGCTCTAGTAGGTCCAGAAACCCTCGGTGCTGGCACCTTGAAAGCTGGGTGTTCGCCGAAGAAGCGCTCCTGTGTCAGTCTACATGGCTTGTAATGCTTTTTGAAGTATAGGGCTGAGGGCTTCAAGAGTATAGGGTTATTAGGACTTGCAGTGTCAAGGCTTTAAGGCTTCTAGAAGTGTTTCGAAATGCTGAGGGCTTTATGGACTTGCCGGACCCTGTGTTGCCTGGGTTCACCTTCCCGTAGAACGCATCAATCTCGCTCCCCCAGCTGCTTACTTGCCGCTGTGGATGTCGAACACTTTTTGGACATTTATAAGATAGGATTCCCTGCAAAATGTGCATGGTTTGCAGTTCGTAGGGGGGCTGATGGCACAGAGTCCCAGGATTGATGGGCTCCGGCCGTAGGGCTTTTGGGTTCGGGGCTTACGTGTTTGGGTTCAGGGCTAAACAGTTCACGGTCAGGGTTCTTTCTTTTTAATGCAGTGGTTCAGGTGTAGGGGCTGCGCCATTCAAAGTTCATCACAAGCTTTTCCCCTTTCAGGCTTGAGAACTGGCAGAAAGGCTCAGGGCTCAATTCCCAAACCCTACTAAACCCTATAAACCCTAAACCCTAAAGGCTATACCCTCCACTCTACACTACATTTAATGAACCCCACCCCAAACTTAGCCCCGAACCTCTTAAGGAGACTTACTTTGAAGAGTAACTCTCGGACTCCTCGGAAGCTCTGGCAGCATCCTGGTGACGTCGAAAGAAAATTTCGGGGGCGACAGCTTAGGCTATTAGGGTATGAGCATGAGGGTATGGTATTAGGATGTATTAGGGATCAGGGTTTAGGGTTTAGGGTTGAGGAGTTTCGGGCATTAGGGTATTGGGGTTTAGGACTGTATGGCTTAGGACATTCGAGGTTTAGGACCGTAGAAGCTGGTTCTTCGTTTGCGATAGGCTCCGCTATGAAGGGAAGATGAGCCCGACTTGCAAAAGCAAGGCTGCAGGGTTTGGGCCCGAGGGTTTCGGCTCTGGTAACGTAGGAGCCTGATTAAGAAACCCTTGGCCAAATATATTAGGATTCAAATAAGGAACCCTAATAAATGCCCAAGGTTTCTTAATCAGGCTCCTACAGTATAGCTTCAGAATCTCGCGTCTACAGGGCTTCCATGCAATCGGCTCATGGGGTTTATGGGTTTAGTTCAGGCTTTTGCTTCTGAGTCAGAGCTGGGGTAACACCGGGGCCTTAAGAATTAGAGTAGGGTTCTGGGGCCCATTAGACTATAATTATAACACTGAGCCCCCCCCCCCCCAAAAAAAAAGAACAAACACATGTATAAGTAATTGTATATTTCCCTATAGTACATAGGAGATACAGGTCATGGCCCTGTATACATTTCAGACCCAAGTCATCCGAAGTCCAAATGTCCTGCTCGATTTTTTACTCACGGGACCCGAAGCCCAAGAGCCGAATACAGGGGCAAGGAGGATAGGTTTGGGAGGATTTTGCTACAGTTTTGATAAGGAAACCCAGCCAACAAAGAAGAAGAAGACACAAAAAAAAAACAGTATATACAGGAAGTTATCAAGGCTCCTATACTACCCAAGGAACCCGAAATCCAAGAGCTTACAAGGCATTGCCGCCTGCAGGTCACCACGGTGGCCGCAAATCACTCCGACGAAGCCTAGGCTAAGCCTTGGCTGTCAAGTCGTATCTTAACGAATCAAATTGTTAAAGCCTGATTTTCCAGCAGGGTGTGAAAGGGTCGACAGGGAGCTTGCTCGAAGTTCTTCATGTTCAAAGGCTTGCTTTGTAGGAGCTTCTGAACTGTTCCTGCAACTTGAACTGCCGCTATGCCTTCATCTACCAACATTCCTTACAGTAACAGTTGTGGGGCGCTTGAAAACTTCTTGTTGTGACACGCTTTCTCCCTATACCCTAACAGCTCCTAAACCCCAGTTAGCTTCCCCGAAACCCTACAAACCCACCGGTCCTTGGGCTCAGGTTCTAGGTAGGTGGATCTACATGAACCTCGGCTTCGTAGGTTTCTTAAGGTATACCAAACAATGGAGACTCAGCAAGGCCTGCACGAAGCCATGGATGGGTAAGTCACGCAGGTTTAGGTCACATCTTCTTGGAAGATTGCGTGATCGTGAGGTCTGTCCCACACCGCTCCAGATCTTTGAGCGAAACATATCAAGGATCGATAGAGTCATACTGAATTTAGGGGTCATGGCTGGGGTTAGCCAGAGGTTTAGGGCTTTGCGGTTTTCTCGGATACGGTTCGGAGCAGCACGGGCTAGAGGCTTGGAGTTTGGCATCTACGGGCCGCACGCTCTCCCCTGTTCTAGAGTTCTTATGAGACTTGAGCCCCGGACCTTTTCAGGTTTTACGTTAGGGCATGTAGGGTGTAGGATAGAACTCCGGATGTATAGGATTTATGGCTATGGAAATTTAGTCTTCTATTCGACTGCTTCACGATATTGGGATGTGTTAAGTCTGAAGTATGCCACAGACAAGATTGCTGAGCTTCCAGCGGGTAGACTTTGCCCGCAAGCACCGAGGCAGTCTGGTCCGCCCCGCTGGCGTCCACAAGATCCTGGGAAGTTCATTAGCGCTAGGCTGGGCTGCTATTCAGGGTTTCAGATCCTACCGTCTATGGGGTTTGAGGTTCAGGATTTCAGGCTTAAGTTGGATTTACAGGGTTTCGGGTTCAAGGGCTATCAGCTTGTACGGCTTCCGGTAGGTTAAGGTTTTTGGGGGGAGGGGTAGGCTCTGATGAAAGTTAAAGACGACTTGGGGAGGTTGGAGTTGTGAAACTACAGAGGGTTCCGGTTGGTGGCAGACAGTGTCGCAGCTTTCGTCGATAAAGCTTTCTGTACATTGACGACAGACTGATGTCCACATGACTATTCAACCAAGCTGGATCAGCGTCCTCCACGTCTACCCTTAATTAAGTCAACGGTTCTGGACCCTGAGCCCGAAGCTTCAAGCCGACACCAGAAACCCTATGGCAGTAGATGAGACTGCGGCCATCTTCGTCAGAACGCCCAGCGTACGCTCCCCTTTGGGATCCACCTCCGGGTATAAGGCTTCGGGGCTCTAAGGTTTAGGGACGGGTGACACATCGACGTGCACCTATAAAATCGAAATCTAAGTCCGAGTCTTACGCTTGGCCTTTCATAGGGGACCCATAGACAGGACTGAGACAAGAGGATCTCCTGTCCTTGAGAACTTGGAGGGGTGACGTTGAAGTACTCGAAGCTACGTTTTTTTGTAGTGTCCCCGTAGGTCCCATGCTTTTAGATTGAAGCTACAAAAAATAGGCTGCGGTAGTCTACGGTAGGTTCACAAGCAAACAGAAAAAGACGAAACCCTAGGCTCCAAAATCATTGGCCCGAAGAGCTCCACCAAAAGCCGAAACAAACCGTCCAGGGCCTTTCCGAAAGACCCTCAAAGCTTGATTTTTCTCTGAAGGGGTTCTGTTGTAGGAACCATTACAAATAGAAGATATTTACGAACCCACCTCGCGTGCAAGGGCCAGAGAATCCGCTGTAGCAAGGTCGGCATTGGCGGCCGCTACGGCGAGGATGAGGCAACGCCTGGGCTGACGATTGAGGGCTTGAGGGTGACGGGGGCTTAGAGCTCAGGGTCGCAGTTTCGGGTCTGTCTCTCTCTCTCTCTCTCTCCCCTCCCTCTGTTGCTATAGGTGTGTGTATGTGTACAGACGCATGTATATAGATACAAATACGTATACAGATACACATACACATGCACATGTACATATACCTTCAACTCATGTTTAAGCCCCGAACCTCTGTTCACACCTCTCTTGACAGGTGTAGGGCGTCTAGTTTCTTCTGCAAGCCATCCCGGCATATGAAAGCAATCGAAGAATTGTCTCTCTGGGCTTCAGGGTTTGAGGGTTAAGATGCAGGGTGCAGGGTCCGGGTATACGTTCTTTTGTCTCAAGGGTTTTCAGTGTGTTGTCTGTTTCGGTTGGTGGGTCAGTGAGAACTTGTTAAACACGAAACGAAACGAACTTAATTCTGCAGACGCAAGTACACGTCAGGTTCTCAGGGCTTGGGGTTCAGGGTTTGGGAAATTCCACATATGTCCAGGGTTCTTTTTCCAACTACTTGTAAAGCTCAAAAAGACCCAACACTCGAAGAAGAAAAGAGATCCCTGTAGTCGTATGAAGCGCAACCCTAAGCCCTACACCCTGGACAACAGGCCTCAGCCTCAATCGCCAAACCTGGGGTTTAGGTTATGGTCGAACTTCACAGCGAGGCACGTTTTAGGGTTCTAGGGTTTACCTGTACACCTCCCTTAAAGATTAGAACAACATGCGGAAGTCGGAACAAGGAATCTGCAGAATCCTAAACACACGGGGGCCCAGGAAGGGTTCAAGGCGTAGAGTGTTGAAGCCAGGAGCGAGCTCGCGATGTGGGCGAGGACCAGCTCACCTTAGCAATTCGGCGGTTTTGTCATGGCACAATGTCCACGGTGACGCTCGCACCTTTTACCCCTGAACTTCTGTGGTAGCATATAAAGCCCAAAACCCTAACAGACAAAAGCTTAACACCAAACCCAAGGATCCCAAACCTCAAGTCCAGACGAAAATTGAGCGGTCGCCACGCTGTGTTAGAACAAAGCCACAACGACCTGGAACCTTAACCCCTCGCCCCCTCAACAGAAAAGGCCCTAAATGTCTCCGCGCCAAAGGGCCTTCACCCAAACGCTCAGACACACAATCTGCAATCCCGGCAGTCGAAGCAAGAGCTTGCAGGGATTAGGGCTTTCGGGATGAAGGGGTTAGGGGGATACAAGGATTGAGGGTTTGGCGGA
The DNA here is from genome assembly GCA_905221615.1 of Symbiodinium sp. CCMP2592. NCBI lineage: Eukaryota > Dinophyceae > Suessiales > Symbiodiniaceae > Symbiodinium > Symbiodinium sp. CCMP2592. The sequence goes on along the minus strand of CAJNDT010005869.1, from coordinate 710,635 downwards.
GCTGGGGATTAGGGCTGTATAGTTCACAACCAATCCTACAAACATCCATGGACATGAGCTGAACTTCGTTTCAACTAGGTTTTTCTAGAACAACCTAGCTTAAGTTGATGCTTCAATGACAGGGGCGGCCGGCTTGGCTTTCCGCTTTCAGAACTAACTGCACAGCGCTTCGAGGTTTGGGTGCAAAGCTTGTGTATGTCTGTTGGGCTGCTTCTCCTCCGAACCCGAAAGCCTCATGAGCCCCGAACCCACATCTCCAAACCAGAACCCCCCGAGCTGCTAATCCCAAAGACGCAGAAGCCGAAGACATCCGAAGGCAAGTAATGGAAGCACAAACAACCCAGTGGTGCGAACAGAATGATCGCCTAACGCTACTGTCACACAGCCTAGTGCCACCACGACTGCTGCTTCAACGAGCACGCCAGCAACGCCAGCAATGACAACGCAGCAGCAACATCTAGGAGAGTCTGCCTTCTATGAGGCAGCACTGTAGTTGCCACCCCTTCACTGCTGTATGCCCTCTAGAACCGCCTTCCGGAAACAAGACTGACGAGTGGCGTATCTGCTGCTCGATGTCCTGCGACGAGAAATCGTTCTGCACTGATGCTTGATACTGTGGGAGAACTGTCCTCGCTGTGGCCTAACAGCTGCAGCAAGCAGCAGTATATAGGAGCAAGGGGCACCAACACCGCAGAAGCAGCAGCAGCAACAGCAGCAGCAGCAGCGCGTGTATATTTGTTGTGTCTGGGGCCCCTGTTGCTGATGTTACGAGTGGTTGGTGGTGTTCTGCAGTTGCAATAACCGCTGACTCAAACACTGATTCATTGAACTTGAACCTCTGGAACTGTATATAGGCGTTTGAGGCTTGAGGGGGAAGTAGAGGATTAAGGAACTAGCCGGTACTTAAGCTGGGAACCTCGAACTGCAAACGCTAAACCGTATTCCAGAAAGCGCGGAACCCACAGCCCCGAACCTAACCCCTGACTTTGACCCCTAAACCTTGAGCTTGGGGACCTCAATTTTCTCAGGCATTGTTTACGTTGCAAGGTCCGAGACCTTCTGGATTCAGTGCAGGGCTTGCAAGGATTTAGGCGACTCCGGGCTTAAAGGTTTTAAGTTTCAAGGGCTTTAGGCGGGTTCAGCATAATTGACCTGAAGGCAGCCTGATATGAGCAGACGATTAAGATCCGGTGTCAGGGCCCCTTTACGGATCAAAACTCCACCCCTCGGTAAAGCCCAACTCTGCCTACAAAGGTTTGAAAGCTCCCGTCAAGCCGAGCCTGACAAAGCACTCAGCTGCAGTCACATTTCAACCGGCTGAAGACCCCAATGTGTTGAACACCAGCAACTCCAGACTCCAAACACCCAGATCCCCTAAACCAGACACCGGCAGTGTAAGGGCCTAAACCCCATACTCCCTCAAATTCCGACGCGGCCTGCAGTGGCCTCTTGCAGCACACAAGCTCCGACTCGGTGCGCAGCTCTACATTTTGGCTTTGCCACTGAGCCGCGACATGTCGTGCAGAGCGATTTGCTCGCAACCGCTGCATATATCACGTTTGGAGTGCTCCGGCGGTCAACCGGCCCTTCAGGGCCGCCGACCACCAGCGCGAAAATCTTCCTAAACTCTGAATCTAAAGTAAATCGGTGCTCCGAGCCTTCACTCAGCGCTGTTGCGGGGGATCTCCGCTGACCTCGGCTCAAAGTTCTGAAGGGGGGGGTGGAGGCCACGGACAAGCACACAAAAAAAGGCGGCCCGAGGCACAGGCACGCATTCGTCTCACGGAAGGGGCGGCAGCCCGAGCTCCTCGGCCACCTTCCGAGCCTGCGGGGAGCGGGGCGAAAAACACACCGCACTTTCTCGTTTGCTGGAAAGCGGCCCCGCCTCGGCGACGGAGACCTCGCGCTCGACTTCGCCATCCATGAGGAGCCAGGCCTTCTTGCCGTCCGCGCTGAGCCTCACACCACGGCCCTTGTCCGGATCCTTGTTGTCCTCGTAGAAGCCCACCTCCACGGCGCCGTTCTTGTACGTGTACGTTCCCTTGCCGTTCCTCTTCTTGTCCTTGCACTCCCCGACGTAGACCGCGCCGCTCGCCAACGTGTGCGTTCCCGTGCCGTTCCTCTTGCCATCCTTGTAGTCTCCCTCGTACACATCACCGTTCGGCCACGTGCATCGCGCCCGGCCATGGATTTCGCCCTGGTCGTTGACGGGCAGCTCGCGGTCTCCGCCGATCGGTTCGAAGCACTCGGAGACCATCTGCACCTCGTCCTTGACGCCTTGCTCCCACTGCTCCCGGGCCTTCTGCACTGCTAGGGCCAGCTTATCCTCGCACCCGGTGAAGCCTCCTCGAGTATAGGTGGTCGCAAAGGCGAAGAGACCGATGCGGGGGACTTGCCACTTCTTCCCCATGTTCTCCTCCGAGATCTGCATATACGATTTCTACCGGACCTGGCCCTGCTGGATCTGGAGCACGAAGCCCCGTTTGCTCTGCTCGATGCGATCCAAGTTCTCCTGGAAAGTGAGGAGCCAGCGGGAGTCGGCTTCCTCCTTCCAAAGTTCCTTGCGGGTGAGATTGAGAGAGAGAGAGAGAGAGAGAGAGAGAGGTCGGCAACAAAGCTGATTGAACCCCACAACCCAGCCGTGCTCACTTCAGAGATGCCTTAACACCGCAAGGTCTTCGGAAGCAAAGGAGTCTTGACGCTTTCTACAGCTTTCAACCCGTTGATTGGGGCCCCCCAGCGCGCCTTGTTGTCGGTATTGGGATTGTACACCGTGCAGCCCAGTTCTTCCAGGATCTCCTTGACTCCGATCGAGATTGTCTTCCATGGCTCTTGGAACTTCGTGGAGAGAACGACGTGCGGGGCATCTGGGCCTCTCTCGAGCACACTTTTCCTCGGTGGCCAGGTAGTCGGGCGAATCCACTCGTCGTCTGGGACCTTGTCGTCGCTCGCGCTCTTGTAGCCAGCCATGGGCTGTGCAGGACGCGGCGGGGCGCTGAGCCTGAGCTGGAGTGATCTTTTGAGCAGCCTCGCCCTCGAAGTTTTCGCTTCTGCGGTCACGGTGCCTCTTTCACCAGCTCCTGAGTTAGACCCCTCATGCCCTGAAGCCTTGGCAGCCTTGAACCCCACCACCGAAGGTTTCTATAGCGGTTTTTCTCGTGGTTCCCTGTCTTAACCCGACAAGCCTTCAACCTTCATGATTCACCAATGTCAAGACTCCTAAACAAAACACTAGAAGCCTTGACACCTGGAAGCCCGCCCTAACACCCCCAAACAACCCGAAACACAATCTGAGACCTCAGTATCTGCCTTTTAATCCCAGTGCCAGACTACTAACACTGCCCCGGCCTGATGATAATCTCGAACAGCCTTGTCTTGTCAATTTTAATACGACACCTGTCGAAACCTTCCATTCCTGCCAAAGTCCTCAGAACAGCTCACAAAGTCCTACCACACCACCTCAACACCCCTCTGACAAAGGGCCTCTGGCTGGTCTCCCACGGGCACTCGCGCGACGCCCGGAAGATCCACTAAGGTGAGCGTCAAGACCCGCGGGGACGTGACCTGTGGGGTTCTGGCATTGCTTGAGACATGCGGTTAAGGTTTCTGGAAGAGACTTAGGGTTTCTCTTTTTCCCTTAAGCCCCAACAGCCCGCAGTTTTCAGGTTTTTTTGCCATATCTATGAGGGTTTCAGAACGATTTCGTATGGGTCTGGGCCAGCCCTACCTGAATAATGGGTTACGGGGTCAACGGCTAGTAAGCTACTGTTCAAGTCCGGAGCCCTAGGGTAAAGATTTGTGAGCGAGTTCCCCCTTCAAGGACCCTAATAACTAAACTAGGGATTTCGGTTTCGTCTTAACACATTTATGGTAAGGAACCGTACCGAAATTTTATAGTTATTTACCGGACCGTGCATCAGAAGGACTCCATTGTGGATCAGGCGCTGTGACACAAGATTTGGCTACTCTTGAAATTGTGAAGATCCTCAGGAACGCTATGTAAGTTAAATAAAGAACGAATATCCCATGTACTGGAATATTTCGATTTCTTTTTTCGATTTCGTTCTGCCTTTGTGAGTCTATAGGGTCTGTTGCTCATTCTCGGCCTACTTCGGAGCTCCTCGATAATAGCGCGAGGGGAACTTCTTGAAACTAGAACCCCTCAGACACCAACTGCATCTCCAATAGTATACCGAAACAGTCCTATACCCCTTGATAATTCGGTAAGAAATCTGATGTTTCAAAGGTATACCATCTACCCCTTAAACAAGGAATGAAACTGCAGTTAGAGGGATATAGTCCTTGTCTTAACTAGCTATCGGTTTTCACTTTCCATCGCCTGGCTTTCCCAATGCTGAAAGCCGTAGAACCCGGCAGCCCTAAACACACGTGACTGTTGCGAACCCTTGCAGCCCAAACCCCTAAACGCCATGTTACACAAGCATATAATCAATACTGGTTCATAGGCTTCCTAGTTTACATGGGATATAAAGCAAGTAGCTAAACTTGACCTTACATGCAATTCAGCAGGTCGTGGCAGTTGGAGGTATAGTGTCTGCTAGAAACTGAAACCTTGAAACTCCAGAGCCCCTGAGCTCTTGAAGCCTCAATACGTAAACCCTCAAGGGAAAGAACGAGATCCCTGAAGTCCCAAACCCTAAACAACACATTACCCTGAATATTCCCCAAATCTATGAGCCCATTAATCTTTAGAGCCCAAATAGAAGTACCATTGTTGACAATGTTATGGGTTCATGATGAAGGCTGTCATGAAGCAATCCTTCCTGAATACCTAAACCCAAGACCCCGTTTAGAGCGGAACGCATACACCCTGCAAAGTCCTAAGCTCCCATATTCAAAACAAAAGCCATACGGCCTCCACGGCCCTATAAGACCCCCAAATACTGTACGATGTACTTGACACCCCATGTTCGTAACCCTAAACCCCAAGCCCCTGAACCCCAAACCCCTATTAAACCTGATCCTCAACCCTAAAACCCTAAACCCCTATTAAACCTAAACCCCACAACCTAAACCCCCAAACCCCTAAATCCTTTGTTGACAGCCGGGTGGAGGGCGCCTTCAAGACCTCGGAGGCGGCAGAGGCAAAGGGGTCTTGGAAACGACGGCTCGAAACAACTTACCTTTGGTTAGTAGGGAACGGAAGAATGATAGTAATAGTAAGTATAATAGTACCCATTCCTTCATTCCCTACTAACCAAAGGTAAGACAAGAGCATTCTTCTGTTGGTTAGGGATTTAGGGATGTAGGGTGTTTCAATGATATACGGGGTACCGGAGGTTAAGGGAAACCTTACAAGAACTTGCCGTGGGTGGCCTTCTCGCGATCCTGAGTCAGACCTTCATCATTCCGCTGGGCTCTCAGACCGAGACGAAGAATGCATATAGTCTCCACTGCAGTTCCTTGTTTGGGATTACCAGCTTCACATACAAAGGTCACCCCGAACAGGAACTACAATGAAGGCCGCATTTAGGTACGCACTGTCTAAATCCGGGCTCGCACAAGAGACGGCGCTCAAACCACTTTTCAAACAGTGGCCTTGGCGACATCCTTGGAGTAGGGGCGGGTGCGCGGAAGCGGAATGAAGCACATCTGCCCTGAACCTCCCTCCCTCCCCCAAAACAAACAATGCTAAACTGTGCTAGACTTCAAAATCCAAATGGAATCTACACTCTGGACTCCCAAAGCACGATACTCAAATCCCTAAATACAGCCAACGATACCGTTTTCAACCCCAATCCCACAACATTCTTCGCCCAAAACAAACCACCCTAAACAATTTGAAACTAGCAACAAACAGCGAAACAACAACTCAAATCGAAATTTTACAACAAACAGCAAAACCAAACCCTAAACCTGAAATCCTAAACCCTAAACCCTTGCTAAACCCTACATGCCGAGTATGCGGCGATGGGCGTCGCCGAAAGCGCTTTCGACGGGCCGCAGACGCGATCCTTCCGCGGGGCATCTGGCTCACAAGTCGCCCCTCAAGGGCCGAAAAAAACCCAAAGGATGCAAAGTACCTCCTTTCAGGGCCTGAATCTATTAGTGTTAGGGTTTAAGGTTCTAGGGTTTAGAGTTGTTAGGGTTTTGAAGGGTTTATAGCCTTAGGATTTCTATATGAGCCATAACCCAAAAAGCTGCAACAATTAGGGGTCCATGCATCCATGCACCCATGCATCCATGCATCCATCCATCCATCCATCCATCCAACCATCCATCCACCCATCCACCCAACCAGCCACCCAACCAGCCAAGCATCCATCCATCCATGCATCCATCCACCCAACGATCCAAGCATCCAGTCATGCAACCATCCAACCATGCAACCATCCAACCATGAAGCCATGCAACCATCCAACCAATCATCCATTCATGCATTCATCCATTCATCCATCCATCCAATCCATCCCTTCATCCATTCATCCATTCATCCATTCATCCATTCATCCATTCGTCCATCCATCCATTCATCCATTCATCCATTCATCCATTCGTCCATCCATCCAGCCATCCACGCACCCATGCACCCATGAATGGATGCATCCGTGAATCCATGCATCCACGAATCTATGCATCCATGCATCCATGCATCCGTCCATCCATCCATCCATCCATCCAACCATCCATCCACCCATCCACCCAACCAGCCACCCAACCAGCCAAGCATCCATCCATCCATCCATGCATGCATCCATCCACCCAACGATCCAACCCTCCAACCAACCAACCACCCAGACAGCCATGCATGCATGCATTGATTTGCAGCTATCCCTTGAGCTCACGCAAGTTGAGTCACAGCCCAACATTGGGTCTCAGTAACCTTTGATGGTGTCCACCGCTGCCATACATACATGGTATAAGATACCACAGCATGCTATACCCTACCATACCACACCATACCACGTCATGCCATGGCGTACCGTACCATAGCTTAACATAGCAGTGTGTAACATAGCGAACTTGCTTAACATGATATACACACACACACACACACGCACCACACAGTGCTAATTGACATAATGCCTATGCCAGGGGCCTGCGTCATAAAACCCTGATTGAACCCTTCTCCCAAGAGGTACAACAAGCCAGATAAAGCTCCCAGGAACATCCCCACTTGGGTTGCATACTTGCCTGGCCCAACTGTCCCAAGAGCTAGACCTATGATTATGGCAGGCCGCAAGCTTACTACTCAGCTACTACGGCTAAAACCCTCCTAGACCACAAAAAACCGACGCAGCTTTTTTGTTCAACGCACTCGTCAAACATCCAGGAAAGGATCCTCTCCTCCGTACCTCACGAGGTGATGGATTACTCCTGCGACTTGGGGTTACTCGTGGATTCGGAGGAGAGACGAAGGGGAAGGGTCTTGGGATTTCAAGACATGCTTTTGTTTGCGTTTGTTTTTTTTTGGAGGGGGGCGGGGGGGCATCGGCTTAAAGTTCGGTGTGTGCGGTTTTGGGTGTCGAGGCTTCGGTTTGGGGCTTGGGCGGCCTGGGGTTTCGAGTTCGACAGAGATCCTAGAGGGATGCGACAACCGGACGAGTCTGATGCGGTTTGCACCAGGTACAGTTCTTCAGATATGGCACGATGTTTTGGTGAATTTGAAAACGTTGGATTGCTCAACTGAAGCCATCCAAGTGTGTAAGAAAACACACTGGGTTGTCTACACAAGATTTAAGGTCAGCTTCCAAGCAGGTTTGACAAGCTCTATTGGACTATATTCACGGGCAGGATACCCGACAAACCGTAGCAGAGAATCCATGATTTAGGAGCTGATGGCACTTTAAGAGGTTTCAGGGTTGTGGCTATGCATGTATGCATACGTACAAAAACATACAAACACAAAGGGGGGACTGGCGTCTTGGGTGTTGAGGGCGTATGGTTGGGTGTAGATGGTTATTGCCGGTTTTTTTCGGTTTCCGGATTTATGTGTGGAGGCCGCGGGTAAAGTAATCTTTGGATTTCTCGGCTTTGGTGCCGAAAGGGGTTCAGGGATAAAGGTTGCGGAATTATTTTGCAAACAAAAGCAGGGGGTATCTCACATGAATACAGCTCCGAACCCCCAAAAACCGCTTGATTCCGTTAACCCTGCCATTGACCCCGTCCTAAAAAATGTGCACGAGACGGCTCTCGTGTGTGTGTGTGGAACACCTGTTTGCCAAGGTTCACGGCTTTTCAATCAATCAGTTTTGCAGGGGGCTGGAGTGCAACACAGAAGTCTCCAGCCAACGAAGACGCTTCTGTGCGTGCAGTGCAAACGTACCTGCAGTGGTGCACCTGGGAATAGTAAATCCAGCTGGTGGCCACAACATTTCAGTGTCAGTGTGAGTTTACTGCATGGCAATGGGGCTAAGCCACAAACCCCATATGTGATTTCTGTTGAGGCCAGAGGTAAAGCCTAAATCCTCTTAAAGTCCTGCACCTCTGAATGTACCGACTGAGATTCCGAGACTTCCATCAGTCCAGAGGGAGGATTGCACGAGTGTGCTCTAGACGGCTTTCGTCGATCGTGTCGTCTACGGTAGGGTTGCCTACTGCCTGGCCCTGATCGGCCCAGTCGAAGTCAAGGACCCTGATCGGTCCGAGCCCTGATCGGCTTTAATCCAAACCAAGACCTCTTGGTCTCGCCTTTGCAAATACTCTGCGGAGTAATCATGTCCTAGTGGGAGGCCTGATCGCCTAGCTGCAGACGGGACTGATTCCTTTTCGTTTCACAACAGCCATCAGTCTGATCAAGAAACTGTTCTCCCCTGGACACCACTCACAGCCATGGCCTCCTGGTCATCATGGTCTACCAGCGAATCCAGCAACAGCTGGGACAACCGACAGCAATGGCACAGCCGTGACTGGTCCAATTCGGATCAGCAGAAGTGGAGCAAAGACAACAATTGGGAGTCCAAGCATTCAGAGAAAGAGTGGGAGCACGTAGCCAGCCCCGCCTACCAATCTTTTACATTGCCTGCTTCTTTTGTTTCCGACCAGCAGCACTATGACAAGACCCCCTTAGGCAAAGGGGCCCATGTGTTGCACAAGCTGGTGCAACCATCAGAGTGGTCTCGGAAAGCGGGTTTGGCAGGCCGAGATGTCAGTGACATTCGTGCCTTTGAGCTTTCCCACAGAGGCCTTGGGGATTTCTCGTTCAGGCTGCGGTCCGAAGGGCGACATCAGAGCATCGTCTGGGCCCGAAGTGGCCAAGAATCTGTGCTCATTACTGCCCTGCTCAAGAAAATTCGCGAAAGTGGTGTTTCCATCGATGATGCAGCCAAGGCTTGCCACAATTCTGCACCACCGGATAAACACAAAGAGGCAATGCGATTTATGGAACCGCTTGCTCAAGAACTTTTAAATTGTGTTCTGGCCAAAGCGCCGGTGATAAATTCAGATGCTTCTGAAGAGCTTGCCAATGCCAAAGCCAAACTGGCTGAGCATGGCATTGCAATATCTCCTTTGAAGCGGAAAGCACCTGAAGAACCTGAGCCAGACTCAGAGAGAAGGGCAAAGCCCGCTATGCCACTTGCTGAGCCGGAGGCCCAAACGGAAGCGGTAAACCTCCTAACGGACCCTCAAAGAAAGCTGGATACTCGTCCCAAAGGAGCCACCGATGACCATGTCAATGAATGGCTGGCTACCTACAAGAACAAGCCAGAGTTTAAAGGCAAATATCAATTGCTGGTCAAACATGTACAAACGGTTCAGAAGCTTCTCAAATCTGAAGTTTCCAAAGACCAGCTTTTTTCTGCTGCAAAAGCCTTTGGGCTTGATCCGAAGCTGGCCTCGAGACTGTCTGTGAAGAATCTTCCACTGTTATAGCAGTGGCACAGTTTCAAACTGCTTGACTAGCAGTTCAATGCCAACATCTGACTGATTCCTGCAAACAGGAAATCAAGCAGCACATTTGTATGCTGGGGGAAGCCGTGACATTCTTTTTACATCATTGTCCAGGCTTCAACAAGGAATCTGCACAGTGGGCCCAAGGCTTGCTTTATTTGCTGTTGTTGTTGTTGTACTTTCAAGAAGGATCGTTCTCTTCGTATGCTGAGACCATCCGACAGAAGCTTCAATGTTTTCGGGTCCATCCGGCAACTTACACATGGCCGCGATTTCAATCTCAGAATGCGGTGTACATGAAAACAGCTGTGGACTGGCGCCATTTTTCAAGTGTGGAACATTACAGGCAGCCTTCCACTTTAATGTACATTGGCTCTACGAGCCAGTCGGTGTTTCGAAGAGACTCTAACAGACTCTCAGTTGCAAGAAAATTGGCTGGCGGAGGCGAAGCTCAAGCTGAGCTAGCCATCCGATACTGGGTGTCGAATCACTGCCTTGAGCAGTTTACTCTGTTTCTTGTCACTCCGTGCTCTACCTACAGAGAAGCATGGGTTACGGAGCATTGCTTGATTGGGATGTGGCAGCCTAAGCTGAATCACCCCTACATCACATCCTTTTTGAAACGCAGTGCTTTGGGTTTTAGACCCAACAAGAGAGTCAGGCACACTGTGTCCTCTAGGTTTGGGCTACGACTGTGGTGAAAACTCCGAAAGAAACTTCACAGACAGCTGCAGCCCGTTCCTTTTCAGCTCAAACGCAGGTCGGCATGGGAGATATTGTTCAATCTCACATGCTTCAGCAGAGCCCCCTTTGAAGAGGCCAAAAAGCTGCGAAGCGACCGCTATCTTCCAGACGAGATTTACTCTCTTATTCGACTGAGTAACTGTTTGGAAGAGCCGGGCAAAAGCAAAGCCAGGAATGTACTGCGAGGTGTCTGCAAGTACCGCAATATGTCCTGGCCTACACCTGCTCTCGGCTTGCAGTTGAAATTCACTGCATCCTCAAGCTTTGGATCAGAAGTTTCCAGATGGATCCGACAGCTTGTACTGGACCACAAGTCCACTCTCATACCTTTTCACCTTCCGGTTTGTAAAGTCAGAGAGCCACCCCATCAGTCTCTCAAGGACTTTTTGCACAATTTCAAAGATTGGGATCAATGGTTGCAGACTCATCATGTTGATGATGCGCCATGTCCCTGTAGCAAATATGTAAAGCAACTGCCGGAACAGTGCCTCACCAGGGGCCATGTTGTGGCAGGTATTGAACAGCTAGGCAGCTTGCACCACTCATTTGAAAAACTTGGGAATGGCAGTGCCTCATCAGCCTTTTTTCCTTCGAAGCGAGAGTTTTTCAATCACAATACCCGGATGTTTGGGTCTTGGAGACGCAAACATTGTCTTCCCAAGGGTGTTGAACTCGCATTTCATCAGTTTCTCAAGCACCAATGGAGCAAGCATCTTGAACACCTGAGCCAAGAAAACCGGCTCACATGGAAAGATGTCTCTGCTGCTCGCCATCTCTTGCATAGAGAATTCATTGTACATTGTGAAGATCATGAACCGAACCATCTTATGATCTTTTGTCCCAAGTTCTATTTATCTGCTGCTATGAAGACATGGCAAGATCCAGATGTCTTCGAGGCTGTGGAAGGCTCTAGAGAACTCTGGAACCATCAGGTTTTTCAACAAATCCCCGGCACATTGAAGAGAAGATATCGCTGGGGAATCACTGCTTCAGGTACTTTACCGGTGGGCTTTGTTTTTCTGAAAAGAAAGAAAGAGTTTTTGAAGGGGAGGACGATCATATCGTACTCCAACAGCTGCACCAGGAAATTGTTGATTGCAGCTGCTCAAGCAATTCTGTTGATGATTCGCTTGGTGTGGCCGGAGGCCATGGGCCTAGCCACAACACCACGACTTTGGAAGCGATTGCATCAGTTCCTTCGTCGTGCACCCTTAGAAGTACACCTTGCTGAAGTCAACGACGATCTCGTAGGTTTTTTCAACTCTGTTCCCAGACAACAAATCTTGGACTCTTTGTCCATGCTTGTTCAGCTTTACACTGACCAGGATTTTCCTCCACATATTACTGTTTCTTTGAAGAAGCAACCCAATTGTGAGTCTGCTTGGCCTGGCAAGCCTTTAGCACAAGGCGCAAAGAACATTCGATTTCTTCATGTATCTGACCTGACTGCCATTGTACAGACCTCTTTTGAGGCGGGAGTTTTCACTGCTCTCGGCCTATTGCTTCGGCAGCACCGGGGCACCTGTATAGGCAACCAAATCAGCCCGCTCAGCAGCTTGCCAGTGATTCAAAGAGAATCTTGTTGGCAAAAAGAATGGCACCAGTTCCTTCAACCAGCTCGGTTTTTCAACAACCAAGCGTCGGAACTCTTTGTCTGAGGTATGTTGACAATCGATTGGTTGTATGCGATGAGACACTCTTATCGCATAGATGCCTCAAAGATTCTCAACATCTCTCTTTCTATGGAGGGACCATTCAGCTTGAAGAGGTTACCAATCACCAATTTATGGGCTTCCGGCTCAACACAGCAAACAGGACTGTGACCTACCAGCAGCCAGACAAAGAGCCTGGTCTATCAGAAACCCTCAGTCAGCAGGGAGTTGGTCCAGTCGAATGTCAGGATACCTTTCTCGCAAGGCCTTGATTGTACAGTATGCTTGGCCTCCGAGTCACAGAGGACAACAACTGCAGGAACTACGAAATCTGTACATAGCTCGAGGGTTCCCTGCAGAGTTGCTGCCTTAGCAGCTCCTTAAAATGACTGTTGTGTCTTTTCGCTTGATGTGCTGGTCTATCTAGTGTGCCCTGTGCCGGTTCCGAAACCTTTGTTTCCTCAGTTCTGGCCCAGTGCAGCCCGAACATATTTGGCTTCATTTGTGCTTAGCCATGGCTTCCTATGTGTTTCAATTCTTCTGTGGTGAGACTTTGAGCAAGGGAGGATCCAAAGGATCCAACCCCTCCGGGCAAATCTTGTCGCTGCCCGCTCCCTCTGAGGAGCCCCATCCACGGCCCAGACCAGCGGTCAGGATTTACAGGAGGCGACACTGTTCTCGCTCACCCTCTCGTGTGCATTCACACGCCAGATCTCGTGGGAGAGAGCAAGCCGGGAAGGACCAATGTATCCACTATCCACCCGGCAACTGGCGAGCACCGGCGTGCTGGGTCCCACCGCCGCCATTACCGCCTCCTGCAACACTGCCTCCCGGAGTTCCGGATTTAAGGCGGCCGGCAGTGCCTCGTACTCCGCCTAGGCAAGAAAAGTCTGCCAGGGTCCCTGCACAGCGACTAAGCCAGCTACGACCAAGGCCACGGACTCCAATCAGCTGGCTCCTACACAGGCCCAGCAACAGATTGATGATCAATTGTTTCGTGGCCTCATGTCAGCCAATATCGATGATGTGGAAGCTCAGCTGGACATTCAGTTGCAGGGATACACTGCAGTGGACCATGTTCCGGAAGGACTGTCCACACTCAGTCAGTATCTGTTTTATCGTCAGCAATTGCTGACGTCACCATTTCCGGACCAATGGGTTATGGCACCATGGCAAGCGCTGCGGCACAATGCTGCGAGGACAGCACTCATTCGAAAATACCAGCGCCCTTTTTCGTCTCTCAAAGATCCTGAGAGACAAAGATGTGCTCGGTTTTTACTGAGTTTGTTTCCGGAGCCGGTGCCAACCAACACCATCGGCCGAGAAGACTTCTTTGGCTTTGTTGACTGCATCTTGCAGTCAAGACTCAACTACGAGAGGCACTTCGAAGAAGGTGCCTCTCTTTTCCATGATGTAGAAGAAAACGTAGTGGCTTACAGGTTTCGCTGTACAGGTTTTCCAGGCCCACCCCTTGCTCAACAAAACTGGCATCATCTGGGCTCATGCCACCACCAGAGAAGGGATAACAGGCATTTTGGCCACTGGAAAGATCCTACCCACGGATCATGGTGTAGCTGGGCTTGAGCCCCAAGAAGATACGTTTTCTTTCTACGGCAGAAGTACAACAAACCCCAATTGGGGCGCAGGAGTTGTACAGCTAGCCTGCAAGTGTTACCACTCAACCAAGAACTGTTCTGGAGTGGTTTTTGCAGGCTTATTGCCAAGCGCCCATGTCAAGGGCAAGAATGCATGCACCAGATATGAGAACAATCTGGCGAGGTTTCATGCCCTGGTCCACAGCTGCTCTTCGGACAGAAGGTGGGCAATTAGGTTCGCGGCAGCTCGCATTGATTTTGTCTTTGTTCTTTCAGAACGGGCCAAAGCTGACTATCCTCAGCAAGAAACCCGGCAAAGCCGGAGAACGAGGCTCAAAGCTGTCGGCAACCAGCCTACTTTGGCTCTGGCAGATGGCCCTACAGATGAGTCTTTGGTCCGATGGGGTAAACCAGAAACCCCTAAGATAGAGCTGCCTGAGGAAGAAGTGGAACAGCCCGAGGAAGAAAACCTCATGGCAGCCGCCAATGCTTTTGCTGCAGGCTGATTTAATTCGCTCAGCGAAAAAATCCGTTGCCTCTGCTGCTGAGTATGAGACTGATGGTACAGCTTACACTTTTCAATCCACTCAGCCAGTGCTGTTACAGTTTTTGGCTCCCGTCGTGTGTCTCTTCTTCGGCTTCGGCCATGGATCAACCGAAAGATCAATGGGCTGCCTCACCAGTTTCTTCGACCTCGTCCTGGCACTCTGCCTTTGATTTCACTTCTGAGCCAGCTGATTCCAAAAGCCAGAAAAAACGTCCTAAGGACGTTGAGGTCACAAAGAAGAAGAAAAAGAAAAAGAAGTCCAAAAAGACTTCTAAGACCTCTAAAGCATCGAAGGATGTTCGACCCGAGGTCCCGGCTCCGTCGATTTATTTCGATCCGATTCTGGAAATCTCATACCAAGTGCCGGGTTCTGCTAAGCAGCATACCGACCTGCCGCAACCATATCAGTTTCGTGGCAGAGCAGCTGCTAAAATGCAGGCTCGCAGTGGCTACAGGTGCGCATGCCACTATGTTCTCAAACATTGGTGCCCTGTCAAGCTCATCCAGCATGAGTTTGGGCCCATCAAACAGTGATGTCTATTTCGGGCGATTGCGAAGCACAGCCAAAACTGCACTGCAGCTTCCATTGGCTTTCCGAGCCAACTTTTCGCTGAAGTGCTGATGTAGTTTGTGGATTTCAGCGGGGTAGTCATGTCGGAACGTAGCAGATCTCGGTCCCCGCAGATTTCATGGCGCTTTTATTGGTCCAAAAGTACCGCAGCCGATGGTCAAGACCGTTGGCGGAAAACGTGGTTCAGTGGATCCAAAATCGCCTCGCTGCGGATAGGCTGTGGAACCAAAACTCTGGCTCGGCCGAGACGATTTCCATTTCCGAGAACAGGACTTCGTGTTCCCAGTCGCCTCGCAAAAGACGTCGAGACGTCTCTCCATGAAAGCCAAGGTTTGCATGTAATTAGCTTTGCCAGTCTTTTCACTGGCCGTCATCATTAACAGCTTGTAAGATGCATACCCAACAATTGGGATGCTAAACAATGCTTCTTTTCACTTTCAGATTGGCACCACATGCTGAGTGTATGAAATATGCATAAATACCAAGCAGAGTTTCAGCCACCAGTGGCTACCCCGTTCGCGGGGTGTGTGTGTGTGTGTGGAACACCTGTTTGCCAAGGTTCGCGGCTTTTCAATCAATCAGTTTTGCAGGGGGCTGGAGTGCAACACAGAAGTCTCCAGCCAACGAAGACGCTTCTGTGCTTGCAGTGCGAACGTACCTGCAGTGGTGCACCTGGGGATAGTAACTCCAGCTGGTGGCCACAACATTTCAGTGTCAGTGTGAGTTTACTGCATGGCAATGGGGCTAAGCCACAAACCCCATATGTGATTTCTGTTGAGGCCAGAAGTAAAGCCTAAATCCTCTTAAAGTCCTGCAACTCTGAATGTACCGACTGAGATTCCGAGAGTTCCATCAGTCCAGAGGGAGGATTGCACGAGTGTGTGTGTGTGTGTGTGTGTGTCCGCCCCTGTTCCCAAGGGTTCCGCGCGGTCGCTGAGTAATCTAGCGGCTGGGGTTCTTGAGAAAATTTCCGAGGGGGTCTCCTCTGACGAGGCCTTACCCCCTCCGGAAAAGTCTGAAAACCCATGAAAACAGCGCATGTCATACAGCACTTGGGTCGCGAGGCGACAGCTGGTGGGTATATCATCGCTTGAAAGTTGTGTGCATTACGCTGCTTCACATGTTGCTCGAACTTGCATCTCAAAAGTGGTCGCATCTTGGTCATGATTCAGTGCCTACCGGCTTTGTGCTCCCTAAGAGCGCGGTGATAGGAATCGGTCGATGTTCATTTGAACTCTGACCTGATTCTCTTATCAAGTGTGTTCGGGTTGTCTTTCTGACAAAACGACAACTCTGATCCTGGTCTGCAATCCTTTGGATGTATGGCCAGGCGACCCGTCGACTACTGAAGTTCATTCCCTGATGACATGGTCGACACCATGAAAACAATATTGTACAAGATAGGATCCATATGGAGACAATGTCAGTCTCGCCAATTGTATGTAAGATTTGCGGCACCCCTGTCCTTACCACTGTAACTTTCTTGCCGCCATGATGTAGTCGAAATCTTCGAGACGCAATGCCAAGAGTAATAGTTCAGGCTCTAGGTGCTGCTTGGCAAGGTTCAAGGTGATGCTTGGCTAGGCTCCAGGTGATGCTTGGCTAGGCTCGAGGTGTTCCTTGGCTTGCACCTCGGTCGCAAAGGCTCCTTGGTCAGGCTCAACGTGACTCTTGGCTAGGTCGTAGGTGATGCTTGGCTAGGTTCTGGGTGATTCTTAACTGCACTGGTTGATCAAGAAATAAGTTGGTTGAGCATGACCTTGAAGAGTTCTTGAAGTCTGCCTACCCCAAACTATTCGGAGCAACAAGCTGACGATTTGTATGAGATCTTCACCCACAATGGGCTTCCCGTCTGATCAAAGTCCGCTGTACACCGTGGCACATGCTCGTGATGTTCATGCCAAATGTTCCGCTAAAGTACATGCTCTTGCTTGCTTGCCTGCTTGGCTTCGTGTGTGTGTGTGTGTGTGTGTGTGTCCGCCCCTGTTCCCAAGGGTTCCGCGCGGTCGCTGAGTAATCTAGCGGCTGGGGTTCTGGAGAAAATTTCCGAGGGGGTCTCCTCTGACGAGGCCTTACCCCCTCCGGAAAAGTCCGAAAACCCATGAAAACAGCGCATGTCATACCGCACTTGGGTCGCGAGGCGACAGCTGGTGGGTATATCATCGCTTGAAAGTTGTGTGCATTACGCTGCTTCACATGTTGCTCGAACTTGCATCTCAAAAGTGGTCGCATCTTGGTCATGATTCAGTGCCTACTGGCTTTGTGCTCCCTAAGAGCGCAGTGATAGGAGTCGATGTTCGTTTGAACTCTGACCTGATTCTCTTATCAAGTGTGTGTGTGTGTGTGTGTGCGCGCCTCGAAGTAGGCGGAGACCGTGATCTGTCCTCAGCAAGGCCCCATTTAGGAGTCAGGGTTTGGGGGTTTAGGGTGCAGGGCTTCAGGGTTTAGGGCTTCAGGTTTGGGCGTTCGGAGTTTATCGAAGGTTTGCGTTTTTCAGGGTTTCGGGTTTCATTTACGAAGGTTTGGGGATTCGGAGTTTTGGTTGGGCGTAATACTTAGCAACTCTTCCAAACTGGGCCATTAAACTTTACCCTTTGCAGGGCTTTACATCATAACCTCGCTTAGCCTTACACCCAAAACCCTATACACCGGACACCCTAAACCTCTCAAATGCGAGGCCCAAGGCCCAAGGCCCTGTAAAAGCACAAAGCTCTAAAGTCCAGGGCCCCGGCTTTCCAGCACGCTCACATGCTGCCACAGCAGCCGCGCAAGTCACCTACATTGACGTGTTCGATGGGTAGTTTTACTTTGGGTTGCTATGGGGTTTCGAGCTCATGGCTAGCTGTAAGTCCGTGTTTAAGGCTCTGGTTCAAGCACAGCTAGAAACAAGGGTCCATTGCACAGTTGTGGGTTCGTGACTAACTTTAACAGTCACGGTCTGTAGGATTTGGGACTCGGCTTGTTTATAGCCTGCGTGTCGAACAACCTTCCAACATAAGGCCAGTAGCCTTTTAGTCATCCGACTCATGACTACGTGCCACTTTCCGAGCAGATGAGCCGTGTTCAGATCCAGGGATGTTGTGCTCATACTTCCGAAGAACCTATGCCAACACAGAGAAAACAAAAACGGTCTCTTTGTCAGGCTAGCCATGAGAGTGAACATCTGTTTGTAAGCCTACAAACGCCTGGCAAAGTCTGCAAACAAACCCGAAGCCTAGTCATCGGCAGATGCTCTGAGGTGCAGGTCCTCCGAAAGCATACAACGCACAATGTTAGACCTTGCACAAGGTTTGGTGTAGATTACTTACATTGCCAATTTGGTATGTTTATGACTATGACATTAGGATCCCGAAGGACTGGTATTCGTGTTAGTTAACTCAGGCTTCTATATTGAGAAACCTCGAAGATCCACGCCCAGTCCTTCCACAGCAGCTCCGAACTTTACAGACTCAAGACGTGAGGATCTCTTTGCACACTTTGAAGCTACGTACCCCGTAAACTCTGGACTGTAGACTTTACACTGCAATGCCTCTGCCCTTCGCTGACAGCTTCACAGCTTAAGCCCCAATCTAGCTCACACACAGACCCTGCTCTGAAAAACCACTGTCAATCAATGCAAGCCCTGAACGAAAGCCTTGACAGCTCTGACACTGTTCAGGTGGACCCACCTTGTCTGCGGCAAGCTGCACAGAGCCTTGTATTTCTAGAGCTTTGGAAGTGTCTCGCAAAGTCCCTTCAGCCCGAGCTCCTGTAGGATAGAATCCGAAACCTTAAGACCCTCATCAAATCCTAGTCAGTTACGTGGCAAATCCTTAATCCGCGCATATACCCAGAATACAACACAATGGCGGAGTCGCTCTGCATCCAGCTATCCTCCATCTGCTGTAGAAGCCAAGGTCCGGGCTCGGGGAATTAATCAAAGGTTTGAAGCTTTAGGATCTTAGGCGTTCGGGATGGTATGGGTTGTGGAGTTTTATATGAGTCTGGGAAAATCAGCTCGAGCTAGATTCAGCATGTCCTTAGCCCAGCTCTCGTCGGCTATTCTTCCTGCCGAAAAACCTATACCAAGCCGCTACGTACATTAGCACATCGTGAACCCCAAAAAAGAGCTGAATGCCCATCTAACCAGCTACACGTAGTAATACCTACGATAGTATCTTCCTATAGTCAGCAAACCCTATACAATGGTTGCAACACTTGGTGCGTGTGTCCGAGGGTCTGAGGCCTACAGGTTGCAGGGTTTAGGGTTAAGTTTAGGGTTTAGGGCTAGTTTAGGGTTTAGGGCTAGCTTAGAAGTTGTTAGGGTTTCGGGTTTTAGGGCTAGTTTAGGGTTCACAGAGGTTGAGGGGTTTCGGGTTTATGGGCGCGCACGGGCGCACACGGCTGCTGGGCGTGGGACTCATGTCATCCAAGAGGGCAATGGAATGCTGCCATTGGCCTTCGAACACTTGCGCTGTGCAGGTGTATTAGAGCATTGGCTGTAGATATGCCTCGGGTATCAGGATTAAAACTGTTGAGGGTGAGGGTGCTCCGTTGAGTTTTCATATCGTTGGAGGTTCGGGGCTTCGGCTCTTCAACCATACACTCAACCCGTAAATCCTTCTAAACTCTCGGCTCCATGTACTATTCAAATCCCCATGAGCCCTACCATTTTAGTCCCAATCCTGGTCCTAGGGTCCTAGACGCCACCCCCTCCCGACCCCAAAAGCTCACCAAAACATGTCGTCTGCTTCTCGCTTCAAGTTGTCGGGGGGGTGGGGGGAGGGTGGGATCTGGGGCTGAACATCGCTCCCAACGCAAAGGGCTTAAACTTCGCTTTAGACTTGCTGTCATCAGAGCCTGTTCTGGGTTTCGGTATACAGCTTACAGCCTTTATTGGTCAGGGCGTTGTGGAAAGCGTTATACGGATGCTCTGGAGTTCTATAGCGATTTTGTAAGCCTTGTTAAAAGGCTCTAATTAACCGAGAACAACCATTGAACCCGTGCCTGCCCGTCCGCAAGCCGTGAGCGCCGCGCAGTAGATGGTTACCTTGAGCCCCAAACCCTGAGGTGTACCAACTTCAAGCTTTGGGGCTGAGGGTTTAGAGGTTAAGGATTTGGGGCTTAGGGGTGTGATGACTTGCAGATGTGGCCGTGAACAGGACAACCCTAGAAGGTATAAGAAGATGTCCGAAACCCTTAACATCCTAGCCCCGCAAAAGTTCCGAGATAGATGGGCACTTGTACAAGTGGTCACCAAGGCAAGCCTTACGCAAACCCAAAAATGCACGAACACCCTCCTGCATGCCTTCGACTGCTGCTTCATGTTTTCTAGTCAGCGCGCTCATCGTCGCAATTTGCTCGCAAGTTTCTTTCAGCATTTGTTTAAAGCTGTTTCTCTAACCTCAACGGCCTTAACGCATGCAAACACTCCCGACATGTAGCCAACAGCGATCGAACAGCTAAAACCCTGATACAAATATTTGTCCTTGAATCCGCATCCCAAACTCCGTACAATCTGAACCCTGACCCTATAGACCCTAAACCCCAAAACCCAGAGAAGCCCCGAGTGGCTCTGATGATGTGCTTAGGCCTGTTTCCTGGCACTACCGGAAAAGCCCGTGGATGTGCCCGATCTACACCATCCTAGCTATGCGACGGGGTAAATTCGTGTACCAGGCTGAACCCTTGAGTTTGTCAGCGTTTGCCCCGATTTTTGCTGTTATCCTAGGGACCCTTAAGGGGGTGAGGGAGAGGGGGGTTAGGGGACCATACTTCCTTAAACAATCCTTATTGGGTCCTTATTGTGGGCATTAAGGCCCCCTACCCCCCTCTAAGGGTCCCTATGACTGTAGGGTGTCGAGCTTGGGGTCCAAAGGCTTGGGGCTGCCATGTAGGAGATTCAGGGCTTGGACTCAAGTTGAACTGCATGGTGGGCAGTGCTAGGTAGGGTGTAGGGTTTCAGGATTTGATTTGAGGTTTCAGATAAAGGGGGTTAAGTTGTAGTATGTTGATGCTAGGGGCCAAGAGTCTAAATGTTCAAAGTTCAGCCCTGACCGCAGCCTGTCGCCCGAACCCCAAAAGGCAGATTCGACCATCGACACGATCAAGGATGGGCCGTCTAAAGCAGTGCCAATGCTTGCCTGGTAAGGAGAGTCTTGTTCACTGCCCTTGAGTAGAAGGTGAGCATCATTGCAAACATGATTCTGCGCCCGTCTTAGGCCTATCAGTAATTAAAGCAGTATTAAAGCATAGTTCCGCAACTGTGACAAACGTCTCATCTACGGATTTCCAAGGCAGAGATGCGCAAGCACACGAAACTGAGAAGCTTATCTAGGTTGAACGGCATGGTCAACAAGCTTTGGGCCTAGTAGTTGTAGTCGTCATCGTAGTAGTCGTCGTCGTCGTAGAGATAGTCGGGTTGGCAGCCGTCTTCGTCGCCGTCGTCGCCGTACTGCTACTAGTAGTAGTAGTAGTAGTAGTAGTAGTAGTAGTAGTAGTAGTAGTAGTAGTAGCAGCAGCAGCCGTCGCCGTCGTTCTGGTGATGGCAGAGGTGGTGCTGGTAGCAACAAACAGACTAACCCCGTATTGGTGAAAGCACGGGGCGCAGCTGATCGGTCTCGGTAATTCCATGTAACCCCTAGACTTACCAATTCCGAAACAACCAAACTTTAAACCCAGTGATCCCTGCCAGAGTTCCCAAAAGAAGAGCTTTCCGGTCACTTCTCAGGCCTAGCACTGGCTGTCGAATTACCCGGCCTTTGTTTCTCTCGGGAAGAGGGGCTCAGGAGAGGAACCAGTCCAGTATCTCGCTTGTGCCATCGATCTTCGGATCGAGCAAGATATCCACAATGTCCTGCACCAAGGCAGGATAGTCGAGGTAATTCCAGCCTCCGATTCCGAGGGAGCTTTTGACATTCACGATATGGAGCGTCACTTTCTGACCAGCGATGACACCAAAGTAATCGTTCTGCTGTGTAGTCAAATACAGTGTGCCAATCCGGATATAGTTCACATTGGAAACCTTCTTCTTGTTGTACGCCACCTGCTTGGAGTCAGCCACCCATTTCTTCTGAACATCCTTGCCCTTCTCCTTCGGGATCCAGCGGACTCTGCCAAACAAAGCTTAACACCGCAAGTTTTATTCTGCGGCCTAGAATGTTGAAGGCTATGACATACGCAGAAGAAATCTAAAATCGTACCTACTTGCCTACTTGGCTCTACCCTCTCCTGAAACAGCCCAAAACCTGCATAGCATGCTGGGCAAGGGCTGCCAACATAGTCATAACCTGGTAAGTGGAAGAACTCTTGGTGGTCTGGCATGTCAGCCATTAGCTTCCAGACATGGTCCATATCCTCCTCGAAGCAGATGACCTGTTGCTATGGGTGTAGAGTTCACAGTTCGGCCGACGGTGCTGATTTCCCTACTGCGGAAAATTGACTGTCTAGGTATGGCGAGATAACATACACCCAGAGGCATTCCAGATAAAGACCCAAAGGGTCCTAGCTACTGTTATGGGGGGGATACTTCCCCGAATCACAATAGCAATTCCTAATATACAAACCCTACATTCTACTACACAGGTACTTTGGACCCTCTGGGAGACTACTCACTCATTTGCCAAGTTGGAGGTTTAGGTGTGGGCTTCACATTTAGGATTCAGCTTACGAGTCATCATCGATGAGCCATCAGTGTTGGGTCTGGAAATTCTTAATTTAATCTAACGACTATAGCATTCTAGATTTGGGGTTGTTCGACCTTCGCGTGCAAGGGTTTTCGCTGTACCCTGCATCCCATAAAAGCTCTTCAGGACACCGACACGGAGACGGTTGCGAATCCGGTTGGGCTTCGTGGCTTTTGAAATTTCCTGGATTCGACCACTTCGGGAAGATATCGACAAGCTTCACAAAAAGACATGGCAAAGTTCAGTATGGGAGCATAGCTAGTGGTGCTGCTAGAAGCCCCTTCAACCCAAGATCGTCATTCGGTCTCGTGCTCCCCATCCCGCAACCACAGACACACAACCACTCCCCAAACGGTTGGGTTTAGGGTTTAGGTTTTAGGGATTAGTGCGGCTTATGTAGGCTTTCTACTGTGGCCTACCATAGCCTACCATGATCTGGACGGCAACAGGTCTTACCAGGATAAGGAAGTGAAAGCAGTGTTTGTGATCCCTGGAATTAGGACGCACCAGACACCAGAGAGGGAGCATATCGCCTGGCAGAATTGGCAGAAAGAAATCAGAGTCACCACATTAGCCCGAATGCCCGGGGCCCCATAAGCCCCGATTCATGCATCACTTTGCCGAGACGGCCGAGACCAAGGCAAGGTGCTCCAAAGCCGGAAGCGCACACCGAACTCCATGGAAACCACGAAACATGAACTCTGCGGAGCCTCGTACTGGCCAGCAGCAAGGGCATGGCCAATGCCAGTGTTGTCAGTCAAGCCTCCATCCACCTTACCACCACTCCACGGTTCGGGGTTAAGGGCTTGCAGACTTGGGCTTGGAGTTTAGGGTTTGGGGGGAGGGTGGACTTCTTGCAGGCCGGAACCCCGCCACTTCTCAAGCCCTGAAACCTGTCCTTTCACAGCTCATGGCACCGGCGCTACACACTCATATGAAACCAGCAGGCGAAGAGGCGTTTGTCCATTGGAGTGTACTGCGCAATGGCGGAGTTGGGGTTCAGGGATTTAGGTTTGGGGCTCTAGGTTTACAGGTTTTGGGGTTTAAGGTTCCTTGGTTCAGGGTTTGGGATTAGGTATTCCACCTGTTCGGGTT
Source organism: Symbiodinium sp. CCMP2592 (assembly GCA_905221615.1). Lineage (NCBI taxonomy): Eukaryota > Dinophyceae > Suessiales > Symbiodiniaceae > Symbiodinium > Symbiodinium sp. CCMP2592. The sequence continues at coordinate 686,915 of CAJNDT010005869.1, read as the reverse complement.
TCTGGTGGGTGTCAAGCTGAGGGCTTGAAGGCTTAGGGCCAAGAGTGCTAAGAGTTGATGACCTACCTTCAGGTGCTTCTGGGTTTAGGGCTTGGGGCTTTAGGGCTTTCTTTTCGGGTTTATGGTCTATGATATAAGGCATATGCGCGGGGCATCTCGAGAACTTGCGCCTTTTGGTAAAGCACCTTGCTTCAGGAGAGTCGTGCAAACAGCTGCACAGAAACGACTTGGAAAACCCGAACATCCCATACGCCCTTCTGGCCTCTCCAATTTCGGGCTTCACCTGTGTAGTGGACCCTTCTGCAGAGTGTGTTGAGCCCTGGAAACCTCAATTTGGCCCGTGATGACGCACGCAAATTGCTCTCCCTGTCCAAGGACCCCGACCTAAGTCGTGTTCGGAGATTCGAGGTTTTGCTTGTGATTCTTCCAAGGCCTGGAAAAATCGACCCCGTGAGCGCAATCGCCTTGCACATTCATATTATTTACAGCCGCGGCACGGAACTCCAACCCCGGAACGCCCGAACGGAACGCCAACACCCTGTAAGAAAACCATGCATAATGAAGCCATTTTCTGCCCAGAATAGCACCACCTAAACTCCTGAAGCCCTAAACCCGACAAGCCCAGCCCTCTAACATCCAAAATCCCTCCAAAACAATTCGAGAAGCGAGTGCCATGAGCCCCTTTTCGGCCACAGATTTCGCGGAGATGTCTGCTGGATCTGGATGACCGTCTGCCTGCCTGCATGTCTTGGATCACAATCCGTCGGATGTATCGGGCTTAAGGTCGTGTTGTCTCGGGTCGAGGGTTATTGCTAAGGCCGTTTTGCTTGGGTCAACGTTGTGTCGCCTTAGCCTTCGAAGGGTCTCGGGGGCTTGAATTGAATTCAACCGGTACACGAGTACACTGTGCTGCTTGTGTAGGGTCCCATTTGCAGATCAGGGTCTGTATTCGGACCCAGCAAAACCGGGTGGGGCATAGGGTTGGGTTTGAGGCCACACAGGTCCAGGCTTGGGGTTCAGGGCCTTGTGGGTCAGAAGTGCTTGAGATTCGTTGCAACGGGCGGCTTGCCGCAGGAGGGCTGAGTGTTGGGATTTAGAGGAGCTTGTTGGGCTTTTGTCAGGATTCAGATTACTCGAGCCCCGGCTTCTAAACTGCACAGCAGGACTGCGCCGAAATATCTCCTCTACTGCCACCTGCCTGCAAAACCGTCCAACCCTGGGTTTAGAGTTTAGAGTTATTGTACTTACTACGAGCGCAATGACGCGCTGTTTCCCACTCTGACATCTGTCTGGGCCGAGTGGCGCGATCTTCTCCCTGGTGGCAGACGCCTTCTCGCGGCTTCATGGGCTTTTAGGGTTTGAGTTCATGGTAGGAGTCAGAAAACACGAGAATAGACCTTCAGCAGTAGGATCCTTAAATGACTCGCAGGTAGGATTGTCGGGCTTCGGTTTACTCCAGCAAAGCATTCGGCTCATCGGCTAAATTCCGGGCACAGCTTCGGATTGCCGGTTTTGGCGTTGTTTCTTGGTTTGGAGCCCGGGACTTCGAGCTGTGAGAAGTCTTCTGTCTGCTGGATTGCAGCTGAGGACATTCGAGCGTTGAGTCAAGTTTTTGGTGATTGGAGCACTCGGGCCTATAAACCCCAAACCTTACAACCCCCTGCAACCCTGAACCACCATAAACCCCAGACCCTCGTCCAAAAGTTTATCCTGCACCGACAAGAGCGCGTAACACGGTGAGCCCCCGCTCCACAAATACCCTACCTACCTACTTGCTGAATTCATTGTTTATTTCCGGAATCGGCTAACCTTGCGGCGGTGGCAGGTACCACAACAAAATCCCCAAACCCAAAGACAGACCTTTAATGCCGACACACGACTTCCTCTTACTCTATTTAAATTTGACTTTGGGGTTTAGCACTGACTGTTTGCGGGTTTATGGGTTAAGAGCTGAGGCTTTCATTCTACGAACCCTTTCCCCAAAACCTGCCCGTCTGGCCCCAGACACGAAAAAGCTTGAGCAAGTCCTTCAATAAGGCTCACCACTGAGAAAAGTAGTCTAGAAGCCTTCATCATCAGCACAGGGTTTTGGGACATATTACCGCACAACTGTTGAGAAATTCTTGGCATTTATGCAGGCTTCTATGGTATGATGTTTGGGCATCAAAACCCTTCCGATGTCAGTCACCAGAGCTTTCCAGGACCCTGCAACCGCCAAGCAAACACGATTGTACGAGACGGGTAGGATCTAAGGAGCGAGAGGTCATATCACTCAGAAACAAGCGTTTGGAGTTGAGGGTTCAGGGGACCAGAGGCCGTCTCACTCAAAAGATGGGTCATGTAGGGTCTTCGGCTATTCTTGGCCATGCAGGCAGAATTGGAGCCAGGGGGTTTGGGGTTTCATTACTAGTAACCTCGGTATAGTAAAATCGTAAGTATAGCATCCTAAACAATCTCTTTGCTTGCCTCCGCCAAAGGTTGCAAGCTGGTGGGTCGCGTGGAATGCGGCTGCTCCACGATATCGTCTGCCTGTGGGTGAGCCCTAGATGGTACGGTTTTTGGGTTAAACCCTAAACCCTAAGCCGGGTTTTACACTTTCTAGACTTCTCCTGCACATCCAAATCCCGAAACCCACGAGAGTCAAATCTGCACTCTCAAGCTCCTGAGCCTAAACTTACCTTGGGTTAGAAGGGAATGGAGGAATGGGGTTACTACTACTACTACTACTACTACTACTACTACTACTACTACTACTACTACTACTACTACTACTACTACTACTACTACTACTACTACTACTACTACTACTACTACTACTACTACTACTACTACTACTACTACTACTACTACTACTACTACTACTACTACTACTACTACTACTACTACTACTACTACTACTACTACTACTACTACTACTACTACTACTACTTCTACGACGACTACAACAACAACAACAACAACTACTACTACTACAACTACTACAACTACTACAACTACTACAACTACTACAACTACTACTACTACTACTACTGCTACTACTACTACTACTACTGCTACTACTGCTACTCCTACTACTACTTCTACTTCTACTACTACTACTACTACTACTACTGCTACTACTACTGCTACCACCATTCTTCCATTCCCTACTAACCAAAGGTAAGTAAACAGCTCCTAAACCCCAAACCCAGAAACCCTACAACCAGAGCCGCATTTTTTAGTGCGATAGGCTCCGTGTCTCTGAACCTGACAATCTCGATCCCTGCACGGCGTGTAAAGCCTAGACTGCACTTGGAGGGTCGGGGGACTTAGTAACTGGTTCTTTTAGGGAGTTAATAACTACCATAACCCCAATTAGGGTCCCTTTTAGGGTATTTATAAGTCTATTTACTAACTAAGTACTACGTCCCCCGACCCCCCAAGCAATCAACCAAACCTTGTGTCCCTACAGTTGAGTTTTCCGTCAACTCCTGAACCACAAACCCTTCCCCCCACTCAAATAATGTAGACATTGGCCAAACAAATCTATATAGGGAACCTTTTAAGGCCAAAGTATGTATTGGTTGGGTCTTTGGACCCTTCGGGTAGCAAAGTAGGTACTGCGGCCCCCGGAGCCTAAACCCTCCTCTAAAATCGGCGTCGCGCCCTAGTTCAGCCGATGCAACCCTGAAAGAGCCCTTAACCATTCGCTACCTGCAACCTCTAGAGATATGACCTAATTACAGCCCCATAGCCCTAGATCTATAAGCTCTATGGGTACTTATGCCAGCCTTATGCCATGAGCCTTAAAGCTTATGCAACCTTTAAGGACCCTACACCCTGAACCCTAAACCCTGATCCCTGACCCCTAAACCCTGATCCCTGACCCGTAAACCCTAAACACTGAACCCTAAACCCTGAAATAAGTAAACCCTAACCCCCCCCCCACCCCCCCAAGAAAGAGACACCTCCGACAGAGGCAGAAGCGGAGATGAGGGCATTTTCTCGAGCTCGGTCGTCTCTGCCGGCTTGAGCCTCCAAAGGGCTCCCCCTTTCGGGTTTAGGGTAAACCCTAAACCCTAAATACCCCCAACCCTACCCTAAGCCCTAAACCCTAAACCCTAAACTCTACCTCTGGACCCCGAAAGTATGTAGAATAATGGCCTTTTGCAGGGTTTTGGCCATTATCCTATAGACCATAGCCCTGTTTGTTGTTTCTTGGCATGGGCCCTTTTCCCAAGGGTCCTAACCTACATAACTATACACCGAGTAAACCTAATTATTGGGTCCTTTCGACCCTGAACCCTAAACCCTTGGACTCTTGGGCTTTTCCAACTACAGAGTGCAAAAGACATCCTCAGCCACGGGAAGCCTATGATCGCGGCCCCAACTTCAAACTGCAATTATCGCAATACCCCCATACCCCTGGGTTTAGAGTTTAGGGTTTGGGTGGGTATGGACCCTATCTTGGTGCAGGGTTCAGAGGCTTAGGGCTTAGAGTTCAGGCGTAAAGACTATAGAGACACCAAAAAGTTGGAAACCTGATGGAGGACAAATAGTGCTGGGATTCCCAAAACAGTAAAACAGTACTCAAAAGGATTGAGGCTATCGGGTTTCCAACTTTTGGGCTTCTACTATAGAGAGCTTTACTTGGAGGGTCGGGGACTTACTAAGTAGCTATTTTACAGAATTATAGGTACCATAACCACAATTAGGATCCCTTTTAGGGTACTTATAATTCTACTAAAGTCCATAGAGACCCGAAAGCAGAGTGCGGAGGGCTGGTGGAGAGTGTAGGGCCTCAGCGTATTTCGGATCCTCGGATTTGGGGGAAGGGGTAGACCCCAGAAAGGTCCAATGTACCGATATAGTAGAATGTAGGGTTTTCATATTAGGAATTACTATTATACCTTAGGGAAGTATCCCCCATAACTGTACATAGGACCCTTTGGGGACGAACCTTATATTATGAGGGTTTGGCGGTTTAGTGCTTAGGGGTTCAGGGCTTTCGGGGTTTAAGCCCTGGGGGCTTGGGGTTTCGGGTTTACAAAGCCCTCATTGTCATGCTTGGAATAAGGTCTGCAATGCAGCCTTACCAAGACGTAGAACCGGTCTGCTACTCCCGACACCCTCATCCTCAATCGGGGGCCTTAGGCGAGCCACAAACCCTGAGCCCTTTAAGGCACAGCTTAAACGAGCCTTCCTCAACCCTAAACTAAACCCTAATATAGGGGCCTTAACAATTAGGATGAGGTTTCGGGCTCAGTATGCTTTACTTACTATGAGGAACCCCCAAAACAGTATTAGCACTTGGTCCCTATCCTTGAAAGTCCAAGTACCCGATAGTCATATACTCTCAAAAATAGTAACGTACATAGCTACTATCCTAAAACCGAGTACCTAATTATTGGCTCCTTTACCCTAAACCCCAAAACCCTAACCCTAAACCCTAAACCCAAAAACCCTAAACCCTAAACCCCAAACCCCCTATACTAAGCCCCACATCTGCCCAGGAGCCCTTCCGCCGCGGCGATGTGAGGCACGTCAAAGGCTTGACCGGGAGACGTCTCCATGAGCATTGCCATGATCGCCTGGGTTTAACGGCTAGGATACCCAGTAACCTAAGAATAAAAAGGCCTCTCTTTTTGGTATTGGGTAACTTTATAAGGAACCTAGGACTACAAAAAGGGAATAAGGGTACTACTGAGCATCCTAGGGGTTTACGGGCTTTCGGGCCTTTAGGCGCTTCAGGGCAATTTTGGGGGGGGTTTGGGCTTAGTGGGTTTAGGGTTTAGGGGCCCTTTGGGGGCTGTAGGGGGTTTGGGCTTGTACAGGGGGCTTTTTCTGGGCTCATGGCTTTCGGACCCTAAACCCTGGACCCGAAGCCCTTTCAACCCCAAGCCTAAACCCAAAGCCCAAAACTTGTGAACCCCAACCCTAAACCCCAATCACTAAAACCATGAAACCCCAACACGTCTATGTAGCAGACAGCACATAGGCCTTGGCTTTTTGGTGGGATATCAAAAACCCCTTGAAGCCCTATGAAGCCTTGCAAACTGCGATGAAGATCCCAGACAAACGCTGCAACACTATGAAACTCTTTGATTGTGGTGCTGCGCCCACAAAACATCAAACCCAATGATGTGATATCGCTACGACCTCCACCTAGAACCCCATCAACACCATCACAGGGCTGAAACTGCCCAATGACACGCTCTGAAACTCTACACCCTAAACCCTAAACCGTAAACCCTAAAACCCTTAACGCGATAAACCCCTAAACTCCAAAACCCTATGAACCCCAAAACTCCAAAACTCTAAACCCCCAGACCCCTACACTGTAAACCCCTAAACACCTGAAGGAACCCTTATAGATCCCTTTAACGGAACCCTAAACCCTACACCCTACGCCCGATTTCCTCTTTTCTACAACTGGGCTGCAGTTTTGGGGCTCTGAAACGTATTTATGAATTGGTACCTTTACAAGAACCAGAAGGGAAATGAACAAGTTTCCCAAACTGCCACCTAGACAAAGTCCGGGTCGCTTCGACACGGTTGTCGAGGACTTCGAAGCACCGCCGTGAGAGGCCGTAGAGCTCCTCGGGGCTTTTAAATTACCTTAAAAGGGATCTCTAGGGCTCCTTCAAAGGGATCTATAAGGCTCCTTTATCGGGATCTACAATGTTCCTTTAAAGGGATCTATAGGGGTTTAGGGTTCCTTTAAAGGGATCTTTCCTTTGGTTAGTAGGGAATGGAGGAATGGGGTACAATTATAGCTACTATTACTACCATTCTTCCTTCCCCTACTGACCAAAGGTAAGTTGTGTGTGTGTGTGTGTGTGTGTGTGGTTTTCCTTTTTTGTAGGCCCTTTTGAAGGGTTTAGCCCCTTTGAGTTTAGAATTCACCGTTTCGTGTTTGGGGTTTCTGGTATACGGTTTTCAGTTTCGTGTTTGGGGTTGAGTGTCTAGGGTTGAGGGTTTACATTTTCGGTTTTGGGGTAGTGAGATTAGGCTTCGGGGTTTAGGGCCTTCCGGTGTAGGGTTCGGGTCGTTGTGTTTGTTCAGGGCTCTTTGTCGACTGCAAAAAGTCAAAGCAAGCTGCAAGAAGTCTCCGTTAGGAGGGTTTGCGTTTAGGGCTGTGGGTTGGAGGTTTCAGGCCTTGCGATGTCGATGGATGAGGGTTTCGGGTTTAGGGGTGACTGTTCAGGCTTAGGGGTCTCTTAACAGGTGCATATGGCATATTCTTTCGGGTTTCGGATTGTCTTACCGGGGGCAGTCTTGATTGACAGGCCTTCCAAAAGTGTCGCATCAGCTTCAAGGCTCATGGCATATGGGCCTCTGTAGAGCTTAAAGCAAGTACCGAAAGCTTAAGGGCCCTATTCGGGTTCTATCGGCTTAACTTGGGCGCGACTCCGGTCGTAGATTAGGGTTTAGGCTCCATGCGCAGGGGCCGCAGCACCTACTTTGTTACTGTAAGGGTCCTTATACCCAAACTAGTATATACTTTGGCCCTAAAGGGGTCCCTCTATAGGCACTTTGAGGCCAATGTCTGTACTATTTGGGTACATGGACCCTTAGTTTTAGGTCTACGTACTTGGGTTTAGGGTAGAACACTGCCTGAAGACCAATCCATAACCCCAAACCGCAGAGCCTGATTTCCTGGATCACGCCTTGGTGTTCAGGGCTTATAGGATATAGGTTTAGGGTGTATACCCTTAGGCCCCAAAGTAATTCCTTGTTGGGGTTCGTATATAGAATCCTATGAGGTAATGCCAAAAAGGAACTACTTTGGGGCCCATGGGTAGCTATAGGGTTTTGGGCCCGGAGCGCTCCTCCTGTTGCCCCAGCGACCGCAGCATGTTGTACTTGATAAAGCGTGGGGCAGTTTTGGAATCGCTCACCCACCTGGAAAGCCGCAGAGAGCACTAGTGCTCTTAGGTGGCTCTGTAGTTGGGTCCCATTCAAAAGGACCCTTCTTTCGAGAATGCGATCCTGCTTTCGAACCCGAGCCTGAGGTTTCAAGACTTGAGGGTGCGCGAAAACCCCCCACCCGTTTGCTTGAACCATAAACTTATGTCTTGCCTCGGTGAACGCGATCTTAGCGTTCTGGGCTGATTCCGCCCAAACCGCCAACTTTCCCGACGTGCCCCTGGCTGAGCGGAGCTTTAAACTGTAATTACTTAGTCTAAAGACGTACCTCCAGGGAATTGAGAGCTTTTTTTACGCTGGTGCGGGGCTTGGGGCTTAAAAGACTTGTTATTTCGTGCTCACAAGACTTGAATTACCTAACTGTTATTTACGCGGACCCATCTGAGACCTCCTGGGCGTCTCTGGAACCTCCCGAAACCCTCCTTGAGACCCTGTGACTCGTCCGTCTTGCTTAGCTTGCGTTGCTATTGTTAGGTGTTGGGGGGTTGAATGGATCGAAACTTGTGACATGTTACTGGCTTTCGGGTTCACGAGAGCTCTTGGGTTCAGGCTTGCGGGCAGTTGTAGGGTAGGGCTGACATGGTGCCCACCACGGCCGAAACCATATTCTGGACCGCCAAAACTGTTAAACCCCAAACACTAAACCGTGAAACCCTAAACCCTAGCACCGCAACCCTGACAACACAAACCATGCCGCACTGCCCTATGTCAACCTGTAATGTCCTACACAACCCCTCAGCCAAAGCCCCGTCAAGGATCCCTTGCGACAAAAACCTCGTCATGGGGGGTGAAACATCCCCAAACCCGATTATGACAGGGTTATGACATGATTCCCAAACGAGTCCATGTTGGAGCTTAAGGGTCACGCCTGCTCAACTACTGCGAAACTCTTCACCTCAAACCCAAAACCCTGAACCGCTGAGTCTCTACACCCCAAACCCCAAAACCTGAAACCCTAAACCTTTACAGCTACCTACGACGACCCCCCCTTGAAGTGTCTGCGCTGCCGAGCTTTGAGCTTAGGCTTACGGTTCAGGCATGAAGCTTGAAGCTTGACATCTAGAGCTCTGCTTCGATTAGGGTTTATATATGTACTGTACCGCATTGAGAATTGCAAGCTACAGATTCTCATCATGCTTCTTGGGGTCGTGCGTGCTAGTACAGATATTTCAGGTGAAGGCGGGTTAAACCAAACACGCAAAGATACGTAGCCACAGACCTACAACTCGAAGATACTTGAGCCTGAACACCAAACTCCAGCCCAAGCTTGAAACGCTAAGACCTCAATCTCTGATTCACCGCCAGGGTACATAAGATTTGACAACGCTGCTTTCAGTTTCGCCATGAGTCCTGTCTTTGAATCTTGGGTGTGGGGTCTCGGGTTTCGTGGTAAGGGTTGAGGGCGCCGAACTCTCCTCTGGAGTGCAGGGTTCAATGTCTGTGCCAGGTATAGGCTGTGCTGGGTTTCCGGCCTAGTGTTCCGGGCAAAGGTTTAGAATGTCCAGTTTAGCATTTAGGTTCTGGGCTTCGAGGTTAGTTAAGAATAAGGGCAGTTTATAGCGTACAGAAGTACATCATGCCAATGGCCTCAGGAGGGACAGAAGCACTAAAGTCTAAGCAAATGTCATTTGCGGGTCCGACTTCTGATTCTCAGTCAGTTCCTGTAGCATCGTTTTTGTGCCTCCTGAAATCCCCTCCAAACCCGCCAGCTAGGACTAGGACTCTCGAAACCCCAGTTGAAATTCTGAACCCAAAACATACGCCACAAGCCCCCGGAACCCGTTGCCAGAACCGGAGACCGTTGGCCGGTAACCTGTACGGGCTACTAGGTTGGCCCTTTAAAGCCTCTCAATAATATTCGTAAATAGGGTCCTATTAAGCCCAATAACGGAAAATATAAAATGTCCCAAAGGCCTACCTAGGCTATGGCTTTGGTGTGGGAGTTTCCGGCTCTATATGGCTTTACATCATAGTTGTTATACTCATGTGGGATTATGGTTTTGTTGAGATATCGGAATGCATCAATGAATAAACTCGGACTAACAACTCCTGGCTGAGCCGGGTCAGTCTGAGACTGTTCGTCGAATCCTGAAGCAGCGATGCAAAGTTTTCAAAACGCTGCCGAGGGCAAAGCTATCCGTGCGTTTCCTTTTGCTTTGATTTGCTCGTTTCCGATATGAGTGTCTTTATCAGCGCCCATGCGGTGCTGCTCACCCACCATGCCATACATATGTGCAGTACATGAATACTTGAGGAGTAGATCCGTGCTTGTAGAAGGAAGCCGGTGCTCGCCGGGAGACTACTTTGCAGACTGCGCGGTTGGTCCAGAGTGTTTGGCTTTAGGGGGGGGGGCTGCCGGCTACCGTACATATGTGTTCGAACCACTTACACGGGCTCTGCCTTCAAGATCTCATCTTAGAAAGGGTTCCTCGATGAATCCCGGCCACGAGCCTGGATCGTTCTGCTTCATCACCATGCCCGACAGCTTAGCGAGAAATGGAGGGATGCCGACCTTGCCAAGAGCCTCTCAAGAGTCAAGGATATGGCTCAGCAAAACCTAGGCCATAGACCCAGTTTCAGCGATTCAAAATTCCTGCTAGATCACGCGTGGGTATTGTAGGGGATGGAAGTTTCTGGATTTCCCTGTACCCTGTGCGATAAAACAATTCATGCATGGCTTTTTGGCTTCTAGGATCCTCTGATCATCGCACTTGGATGTACCTTGCATTCTGGGAGGGATTTCGGGGTCTCTTGATCCTTGTCACAAGCAAAAGGGCACTTTGCAATGGCAGAAGCCACAACTAGTTGCAAAGGACCAAGAATCGCCATAAGCGGGAACAACCAGGGACAAACAGCCCGGCTGCTATCTTTAGGTCGACGTCCGTGTACGCTTACACACCGAATTTGACCGAGGAACAACGGAAAAGGCCACGGCTGCAGAGGATGCGCTCACGGCCGAAAGCAAGGACGTGCCACTCGTAGCGAAGGTATAGTCATTTTGGTTTGGGGGTTCGGCGGGCTTCCCGTTCGCTTGGTACTGGAGTTGCCTTAGGAAGACACAAAAAATGAGACACCGAGACCTAAGTGGCTGAAATAAACCGACACAGGTAGCCATCCTTTCACCCGATTATTAACCCGGCCGCCATCAATAAACACGCCAGAAGCGTTTTTGTTATTAGGGTGTATCTGTACACTGCGGAGAGTCTTGCTCCTGCTCTGGCTCTTGGTCCTGCTCCAGCTCCTTCTGCGGCTCTGCGGCTCTTGCTCCTGCTCCTGCTCTTGCTGCTGCTCCTGCCTTTGCTTCAGCTCTTGCTTGCACATACCACTAACTCAATATAGCTTGTAAAAGTTGGGGATGATTTCAAGGGCGTTTCAATGTGATTATGACTATGATGACGGTGATGATTACTGTTACTATTGTCAGAATATAGAGATGCTTAACAACTGGGGGAGCGATTAACCATGATTCTGTTGGGCGTATGCGGATGATGTTGTTGATATGTCTTTCAGGATCGAATTGTTCTAGGCGCTACGACGGAGCATGAACAAGTACAAAATCCACTAACCATTGCGTAAGCCCCAAACCCTAAACCATGCAGAAACCCGTGGAAACACCAGTAAAGCTGAAAGGCTGTAAGCAAACCCTGAAACGGCTGTTTCATAAGTTGGAAAATGATCACTTGGTCTCCAACCTTGTGCACTCTTGGGTACCCTAAACCCTAAACCCCAAAAAACATCACAACAGCCCAAGATGCAGGTTCCCGCACTCCTCGAGCTCACAAAACTTCATCGGGGAAGGATTCGGAGCACCGGAACCTGGAGTTGAGCCGGGCATGGGGGAAACCCTAAACCCTAAACCGACGGGGGCCTTACAAACTGGAACAGGGGCTTGGGGTATCTTCTAGTCTGAGTAGACCAAGGATTCCCGGTAAGTCAAGGGATAGTCTTGCCCAAAATATTCAGGTGTCTATACCAGGGTGAAGAACTCGAGTTGAGTCTGTAGACATCTGACTCAGAATCCTTTGATAAGAACTATGGTACTCAAATGAAGGAGCTACGATTGTGAGATTGTAGGTAACACAAAAAGCCCCGAACCACCAAAACTAAAATTCAAACCCTGAATAGCAAACTCTAATAAAACTCTAAACCCTTAGCCCCAGACCTTCTACAATACCTCGAGAACTCTGAACCCTAATTGTCTTCTTGACGGGCGGATTTGTAACATGGAACCGCTTGGTCAAGTAAGTACTGCAAGCTTCGATTCACAAAATGCTTCGTGGCAAAGATCCAGCCAAGACAGGTCACCGAGCACAGTGCTGAAGCGAGCAGGCGTCCAAATAGCAGCCATGCCATTCAAAGGCCTGGCTTAGTGTTGTTAATAAGCACGAAGTCTTTTGGCAGCGTTTCTGTATTTTCTCACGGTCATATACAGTTCCTATATATACAGTACAGTATTTGAAGGCTGTGTGGGCTTCTGGCTTCAGCAAGACTTATCCAAAGGCTCAACTTAACCCCAAAGCCTTATGCGGTATGATCTTTCGGCCCAGAAGCCTTCACAAATGAGTCCTTCGTGCCATAGGCTCTGAGCTTATCCGGTCAGGATGTGCAGTGTGGATTCTTGCGGGGTAGGGAGCCAAGCTGTTCGAGTTCAGACGCCAGGAACAAAGAGTGTTTTGGGGTTGAAGCGTGGATGCTTGATGGGTCGTGCCACCCGCCAGACTATGCTTCCTAGGACCCGTCAATGAGAAGCTGTAGGCACAGTAAGTATTCTGTCGGGCTTCTACAGCTTGGAGATGCTTCGAGCTCAGCGCCACCTGTATGCACACAAGTCAGATGGATCAGTGCGATCGGGAGAGCGACGACCTTACACCCTCCTAAGCCTAAACCCCCACCTGTGAACCTTGAACCGTAGTACACAGCGCAGGTATAGTGCACTCCGAGCGGCGCGGTGTACTTCCATGCGTCGGCCTTGTGACTGCGGCTCTCGTAGATGAACGTTGTCATCGAGAACAAGTCATAGCCGCAGGCATGCTGTAGAATCGGTGTTTCGTGCCCAAGAACAGTCCTGAGCTCGAACAAGACACACGTAAATAAACATGCACAAACACTTCGCGCCAAAATACGGTGCGTAGCGTGAGCAAGACACACAGACACAAACCTTCAGGCCATTCCGACTTCAACAAGTTCCTAACCCGCAGAAACAATGAAATTGCAATTCCACACTCGGGCTTCAGCACCAAATAACGGCAACAGAGGATGCCCAACCACAATTACGGGGGCACTTGCAAAAATACGATCCTGTACAATGTAGGATCTGTTCCTGGGGGTGTGATGTCAGGGTGGATCCTAAACCCATGCACATTATTCCAAAACTCTGAACCTCACAAGCCCCATGGCAGGCTCGAAACCTGACTGAAGGGGTTTGATACCTGTACGCTTCGCAGAAAATCCAAACATGCATTTGCGAACCGGAGCCCCGCTATCACTTCATAAGCCCCAGATGCAGGTACTTCTGGTGGCACGCTCCCGGGCCGTTACCCCCTGGTGTGCTGATGCCGGTGCCAATGAGCCACGACTTCCCCTGCTTGGAATCTTCAGGGCTTTAGGTCTTAGCGTTCCTTTAAAGGGTACCAAAAGGGTTCCTTTAAGGGTTCTTTGGGGCTCCAGGTAGAGTAAATGGACTTTCAGGTTCTGCAGGTTGGATTTGGGGGGGAGGGTGAGGTAATTCGTGCGGGAACCTGATGCGAACCAGACATGGTTCAATATCACCCACAAATTTTTCGGATCAATGGTCAGAACCCTGATAAGAACCATCAGATTCCCGCAGAAGAATTGGTGCGCTGAGGAGCGGAGCCTTAGTTGATTTTGAGCCTTCAGGCCCAGGGGAAAGGGATGCAAGTCATTCTTCGGATGCTTACGACTCGACTCCTGGGGCGGTGCCCAAACGGCATCCCTCGTATTGAAGAAGCCCAATGCTGATAAACGGGCCTTTTAAGGTCTTGGAGCTTAGATGCCCAAACTAATCCCCAACCCCTACGCACACCCTAGCATAAGGGCTGAGAGAAGGAGTTTAAGGCTGGGTCCAGGGATCACCGAAGCGCTCTTCTAGACTCATGCAATCTCTGAGCCCTTAAGCCCCAACCCTTGAACCCTTAAACCCTAGTCAAAAGTGAATACAACCCTGAATAAAATCCTAAGCATCTGAAGCTATAAGCACCGCTTACATACCCACGGCGATGCTGCCAACATCTAGCAATATCAAACCTAACAGTGAAACACTGATGCCAAAATTGCTTAATCATGCCTCTTGAATTGGCGTGACGAAACTACCAAGTAACAGCAAACGTAATAACACTTAACGAAGTTAAATCGATTCAAAGCTGCTCATGATCATGGCGATTGTAAACAAAAGTCCGGGTCCTTTGCCCAGTCGTTGACTGGCGATCCCAGGGTCTGGGAGTCAGACATATCAGTGGTCGTGCTGGTCAGCATTTGTGTAACAATCTGTTCCCAGCTGTCACCTGGGACGAACAGCTTGGCATTTTGCGCACATAGGGCGGCGTAGAGCAAAAGGTGACTTGGTGGTACCGTTTCCGAAAGTGGGCCGTCTTGTGCTTGGGGCCATCACTCACACCCACAACCAACTTTCAACCCCGAGACTCTAACAGGGAAGGGTAGGGCAGGGTGAAGAGTTTCTCCACATAGCAGCAAACCGCAGCCCAAACCCTACCCTGAACTGATCATCAGGTCAAGCGCCGGTTTTGGTCAAGAACACGATTTCGGCAAGCACCTGTGAACGAGGCGGATGTGTGTCATCTTGTAGCACTGTATGAGGTTCTTGTACGACTTCCCACAAGAATGTTTTTCAGGGCTTTGTATCGCGACTCATGTTTTAATTTTGGGCTAGTTGGCGACTAGACTGTGGCATAGCCTCAAGCCAAATCAGATTATGCTTAAAGTCTCGAAGGCCTTTTGAGCCGCGAACTCTGAAGGCTCTTCCCGCCTGACCCATTGCTCATGCGGATTTGATGTTTGTGCCTTCGGTGTAGGGTTTAGGGTTTATCTAGGGTTTAGGGTTTAGGGTTTATCTAACCATGCGCGAGGGAGTTGAGAAACGTGCGCAGGTTCAGCCGCTGACCGGGTCAACATTCTGTTTGCACCATCGGCATTGAGCAAAGCATGCTTTCCGAAAACGAAGAAACAATCAATCATACTGGCACTGTCTTAACGTGCGTACAAGTGATGACCCATGAAGTACAACCCCTTCATAACGCTTGAAGCCGAAACTCTCCAAAGTTTCGACTTCCTTCAACTCTTAGCCTATGTGCAAACCAAAAGTGCTCAGATAAGCAATCGTTCAAAACACATTTAACTCCCGAGATTCGTGTACCGAGCAATGAATTTAAAAAAGCGCTGAGCATCAGCACATGCTGAAATCCACCTACCGAAGATTGGCTTGCTGACCTCGATTTCAATCTTCATGTGCAAAACGTAAGCACATCATTTAACGATATGCGAGCCTGTGATTTGAAGTCAATGGGTGAGGAAGAGGTTCTAGCTAGACCCACAGAATCCTGCAGAAATATCTTCAAGTGATATGGGTGAAGTCTTTCGTTAGATCTTGCGCGGTTGCGGTCGGCTCGGTATGCGTGCTCTATACATAATTATACCTATGTATCTACACATGTTTGTATGCCGTAAATGCCTTGAGAGGGCAGAGTGCGTTCTGTAAGCATGCAGGGTGTTTTTGCTGCTTACCTCTGCTATCTGGCCTGACACTGCCGGGCAGGAGCTGATCGTTCCTAATGTGCCATCTCCTGCGTACAGTTCCTCACAGTTCAAGGTTGGAGGATGTAGAGGTGAACTTTTGTTCAAGCCACGTGCTTGCCCGGTGTCTCCTCCCTCACGCCTGGGAGTTTGGCACTGTGCATTCTTAGCGCACGCTTGCGCCTCTGAGCGATCCTACGGTCCTTCACAATGCAATGCAACATATGCACGGACAGCTACAACTGACTCTTTCCATTCTTGGCCAGTAGCACCTCCAAAACCTTGCCGGACCGGGACTCACCAACGACTCCTTGGGTCAATGTCAGATTTTGTACCGAATAAGGGTTCTCTGTAAGATGTTTCAGACAGGCAATTATCCAAGACGGTCTCTGTTATAAAGGTTCTACTCTACATTCTACAGGGCTCTGCTTGACCCTGAATTGCAACACTTTGTTCTGGTTATGTTGTTGGATTGCTAAAGCAGGTTTGTCGAAACACAAAAAGGGTCGTGGCTGGCTTGCAGGGCGGGTTCGTGGAGTTGCAAGAATTTGGTTGGGTAGTATAGGCGTTAAGTTTCGGAGTCGAGGTTTCCAGGTTTAGGGTGCAGCCGAACCACGAGGCAGGAGGATCGTGCATAATACACATATACACGTGAATAAAACCACATTACTATATGCATACATACATATGTATACGTATGCTAGACAGCAGTGCCAGCTGCCAAATTCACACTCAGGCAAGGTCCCTAGGCTCATACTTGCATACACATGCCTATATACATACATGCTTGCAGGCATGAATACATAACACACACACACCCATACACGCATGTACATATATATATATATATATATATATATATATTTGCGCTGTTGTGAATGACCTAATTCCGGAGTTCGAAGGTCCCAAGCGGTTTAACACATTTCTTATGTGAGGTTATCTCAAGCCCAGGATGGTTCCCGAACCCTAAGCCGTTCAAGCTTCCCTCCCATGCGAAGCTGAATGGCTCCTTCTCGGATACTGTGAAGGAGAAGTTTCAGTACGATAGGGACTCCGACGGTAGCCACGGGTCAGACGAACTACAGAACGAATTGTATTCAGGATCAACTTAGACACTTAGACAACATGATGTAGGTACACCTCTAAACCAGAGTTTGGGCTGTGAATGGCGGCAACTGCAGAGATTCTGAACAGCCCCAAACCAAGCACCCTACAGCTCAAAACCGAAGCTCCCAAGCAGAAAAAGTCCTCAACCCTAACCACACCAAACCCATAATAAAACCTCTACGAGGCCTACACGTGGCGGCCTTACAAAGAGAGACAGCTCTGCTCATTCCCCGCGATGTCTCTGTCATGGTTAGTGTACAGGACGTACTCGGACCCGCCCCTCATGCAAACAGTTAAAGTCTTCGAACATGAAACTTCGAGCTTGGATTTATGGATTTAGCTCTCTCGATTTCCACCGTTCAGGGCTTAACATGCTTCAGAGCTTGGGGCCGACCTTCTTAAAGTTTGAGCTAGGGCTTTGAAGTTGCAGGGGTTGAGACTTTCGGGTTTGCAGCTCTGGCGTTTCAGGCTTTGGGGCCTCGGTGTTGAGGTGTCCGGAAACGAAGTAACCGCAAACTCAACACAGAAGCTGGCATTGTGTCTCTGTTTCTGGCCACCTCATGTCGATAAGCTTACAATTGTTTACCATTGACAAAGCTACATTCGACGGTCTTTCGGCACATTCCATAGACCCAAACAACAACTTCATCATCACCGTTCTACGGCAGTGCATATGACAGGGGGCAGTGCGGACAGGTATAAACACTGCAGCAGAAGGAAGGGCATGGAACAACTGACACCTCCAGCAACAGCACCAACAGCACCAAGACAACAACGACCACAACAACAACTGCAAATGCGAGTCAGCACTCGTACTGCGACTAGTACACGTACCCGTACTACTAGTACTCACAGTACCACTAGTACTACCAGTACTGCCATTTCTGCTAGCACTGCTTGCACTGCTAGTACTCGTACTATATAGTGCTAGTACCGGTACTAGTGCGAATATTGCGGCGACGACGACTACTGCCACTGCCACTGCCACCACTACTACTACTACTACTACTACTACTACTACTACTACTACTACTACTACTACTACTACTACTACTACTACTACAAATAACAATAATACCTTCTTCGTAATACGTAGTACTACTGCAATACTACTACGACGACGTGCGACGATGACAGCGACTTCGATTCTGCTGTTTGCTGCTGCTGAAGCACAACTCCAAAGCCCCAAAACCTCAAAACAGCGGCAGACTTGAATGCGTCCTCACACGAACTCTTTTAACCACAGCTCAGCACGAATCGAGCCAATGCAACTCTGTGGTATGGGGCTTTCAAGTCGGATTGCGGATGTAGGAATAGAAGCCGGAGCCAATGACGACGATAACTATAGGTTACTGTTAAGCACGATTTCTCTGCATAGGTCGAAAGCTGATTTCAACGGGGTTGGTAAGCTGGATTTTCGGTTGGGCTCTAGGTGAACATCGAAGCTTGCGGACTGAAGAAACGTTTCGACTTCAGCATGTGCGGTGCAAGGCGAACCCACAGCTCAAGCTTAAACAACTAGCCAACCACATTCTAAAGCCATGGTTTGCGAGTGAAACCCTTACAGGGTTTGTGTGGTGCAGTAAGCCCATACAACCCTGACCTAGGAACAAAGGCCTACATAAAACACTGCGCCCAGAGCTTCCTATCCCAGTTGCTCGTTCGCAGGCACCTCCGACGAATTCGAATCTTCCTTGGTTTCTGCAGAGAAAATCACAATCTAGAATCAATGTCACGTTACAGTTATAGGGCTCAGGGCTGAGGGTTTGCGGTACCGACAAAGGTTCCCGTACAAGCCCTTTTCAAGCCCAAAGCTTCCACTGCACAACTGGTCATTGAATAATACCATCAGAACTACGAGTATAAGATTACCTACTTGAGAGGATCGGTGTTTCCATTCTCATGATGTTATCGGTGGTCGAAAACAGGTAACAAGCTAACAAGCATGTTTTTGATTGGGCCAAGAGCCTGAAGACGTGCGACTTTAGAGCAGTTGTGGTAAATCTCTAGATCGAACCCCTAAAGCGCAAAACTCTCCAGCCCTACACACGACCTCCTGTTCTCCAATGTACAGGCAGACCAGTCTCTCGAAGGGGTGTCTCGCTTCGGAGGACTGCGTCGAGATCGAACTCTTCATCGCCTATCTCTGCGCTGCAGGCTAGTCTTCAGGGTTTAAGGTTCGTGGTCTGAGGTTCAGGGTTTGGCGCTCTGGGCTAATAGGGTGTTTGGTCAAGGGTCATGCATTATGCGGTGCAGGGTCCTTGTTGCCGCTGTCCCCCGCAAGGACCGGACACCCCAACATAGGCTCATCGCTAAAGCAGCTTACCACAAACGAACAACAACCTGCCAACACTCAGAACTTAGAACTTGCACCTTTCACGCACGCGCGCCTTCTGGATTAAGACGGATTACGGCGAGCAATGGGTCGATGTAGCGCTTCTGACGGCTTGGGATTTGCCCTAACCCTGCTTGGGGGGGTTCGGGTGGAATTAGTAAGTAGGCCCTATATAGGGTTCCTTTAAGGGTGTAGGGTTCAGTGGGACTTAGCTGAGTTTTGAATACAGCAACAACACTGCTTAAGAAATCGTTGGATTAAGAAGTTGAGCCCCACAAACAGCCGTGTGATAGAAAATGTACATATGGGTGGTTGTCAAAAGTATCGTCCCTTTTTGGGTCCCTATTGTAGTACGGCACCTATTATTTAGGGTACACAAAAAGGGACCCTAATTTTGACAACCACCCATGTAAAATGGCGCACATTCAAAAAAAGAAATCCAGGGTACCCTGGACTCGGCGTGCCAAACTCTCATTTTTACTCTTTCTCATTTTGGCTTCGCTGGGTTTGTTCGCGCGAAAAAAAACAAGAACCTCAGGAAGCAGATTTCGTATTCCACCAAGCCCGTACAAAGGGAACCAAAAAATGAGCACAGGGGGATTCGAGCACTCGAACTATCCACTCCAGCTCATGTGCTTGTCCACTCGGGCATGGCATCCTTCAAACTCCCTGAACGCCATCATATGGATCCATGTCTTACCCAGCTTGTAATCAGCCCTTACCAGGACCCCCCCCCCCTCCACGTAAAAAATCTTGCCCCTCAGTTTCTTAAATTTAAGAAATCGAGCCCCTCGATTTCTTATTTCTGGCGGTTTTCGTTCCAAAATGGCAAAGCCTTATTTAGGCACTCTTTAAGCCAAAATAATAAATTGAGGGACTCGATTTCTTAAGTTTAATCAGTTGAGGGGCTCGATTTCTTACTTTAGTGGGTTCTGGGCTTGCCTTTTCAGACTTAATAAGGCCTTAATAACAGCTTTGGAGGGCTTTGGAGGCTTTGTAAGCGCTTAATAATGGGTTGTATTTTAGCTTTGCCATATGGGAACGAAAACCACCAAAATAAGACATTGAGGGGCTCGATTTCTTATTTTGGTGGGTTCTGGGCTTGCTAAATAAGGGCTTAATCAGGCCTTGAAAACAGCTTTGGAGGGCTTTGGAGGCTTTGTAAGGGCTCAATATGGGTTTTTATTTTAGCTTGCCATATAGGAACGAAAACCACCAAAATAAGAAATTGAGGGGCTCGATTTCTTAAATTTAAGAGATTGCGGGGCTCGAATACGTAAAATAAGAAATTGAGGGGCTCGATTAGTGGGTTCTGGGCTTGCCTAATCAGGGCTTAGTAAGGCCTTCATAGCAGCTTTGGAGGGCTTTGGAGGCATTGTAAAGGCTTAGTATGGGTTTTTATTTTAGCTTTGCCATATAGGAACGAAAACCACAAAAATAAGAAATTGAGGGGCTCGATTTATTAAATTTGAGAAATGGAGGGGCTCTATTTCTTGTTTTGAGGGGTTCTGGCAAGGGCTGATTATAGGCTGGGTCACAAATGGATTGATATGATGGCATTTAAGGAGTCTGATGGATGCCATGCTCGAGTGGATAAGCACATGAGCTGGAATGGTATGTGCAGCGGGCTCGAATCTTGCTGTGCTCCATTTCTTGTAGTAGTTTCTTATTTGCTGCCGTTGCAAATTAATTACAAAATTGGAGTTAAGAAACCCAGGATACCCTCCGAAATGGTTTTTTGTTTACGAAAAAAGTGCGCTTCAAACATAAGAAATGGAGCCCCCACCCTACGAAAAATTAACTGTGTGTTAACCGGCGCTGTCGCTGCACCCTAAGGGGCTCCTGATTGGGGTTGTGGGACTTATAACTCTGAAAAATATTTACTTACCAAGTCCCACGACCCTCCACGTAAGGGCCGGGTCCAACGGTTAGTTAATCAGTTGCGTTTAGACTAGCAGCTGAGAGTACATTTCTATTTATTCAGTACTTGGGCCGCCGTAGGGTGAGGGACCAAAGTGCCCAATGATTACTGCGGTTCTTGTACGGGTTCTCAGGCTTTGGAGGCTTTTGCGGTGCTTTGTATCCGAAAGCCCTCGTAGACCTCAAACCCCACACCCTACACTTAAACTCAAGCCAGCCTAAACCTCGACTTCCAGACCACCAACTTCCAGCCCGAATCGCATATCCGAAACCCCAAACGCTGAAGCCTTGTCAAGATCCCAGGTGCAATAGGGTCAGTCTGTTCATCGCGTGCCCATAAGAACCTGCGCCCGAAATACCAACTCACCAATCCTCCCATGGTGCTCTACTTCATACACTCATTGTACATAGACCATGTTCCATGTAATCAGTTTGTGTACTGCGAAACCCGTTTAGCAACCGAGAAGCCTTGTACAGTTCTCCGGCCCTTTCTGGAGATTCTGCCATAGTCTCGATCAGATTGAGAAACTGCGCGGAGTAGCCCAGCCTCATGCCCACCACTTACCGTACAGCTCAAGTTGAAGAGCGCGCCGATATCAAGCCGAAAATGAAGCTAGAGATCCGCTGCTATTTCAAAGGAAATCAACTGTAAGGCTTGGAGCCAACAGCAGTTGGTGTTCCTGAAGGCTAGCAGCGTAGGGCTTTCTCCTCGGCGTTTAACGAGTCAGGGCTTTGAGATGTACGTTTAAGGTGGCTTGAGATTCAGGGCTTCGAAATGTCCAGGGACTTCGGTGGCCAAGGGTTCAGGGAAAGGCTTCTCCAGGTATGCCCAGGCACTCCTGAAACACGACTGCAACGAGATTGGATTAATTTGAACATTGATGCTCTCAGCATTTGCTTGAAGCCTTTAACGGGCCCTGAACCTCGCGAGCCCCACCTTCGACCCTTGGACTGATAGACACCAGAACCAACCCTAAAGCGTCGACCGCAGAATCCTCCAAGCCTGAACCCAAGAACTGATAAGCCCTAAACCAAACCCCACAACCTAAGGCATAACTCCTATTATATTGATTGACTGAATCAAGCAAACCTAAACCCTAAACCCTAAACCCCAATCTCCAAACCCTCAAGCACGGAGGCAGGCGGCTGGGCCATCCACCAACTGCCTCCACTTACCGACGAGATAACCTCTGAGCCGCATCTGTTCAGCGATTTCAATTTTCCACGGCTTATGTAGGATTTTAGGGTTTTAGGGTTTAGGGTTTAGGGGGCTTAGGAGTCAGCGTCTAAAGAAACGGGTGATTAAGGGGTGCAGAGACAACGGTTTGGTGTTTAGGGAAGGTTAAGTGGTTTCGGGTTTACAGGCGCAGCTTTCGTTTCGGACGTAAGGACATGGGACAGTTGGATTTTTCATACTAAGATTCGTAAGTACACAGGCTTGAGGGTGCTTGGCTTTGTGGTGTTTGTCTCATGTCCTTGAACATCTAATTGGAGTGCCGCTAGTGGGGAACATTGGGATTTCGGCTATCGCGACATAAGGGTTAGTGTAAATGGTTTGGGGTTTGGGATGGGGGTTCAGAGCTTTGGATATTAGGCGTGATCTTAATTTGCTTGTCGCATCCATTCGCCTAATGGTTTTACAGGGCTTAAGACTCACATCGTGCATGTGCAAATGTAGGCCGCTGAGAACCCCCGACCTACGGACCACAACTCGCAGAATGTATGACTACAGGACCTCCAAACAAACCCTAAACTAAACCCCAAACCCTCGGTTGGTTGAGGGATTTCTTGAACAATGGCGGCCGATATTTTTGGTCCCACGACTCGCACACCATCTCCTGTGACACTACACCCTACGACAGTCCTGAGCCCCAGACGCTAAGGCCGCCCATGAGGCCTGGAAAAAGAACGATATCATCCAACACAAATGACTTGGCAGCCCTGTGGCTTTGACGTTCGACATGAGCTCTGTCAAGCTATTCCAGTCGGTACCATTCGAGGTCGCGCCCTGAGCATGGGGAACCGGGATTGGGAGCTTGGTGTTTTGGGCTTCAGGCGCTACGCTTTGAGGGACGTCGGCAAAGACGACGAGGATCATGCCAAGAAGGAGTTGTGATCATATAGAATAGGAACCCAAGGCTACTCTGCAAATACGGGCTCGCCACCCTTTTAATATCGAGGGCTAATCATGCAAGGGCTGGGGACCAGTAGGCGTAGTCGTCATCCTGGTGGTGGTGGTGGTGGTGCTGGTCATGGAAGGTAGTAGGTAGTACCAGTCGTGGTCGTAGCCGTAGTCGTACTCGTAGTGGTAGCAGTAGCAGTAGCAGTAGCAGTAGCATTAGCAGTAGCAGTAGCAACAGGAGCAGGAGCAGTAGCAGCAGGAGCAGGAGCAGGAGCAGGAGCAGCAGTGGCAGTAACAGTAGCAGTAGCAGTAGCAGTAGCAGTAGCAGTAGCAGTAGCAGCAGTAGCAGGAGCAGGAGCAGGAGCAGGAGCAGCAGCAGCAGCAGCAGCAGCAGCAGCAGCAGCAGTAGCAGTAGCAGTAGCAGTAGCAGTAGCAGGAGCAGTAGCAGTAGCAGGAGCAGGAGCAGGAGCAGGAGCAAGAGCAGGAGCAGGAGCAGGAGCAGGAGCGGGGCAGAAGCGGGAGCAGGAGCAGCGGCAGCAGCAACGCATAAAAACCTTCACCCAAGACTCTTGAGTGCCAAGCGACCTCCTGGGTAAGACCATTTCTCGCCATGTAGCCCTTGCGAGATCTTGTCCCCATTTTGCAGCGATTCACCAGCGCAGTCAAGACCTCACATCGGGAGAGGGCTAAATTCTGAAGCTCGAAGACTCGAAGCCTTCAAGCCATGAACCGAACCTAATATAGGAGCCTTAATAATTAGAATAGGGTTTTGGGGCCAACTATGCTATAATTACAATCAGGAACCGCCAAAGTAGTATTAGTAATTATTGAGGCCCCTATATTACATACCTTGAAGAACCCGAGACTGGGCCGAGCCACCCCGGTGTGAGTTGCATGTGCCAAGAATCCTCCGCCCTCGAGAGCCAGGCCAAGGCCTCCCCGGCTGTTTTCGGCGACGGCGGGTTTCGGGTTTGGGCGGTCTAGGGTGCTTTCAAGACTGTACAGCACAGGGTCTAACAGTGTAGCCTGCTAGGATGTTTTAGAAGGTTTAGTCGGGGCTTCAGGCTGCAAGTTCGGGGTTGTGGGGCTGTGGTTTAAGATTCAGGATTGAGAACGCGGGGATTCGAGGTTTGGGTTTGGGGCTTGAAGCTTACATAGGGCTGCTGGATTGTTAGAGCTTTGCGGTTTTTCCTGATTGCTTACAAAAGAGATTTGCGACAGTGTCTCAACAAAAACAGGGGTCTTTGTGCAGCTTTCAAAACATGAAGGGCCCAAATACAAACCCAACTAACTACTAGGATCGAGGTGCCCCTGCTCTCAAGACGTCCATGCGAATCAGAGCAAAACGCGCGAGCGACCTGAGGATGTCGGCTCTGTGCTCCCATCTTAGGGCTTCCGGAAACCCCGACCAAACCCTGCTAACAGACTCGTCACCCGAAAACGCAAAGACGTGTTCAAGCGACAGAGAGTTCCTTAGGCAGACAGCGGCCCAAGACTGTGATCAAAAACGAACCTCCCAAACCTCGGCCGTCAGGGGCTTGCGATGGGATTTAGGGTCTGCAGGGTCTAGGGGCATGTCCGCCTTTCTCTGTGGTCACCGTCTCCGGGGCTCGTCTCTTTTGCACAAGAACGGAGTCGTCCTGGTAGCCGTGTTATTGTTCGCATGTCGCTCGGGTTATGCGAGCTGGCGGTTTGGAGCTTAAGCTTTGGGTGTTTCAGGGTTTGTTGCTTATTCAGTGGCTAGAACCAACAGACGGTTTCTGAGCACGTCTATACGCAAACCGACCGGGATGGCCCTAAGGCACCTACAAGGTTTAGAGTCAAGGGTTGCTCCTCCTCCAGGTGGTCATTGTGGGGGGCTTTCAATGGTTCACATAACCAAACAAAGAGCCATCAATCCTCCATGAACGGTTCAGTGCTAATGAGTTATGGAGTTTGGGGTTTTGGGCCCCGAAAGACCTCGCTGAACTTGCAGAAGATCGTACATTATTCTGATTGCAGTAAGAAGGAACGTGTCAATTGAGGTCTCTATTGGAGTCCCTCCGTTTTGGCCTCCCAACAGGCTCCAAATGTCCAGGCTTCTGAATTTCCAATCCGAGACCTTGACTGGGTCGGTCCCTCAAAGCCCCCAAGCCTTAAGCTCAACATAGCCCGAAAGCCTTGACCTGTCTGTCTTTGGGCTCAAAAAGCCTTGACAGATGATCCCGGTAAGTCTTAGGGCATGTTGATATGTGTAAGGTTCAGGAACAAGGGATTCCAAGCCCGTTTCCTTGGCGGAACACTCGTCGCCGACGCAGCCGGCATTAAAACCATCGGCCAGGCAAGCCGCCGCAAAGACCGCGATGATGAATCGCATGGCTTGGCTAACGGAACTGAACGAACTCTGCGCCATACCTTTGGGCAGCAAAGCAAGCCTGAAGCCAAGACACTTCGAGAGCCAAGCAAACTCGCAATCTTTTGACGGAAAGAATCAAGGCAGAACACAAAAGCACCTAACATGCGGCCTGCGGACTGGCACATAATAGACTCTGATAGTTCTTGTGTACATAGAGCACCATCTTACAGCTAAAGGATCCGTGGGAAGGACGATGAGCACGACAACGATGATAGGGAGGATGCAGATAAGAATAATAAGGGTGGGGCAGGAAGGGATGCGGGGAGCTTGAGAGTCGAGGACTTCTTCCCGTGGAAGACAGCGATAGTGACGGCGACGGCTATGACTGCATGATGCCGACGATCCTGGCGAGGATGATCATACAGAGCCCTACACCCCCCTAAACCCTAAACCCTAAGCCCTAAACTCTAAACCCTAAACCCTAAACTCTAAACCCCAGAAGAAAGAACTTGAAGATGGCGCTGGCCAGTGCTTTGGGGCCTGGGAATCAGAAGGATCCGGGCCGAAGGTCACAGAGTAAAGAACCGTACTGCCCTAAGCCCTGAACACCACTTCGGGCTTAGGATTTAGGATTGAGTTTAAGGATAAGAATCCTAAATCCTAAAGACCCCACACTCAAAATTAGAAGCTCTGGTTCTTGACTATGTCAAAACGCGATTGCTCTACAAGGTGCCCATCGCTACCGCCTTCGGATTTAAGGCTCAGGGTCCAAGACCCTCAGGCCCCAAATCCCAAACCCGAAACTCAAATCTAAGATCTAAAGTCCAGTCCCCTAGCCCCTTCTCCAAGCCCTAGAATCGCTTAAAAAATTGTCCCGAAACCCTAGAAAAAATCTGAACCCTGAACCATGACAGCCCCAAACAATTAACTAAAAAGCCGTAGCTTCAGTGAACACAAGTTGACACCATGTGGCATCCAGCGAAAAAGCCTGGGCTGCCTGGGAGGCACAGGTTTGAGGAGGTCTCTAGGGCTTCGGGTCCTAGATATCTTGGGTGGAATATGTAGGGCTGGCTTTCGGATCGTAGAAGGGTTCAGTAGGATCTTCACAGCCAAGAATTCGGCATGTGCTATGAATATAGACGCATCTAGGCCCTAGGCACCTCATCACCTCATACTAGCAATAGCACTCCTAAGTATGCCGGTCCTAGAGAGGTGGATAGCTAGATAGCTGTGTGCATATATGTTATACCTATCTATGTATAACTGTATAGATAGACCGATAGATAGACTTAGGTAAAACGAAAGATAGACAGACAGACTCATCTATAAATAGATCGACAGACTAGGTAGATCGATTAGATAGATAGATCGATGATGGGGAGATAGATCTACCGTTCGTCAGCCGGGCTATAGTTGCTCAAAGCCCCTTGCTTCTCCGACGAAACACAACTGAAACCATTCGTTTGAATTTAACCTTAACCCTAACCGTAAATGAACCTCAGTGAAGGGAGGTGCTAAGATCACTGTGCAAGAAGCATTGTGGCTACACCGAGCCCGGGCGTAGAGATCACAGTTTCGAGATTCATAGGCGCTCATACGGGTCGTACAAGGCTTGGCTTAACTTGGAATTTAGGGGTTGAGGCCGCCTCATATACGACTTGAGGCTTTCATGCCATAGATACATGGGAGTTTCCGAAAATAGGGGACCCGAATATAGTACCTTAAATAATAGTAGGATCCTTATTATAGGGACCCCAAAATAAGGCACGCCTAAGTCTCGAAAACTCCCACATGTTCGGATGAACCTAGCGTAAGCCGAGCCGAGGATGCTTGCGACAACACTGCACTGGACTTGGGGGTTCTCGGCAGGGGGCCCGACTTCAATTAGGGCTGTGGGGCTTTGGGAGGTTCGGGATTTAGGATGACGCAGTGTTAACTTGCCTGGTCAGAAGGCTTGGGTTTAGGGCTTGAGGTTCTCGGCTTGTTACCCAACACCCTATGCCTACAAGTCTAAATCCCTAGGATTCCGCGGCAGGGAGACGCCGGGTGGTGAGCGAAGCTTCCAGATGCCAAGCGCCCAGCCCTCAACAGCCAAAGAGCCCAATTCCATTTGCGGCCTGCGCAGGCTTTGGGGCTTTATGGTTTGGGGCTGAGGTCTCAAGGGGCAGGGATAAGGGCTTTTAAGGACTCGGGTGAAATGATTAAACCCTCAACCTGTCGAGCATTCAAAATTCAAATTCAATGCTGTATGGTTTTCAAGCATGGCGGCTCTAGGAGGGGGGGCAGTAAGGCCCATTATGAGGGCTTGTCTTGTCAACCATCTGCTAGCTTATTCGAAATTGATAGCTTCAGATTGCTGTCATGTCAATCCGTTGCAGAGGGCATAGCCACCATCAGCTTGTTCGTACTAGGGTTGCATTGCTCTGGTGAGCTCTCAATCGCCTGGAGCTGAAGCAAGGTCAGGCAAGGTCTATAGATGTTGATACTGATCCTCCGTCTATTCTAGCTTCAGGAGCGAGATAATCTTGTGCGAAATCTGGGCTCCAATAGAATTAAGCATTTAAGCGTGCGGGCGTTCAGGGGTAAAACAGCATGTCAGTAGGAAAAGTCGGCCCTGGAGCAGTGAAGCCCTAAACCACCGAAGCCCCACAGAACAACAAACCAATCGACAATGATGGGAAACCCTATGAAACCTTCAAACTCCTAGGAAAAACCTAACAAGCAAAACGCTTGAGACTGCCCAAGGAAGTGAACCTTACACCCGAATCCCCAAACCCAAAACCACAAATCGTACCGGATAACAACCCTAAACCCCAAACCGCCCGGCTAACCCTAAACTTTAAACTTTAAGCCCGAAGCCCACTCGAAGACCGGGGTCGGGTTGAGTGTGGGACCGGTCCTTGACTGCAGGCACTGACGGCGGTGCTGCCTGCCCAGAACTCTAGAAAAGCAGAGAGGGCTGAGGGTTCAGGGTTCTGGGTGTCGGAAGGCTTCAACTGTGGCAGACGGTGCTTGGACTTCGATGAGGCTTCAAGAAGGGCTCTTTTTAATTTTTTTGAGGGGTCCAGATGGGTTTTGAAAGGGTTTCTTTGCAAAGGGATTCATAGGATCTTTCTCGGGGGTGTTGTGGGGTCTTTATAGTTGCCTTATTGCATCTCTGCACGGGGCTGAACGGTGCATAATTAAGGGTCCTGGGAAAGCCCCGACCACGAATGCGTTTCTGACGCTTTGAAGTACCATTGATACAAGTAATACAAGACTGAGACAGACTTTCGGGGATCCAACAAGGGACCCTAACGCTCAGAATCTGAAGTCAGGCTTTGATCAGCAGGGTGCTTGTGAAGGAAAGTAAACTTAAGTTACGTACACCACAAGAGGGACACCCAGTATTTGCTATAGACCCCCGTTATGGTGCCTTAAAGAGAAATTTCGCTCATGTTCTAGAACCCAGCTACCAAGTATCCCCACGAAAATAATCCAAGCACACCTTCC
The DNA here is from genome assembly GCA_905221615.1 of Symbiodinium sp. CCMP2592. Lineage (NCBI taxonomy): Eukaryota > Dinophyceae > Suessiales > Symbiodiniaceae > Symbiodinium > Symbiodinium sp. CCMP2592. The sequence goes on along the minus strand of CAJNDT010005869.1, from coordinate 657,929 downwards.
CCAGGATTCTGACGGAGGACTTTACTAAAGTTAAGGCCTAGGCTTTATAGGGTTAAGGTATTTTGCAAAAGCACCAAAGTGCCTCTCTTCATCTCAGCCGTCTAGTAGACACCGAAGTAATCTTCAACAAACCATCTAAACGCCCAGAATAAACTCCCTGCATTGTCACATTAACCCTGTACAAACCCGATAAATGCAATGAAACCCTAAGCAACCCTATGAGACCCCTAAACCCCAAACCCTACGTAAGCTCTGTACCAACCGGATGGAATCCGATCTCGTCTCAAGTTCGCCAGGAAAATGCCGGCAAAGAGCAAGCCACAAGCGTCAGCTGCAGCTGGCGAGTGCCTGTGAGGCTCGAGGTTCCGCAACCCAAAGGCTCCATGTAGCCATATAGTAGATACTTAGGCCTTAAAGTGGCCCCTATATGGGTACTTTAAGGCCTAAGTATCTACTATATGGGTACATGGAGCCTTAGGGTAAGAACTCTAATTATGATACGTAGGTTAAAGGCTTAGTTTCCGGGGCGCCTGCACCGGTCTTCTCTCTGCCCTTTCCTCTTGCCGGCGGATACTTTCATGCAACTCGTTTAGGGCTAAAGGGATTCGGGCTTATGAGGTTTGGAGTGTGGCCTCAACTTTTCGGGGTGTGGGGCTTAAGTGTCAGAGTTCGAGGGTCTTTGGTCACTCAAACTCTGGCGGATTCCCTGGCTGAGCATAAACCCGTTCGAAATCGTGTTCCAAAACGCCCTTCACACCATCCGACGAACCTTAAACCCGAGACCATAACAGCCGCAATACGCCAGACCACCAAGCCAATCGCTCCTCAGGCTCGCACGAGCTTCGTCCAAGAGGGCTATGGCCTGACTTGCAAGCCATGGAGCTCCAAGCGAGACGAAAAACCATTACACGGAAAAGCTAGATGTCTGTTGGGATTAGCCCCCATACCCTAAAGCCACAAGCAATAACACCCACAATCCAAGCAAAAACGTGTAGAAAAGCGCTACAAATTCCAAGGCCACAAGGATCCAAAGCTCCGTATACAAACCCCGAAAACTGACACAGTCCATTTAGGGTTCAGCGTCCTTGAAGGTCTGGGGCGTAGGGTGACCTAGTCTTGAGCTGTATCAGGTGTGTTGGCAATATATAGTGGTTAGGGTTTGGGGCTGAACTTGGTTTGAGGAGACTCATGAAAGACCCCCCACCCACCAGACTTACACCCGAGTCTCTGCTCACTGATCCCCTGCAGCATTCACTCAAACACAACTCCATAGTGGGATTGAAAACAAGCTGTCCGCCAGCAGGTATTGCAAGTGTTGAGCCCCATATCACGAACCCTACGAAAAGTTCCAGAACCTTCAGGCCAACCTACTTTAATTTGCCCTAAACCCCAATGAAACCCTAAACCTGCAAAACCCCAAAGGCTTTAACAACCCATAAAGCCCCTCCAAAACCCTCCAAAAGACCCAAAAGCCTATAAAACCCTTGAAAATCCTCCAGAAGGCCTGAGCCGTAAAGGCCCCCCAAAACTGATAAACCCGCACAAGACCTTGTAAAACCCTACAAGACCCTACAGACGACCCAAAGCCTTAAGGCGACTTTCCTACCGCTGAGGCCATGGCCAGATCCCAGCGGGCAGCGAGCTCGCAGGCGGCCTTGCAAGTAGCTCTAGGCTTGTAATATATAGGGTCCTGAATCATTGGAATAGGCTTTTGGGGCTCTAAACAAAAAAGGTTTAAGGAGTTTAAAGCTTAAGAAGTTGCAGCTATAGGGCTTACGGGGTTTATGGTTGAGTTAGGGAGTTTAAGACTTAAGGAGCTTGGGGTTGAAGATTTAGGGAGCTTATGGGGTATGGGGGGATTTGCCGTTTAGGGAGTTTAGGGCCAGGGGGTTTAGGGTTTGGGGTTTAAGGTTTAGGGTTTGGGGTCTCAGGTGTGTATACAGCGACTAGGCGGAACAAGTTTTGGGGTTAGGTTGAGGGAGTTTAGGGTTTCGGGACTTTAGGGAGTTTAGTGGGTTTATTAATTTAGGGAGTTTAAGGATTACGGGGTTTAGGGAGTTTAGGGTTTAGGGTTTGGAGGATATAGGGACTTTAGGGTAAAGGAAGCTCCGGGCTTGGGGTTAAGTGGGGTTATAGGTTTCGTTTTCTCCGCTGTACAAGTCGGGTACTGCCCCCCGTCCAACAGTCTGTATTGGGAGTCATGTGAAGGGCTACATAACTGCTGGATACGGAGTGGGGGCAGTATCCAATCTCTGTGTGCATAGATTCACAGGTTTGGCATTTAGGGCTTAAGGTTTATGTATAATCTAAAATTGGGGAGTTTAGGCTTTCTGGCTTCGGGAGTTCAGGGTTCAATTAGGGCTTACGGAGTTTGGAGTTTTAAGGTTAGGGAACTTAGGGTGTTAGGTTTGTGTAGGGAGTGCAGGGGGCTTAGGGAGTGAGTTTAAAACGGCAAGCATTCAGCAGGATACTTTAAAAGCAACAAAGCAAGGTACCATATGTTAGCGTTGAAGCCCTACTTGGAGTCTCCAGGGTAAACCATCAACCTTAACTAAACTCCTACATAACCGCCCTATTGAGACCTGTAGAAACAGTACGGATGGCTCTGCAATCGACCTGCAACCATAACCCTGCGGCATCCGCAAGACCTGTTAATCCTCAATCGCCCCTTCCGCCTCAATCATGAGAAAGCTTCGGAGGGTTTGGGGCTTAGGGGCATAGCACTTCCTGAAATGGGCGTTGTCAAGTTAAACCCTCATTCGGTTCTGAGTAAGGGAGTTAAGGCCCCTGCCCACATCTGCATTACCCCGTAAGAAGCGTTCTGACTCAAGGAGGAAACCCGAACCCACTCTACATAGGGACATAAAGGCCATCCAGTCCAAGTTGAATCGGGTCGTAGGATAAAGACTATAGTAACCAAAACATATTTTACACAGCTAAGGGAATGAAGATTATAATATGCCCGCAAGACCTGATTCGTTTAGAACGATGTAGGGACAATAAGGAAATGGTGCGCTATAGTACTCGTTGTAGTCAGACCCATGCTGCCAAGATTTGGAGTTGGGGTTGAACGGTCGAGAGGGCTGAGGGAATCTGCGGTTAATGGTTTAAGGGTTATAGGGTCTGGGCACACGGATTCGGCCTCGAGGGTCTCAGGCTTAGGGCGGTTTTGGTGTTTCGGGCTTTAGGGTTACAAGTGCCATGACCTAGATCCTCGTAGAAGCTGCACCAAAGATGCAGGTTATGGTTTAGTGTGGGTTCCAGGACAGGGGGGATTAGGCTACCGGGTCGATGGCTGGGCGTCTAAGTCATTCTCGAAGTCGGCATCACGTTTAGGAGCACCCAAAGCAATTCACGAGAAGGCGCCACGATTACAAGAAGCAGGAGCCCCAAATTTGGGTCCTAATAGCCAGGACTCAGGACCCCTAAACTCTAAACTTTCCTAAACCCTAAAACTTAAAACAGGACCCCCAAACCAGCTGAGGCAAGATCCATCGCCGAGGCGAAGGAGATCACGTCCGGCCTCCGGTGTCGCATTCGTTTCGCATAGACACTGCAAATGCCTGCGGTCCTTTTATGGGTAGTTCTCTAACTTGGGGCCCCTTTGGGTGTCCTTTCTCTAGGGTGCCCTGCATTCCGTGTGACCTAGAAAGAGAGCCTCATTTGGACAACTACTCATGCTGCTTGGAAGTACGGCGATTTCGTGTTTCCCTTAGGGTCCTTGGGATTACCGGGTAATATATAGGGGCCTCAAGAATTAGAATAGGGATGTGGGGCCCATGATACTACATTTATAATAAGGACCCCAAATAGTATTGGTAATTGTTTGGGCCCCCCTACAGTAACTTTGGACGTTTGGACTTGGAGCTCCTATGCTACGCTTCTCAGTCGGTAAGGCCCTGGCACCACAAGGAGCCGCTCCATCTCCTCTGTTTTCATGGGACAAGGTTTATGAAGCAGGTGTAAGTACCCCTACGGCTTCAAGTACCTAACCCGTATATACTTAGGCCATCTTAGGCCTTAAAGGGGTTTCTACAGGGAGCCTTATTGTACGTTAACCAGTGCTCTGATTGTGGCTTCAATGTCGGGGTTACTGCTGTGCCGTCGATGCCACTGCAAAGAAAGAACTGTCGCAGATATCCTGCGACAGCAACTGCACAACCGCAGGCAGAGCAAGGCTCGGTGGGATGCTGCCCCGAAATCATCCAGAAGAAAACTTTCTGCCCTGAACCCTAAACCGTTGAACCCCTTTCTAAGCAATGACCCTGAAGGCCAAGCCCCGATTGAGTGAGTGAGTGAGTGACGACTAGCGCATACGGCGCAGCCTACCTCCCACGTCCCTCTCAACATCTCGGGGGGGCTCCGAAAACGTCATAGCCCCCCTCCGTCACAGAGTTCAAGTGGGGGAAAAATTAGCTAATGCAGACAAGTCACAACTGCCAAATACTGTTAAGCTTTACTGTTGCCGTCTTGCAAGAAAAAACTTGGAGGAATCACAACACAAGCGAGCTGTACATGCATGCGGTAAGCGTAGAGTGCCACCATATGCCCCGGACGCCCTCACACTGACCCTGTACATGGTGTCCAACTTGCCCGTAAAGTTTGCAAAGCATGGGGTAAGTATGACAGTACACCCCCTCGACTCAACGCCATGCACGGCGCCCCATTGTACGTACCGATTTGGCAAACAATACTGTGGCTAGACGGTCCCCACGACACGATTGGCTCAGCAGATCAGTCAGTTAGCGGGTAAGGTGCATTGATCGCCGTCCCAGAGTGCGGTACCATGCACCTGCGGAGAGCAAGGAATGGAAAACCCGCCACGCTGCCTGTAACGAAGTGAGAGGAATGGAGTGAGGGGCCATGAATGATGAATGAGTTGGGTTGGAACCACTAGTAGCTGTAGGAGTACCCGATCCAGTGGAATACCAGCAGGCATAGTAGGAATCCATCCGGTCGCAACAGTCACGAAGGTAACGGGGGCGCAGCAGTGCGGCCAGTGCCGAGGGAGCGAAGCTCCAGCACCGAGGGCACGCACGAGGGCGACCCAAGGGCGCGCGCCATGTGCCGAGGGAACCGAGTTCCAGCACCGAGGGCGAACACGCCACCACCCAAATACCAGAAAGTTCTTAAGTAAACAAGGCTGCTGCCGAGATGAACGGCTACTATACTATACCTGCCCGGCTACTATACTTGCCCAGCATGTCCAAACGAGGTTGCTGTGCTAGCTGCGGATGTGGCTGAATCCCATACGAACTCTCCACCACACATGTCGCCCCAAATGTGCAAACGAGCGGTACGACAAGCTCGCATGAATATCTTGGACGCAACGTGAGCAACCAGTCCTGCGTCTAGACAGCCTCGGTGACATGTACGGAACAAAATATCAGACAGTAAGAAAAGGGGAGATTAACAATGCCCGCCGCCCAGAGTGCTATCAGCTCAACCAGCAGCATGGAGCCGGCAACCAACACAATGTCATGGTCCATGGAAGGCATACAATGTCAGTCATGTGTTTGAGCCCTCCAGCGAGCGTCGGCACTGTCGCCCTAGCAGGGGGCCGGGGAGGGTGGGGGGTGCTCGTCGGGAACCGATCCCTTAGTGCCGCCCCCGGGGTCCACACCCACCCTTGAAATCCCTCAGCCTGTGCAACAACTGCTAGGCCAAGCCCCGAAGTCTACCTTCACCTGCCCGAAGCTACAGTTGGAGGGTCTCTATAAATTCCACATTGTGGCTAATAATAAAACGAACAACAAAAAGTCGGCTATGGTAGTTTAAAGTAATCAAACCCCAAGGCAACGGCGAGGGGCTTCGCTCAAGAGTCTTGGACCGTCTTTTCAGTTTAGAACGCATTGCGTTCGACTCAAGGTTTCCGTCACCCCAAACCCTGAAATCAAACTCCACCCTACAGTGAACCCCAGAAAGTTGGAACATGGATTTAGGATGATTAGTGCTAGGATTCGCCATGATTACGGGCATGAGGATAATGATGTTCCAACCTTATGGCTTCTACACCCCAAGACCAAAAGAAAACACGACGACCCGAACCTTAAAGCCAGAAAGGAGTCTGAATAATTAGGTAACTTACCAGGATTTATAAGCCAAAGCCCCGTTTTCCTTGCGCAAGCGCTGAAACCTTTGCCTCGGGCGGGATTCTGTAGCACCCTTACGGGAATCCTATGAGCCATGGGGCTCCAAAAAGGTAGCCATACCCCAAAGTAGCTGCTACTCGTGTACTCTTGGAGCCCGATGTTTAGAGTTTAGGGTTTAGGGTATACCAGGAGGGGAGAAACCTGAAACGGAAACCGGCGTCCTTCAGCGTCACCAAAGCCTCCTGCCAAAGCCTCTCGCGGTCGATCAATCCACCGTTTGAAGGTTTAATAGTTTAATACACAAGCCTAGGCAGGGATGTAGGGGTTTTGGGCTTACAGATTTAGGCTCCAAGGATTTCGGGCTTCGGGATTGGGGGCTTCGGGCCGAATCCAGACATGATCTCTTTTTCGTAATACTATGTACTACAGTATATCTTGCTTCAGTACCACAATTTGTTGTATTTTTCGTCGGGCTTTGACTTATCGAATATTCCTGGTGTGCCTGCTTGTTTGGTGTCAAGCCGTGCGGCAGCCGACAAGCCCATCAGCCAGCCAAGAAGCTAATTTGTCGATAAGCGCACTGCTCCCTAACCCCCAAGCCCCAAGCCTTAAGCCTTAGGCTTCTTGGCTTGTCGTCGTATTCGGGGCCAGGCTTCTTGGCTTCTCGGCTGCGACGCAGCTAGAAGACCTAGCTTCCGAGCACGCTGAAGGTCTCCATGCATGCTTAAAGTGAAAACGATAAAAGATTGACTATCCCTTAACAAAGAAGTTTTAAGATCTCTGCGTCGCTGCGCGTTTGTTATCCAGCTTCGAACAAGGATTCCAGGGTTATGAAGTTATGAGGATTCTGGTGGTAAGGCCCAGGAGTCCAGGATGCTTCTGTTTTGTTTTTTCGCTTGACAGTCTTCTTCTCACTCCCCCTCAAAAACCAGCAAGGCTCTAAGAGCTAGGGGATAGAAACGGGTTTGAAGTTCCAGTTCGGCTTCAGCAACTTAGAACCGAAAGTTGAATGTAAGACCGTGAGAAGGTGTGCAGGAGTTGTGCGGCAGATGCATCCAGTATGTATGCGATGCAACGTAATGCACTGTACTGCGATGTCATGTAGAATGCAAAATGCAATGCTCATATGCATATGCACATGATTGACAGAAGCGCATACAAAGTAGGCTCCTGCATTAATTACTCGCCTTCCCCAACAAAAATTACCCAACTAATACACTCGCAATGATCCTAAGGAGACGTATGCACGCTCACTCGGAATCCTAATGTATGCCGTTCTACCAAAAAGCCAAAAGAAACGCCTTGCGTGGTTTGGTCTTTGGCCGCAAAAGCCCTCAAGTAGTCCGCACCCTGAACCCCGAAATCGTACCCAACTGCCTGTAGTCTCCATTGTAGTTCCTTTTCTCGGGTAATAAGCGTTTTGAGTTTTATGGTTCGGATCCTGGACTTTGAATTTGGTTAACCAAGAAGGAACTACAATGGAGACTATAGGCAGAACCCAAAGCTTCCTAAAACAACGAGAACCCATCAAGAGAACGCCTCGAGCGCTCGTAGGCATTCAGCAGGGCATTATACGAATAGACCTTGCTTTGAAAGGGTGTTAAGCCGGCTTTTCAGTGGATCTACAAAGGGCTCCTACAAGAGGTCTGCGGGTTCCGGGTATGGGATCTATCAGGCTTGCCTGACGGATCTATAGAGTCTAGAGGTGTTTCAGGGTTGTTCGGGTTTCAGGCTTCTGAAGGTCGCAGGGATCGTGTAAGCCCCGAAAGCCCGTTGCCGCATGACAGGGCCAGGGTGCTATGGGGCTTTACGGTGCTTAAGGGTATTTCTACGGTTTCGAGAAAGGTCCTCCTAAAATGATGTATGCAAGCTCGTTGACATGCCTACCTTGCCCAGACGGTCGGGCTCGTAGAGGTGAAGCTTCTGCAGTCTCAGCCTCTGTGCTACTGTGCTACTGTGCGTGAACAGGAGCAGGGGCCAAACGTGCTGGCAAGAAGCCGGGTGCATGACAATAGCTGATTGGCTAGGAGCACAAGTCGTTCCTGCGCAGTACTGCAGAACCCCCAAAGACCCTTAAAACACCCTTTTAGAACCATTGCAGATCCTGCGAAACACTCCTTATAGAACCCTTTAAAGGAACCCTTTACAGGAACCCTTAATGGAACCCTAAACTATCCTCAACTGTAAAACGATCCTTATAGTAATAGTTCCCGAGATATCCCGTATAGTTAATCCTAAACTTTGAAACGATCCTGATCGTTCCTTTAACGGAACCCTTAAAAAGAATCCTAAATTTTAACTTAACAGTTCCTTTAAAGGAACCCTTAAAAGAATCCTAAACTATACCCTAAACTTTAACACCTCCTTTAAAGGAATCCGTAAAAGAATCCTAACCGACATCCTAAAAACTTTGACCGGTCCTTTAAAGGAGCCCGTAAAAGAATCCTAACCTACATCCTAAAAACTTTGACCGGTCCTTTAAAGGAGCCCGTAAAAGAATCCTAACCTACATCCTACGGTCCTTTAAAGGAATGCTTCTGAGAGCCCTGCGTCCGGCGCCATCTGCCGCTTGCGGAGGCTCCCAAGGAGCTCCTGCGGCCCATGGGGCTCCGGCACCAACTATATTAGGGTTTAGGGTATGGGGTTTAGGGTTTAGGGTATGGGGTTTAGGGTTTAGGGTTTAGGGTATGGGGTTTAGGGTTTAGGGTATGGGGTTTAGGTTTTAGGGTTTAGGGTTACAAGCTAAAGGGAACTCCAGAAAGTTGGAATATGGATTAATGGTAGGATCCCCTATAATTTACCTTAAAGGGGTTACGATAATGATATTCCAACTTTCTGGCTTCTACTGTAGGGTATGGGGGGGATAAGGGTACTGTAGGGTTTTGGGCTTTAGGGATTTGGGGGTTTTAGGTTTTAGGGTTTCGGGTTTAGGGTTTCCATAGTAGGGTTTAGGGTGCTAGGATTTAGGGAAACTGGGGAGTTAGGATTAGGGGGCCCCTTGGGGATATAGCCCCTCTCAATAAGGTCCCGTTTAAGAGAGCCAGAACCAGCGTTAAGAAGGGTCTCCCTAATACCACCTAGCAAAACTAGGGTATGGGTTTATCGCCTAAAGGGCCTCGGGTTTAGAGGGTTCCTGAAAGGGCTCCCTTTAAGGATCCATAAGGGTACTATAGGGTTTAGGGTTCTAGGATTTTGGGTTTTTTGGGTTCAAGGTCTAAAGGGCTTAGGATTTGGGGTCTAGGGTTTTCGTGCTTAGGGTGTTTAGGGATGTTTCGGGCTTAGGATTTATGTTGTTTGTAGCTTACCCTGGAACAACAACCGAAAGTTTAAACCTTACACGATAAAGCAAACCCCAAAGCCCGAAAATGCAAAACCCAAAAGATTGTACCCTTCGAGGAAATGTCTAAGGAAACCTCTTTTCCTAATCTGCTCCCTGGGTACCTCGACAACCGCAGCCTGACGCCCAGCCGCCGCTGCCGAGGCGGCGGCGTTGATGCAAACCAAATCGGCCCTGTCTTAGATTAGGGTTCACAAGTTGGGTTTTAGGGTTCTGATTCCTTTCAGGATTCCCGGACAGGCTCTGCAAAGCATACCGCTTTAATCAGAAATTCAAGGCAGGAGTTAACTTAAGAGTTTTTTCGGTTGAGGTGAGTGAGGATTCTTTATTCCAACTTTTGGTTATGTCGAATTTCACCTCATCCACAGTTCAAAGATGTGTGTAGAGCTTTACAGACTTTGTCAAGGTTTGTACGAGTAATGTCAATACGAGTGCTACTACGATGTTGCTATGGTTGAGGGTTTAGGGCTGACAGTGGTTTAGGGATTGAGATTTCGTACTTAATTAGTAGGTTCGGTGTTTTAAAGCTCATGAAACTTTAGAAGGCTCCATGCGGGTTGAATTTTGGTGTTCTCATTGAAAAGCGACAAAATGCATAGTTCACCACCTTCAAAACCTGCAGCTTCACATTGTGGGGAGAGTCGAAGGCATTCACACACTTGTCCAGCATAGGCAAATTCTCTGGCGCTTATGGTCTAGGGTTTCCTAGGTCTGACGCCGACCCGCGGCAATCGGTGTCGATCGTCGGGGAGGCCGAAATTCACAAACCTACTTTGAAAGAGTGTCCTGCTTGTGGGCCCTATCGGTTTAGGTTTGATTTGGGTTTAGGGTTCAGTTTATGGTCTTGGTTTGTCCAACCCACGATGATATGCTGCTGACAAACCCAATTCCAATTGCAAAGGCCCCTGTACTATATCCTAAACGATCAAGTATAGTAGTCGAAGCCCTATCAAGCAACCCAGTTCAAATTATTAAAACCCTATACTATACCCTAAATCCTTGCAGGAACTCTTATGTCTTATACATTCTGATGCTAACTGTTACTAACTGTTACTAACCCTTATTGTAGGCTAACTATCTGTAGGCGCTACTCTGGGGGGGCGCCACCCAGCTGGGGCGAACTTCGGCGAACCCCCCCGCAGGTGCGACGAACTTCGACGAAGGGTTGGGGGGTTCGAGGGGGGTTCGTGGCGACTCGGGCGAGGGGGAACGAGCGATGTTCGTGGGCTCGAGCAAGAAGATGTTGCCCATCATGTAGTCGCAGAAGCCCTGACAGCAGAAAATGACACTCGGGCGATACAAGGGAGAATGGAATATGGTGGCAAAGGGAAACTACGGGCCTCTGAGTCAAAAATGGATGTCAGGTTTGATAATTATTTCATTAATCTGCGAAGATCGCACACCGCAGTTTGATGCCTCCCAAAAATTGCACCAAGTTAACACATTGAATAACATGCAATCATTCCTGGACGTTGTGTTTATTGATTAAAGGGCTCCGGGTTTAAGTCTAGGGCTTAGGTTCATTCAGGGGTCAACTCCCTTCAGGCCTGGTCTTCGTTTCAGGGTTTGGGCTTAAGTGTTATGTAATAGTTGTAGGGCGAGTATTTCAGCGTGGAGGGCTTAAGGCCTAGGGTTCAGGCCCACGGGGCTTAGGGCCTAGGGTTCAGGCACACGTTTAGGGTC
>CAJNDT010005869.1:609732-646717 GCA_905221615.1 Symbiodinium sp. CCMP2592 | reverse complement strand
TCGGAAGAGCGGCTGCAGCCAATTCAGCAAACGTTTCGTGATGCGCCACTCGGACGAATGCAAGTTCGCGACGACGTCCCGCATAAGCCTGGACCCCATCGGCGATCGCTTTGCAAACACCCGGAGCCATTTCAGCTTCTCGCTGTTGGCCATGGCTCGGGCGTGTGCCTGCTCGGACAGGTACAGATTCACGAGTGTAACGTTCTGCTCTTCTTCGGTTCCGAAGGCAAGGAGGACGAGCTGGGAGGGCCAAGAAAACATGGTAACCGAGGCATACTGCATCTTGACGTGAGCCAATTCCAAAGCAGTTTCCAGCACCATCTGGCATGTCTTGTTCTGGAATTTGACGATAGGGTCCTCGACCGTCATTCGGCCGATCATCCCTGCACCGAGGCGGGCACCGTGCCAAATAGCCAGGTCTTCTCGGACGTCGGGACACACTGCAGTCTCGAAGATGGTCGTGAGGACTTCCAAGCTAGAGCCGCGGGCCTCTTCTAGGAGATGCTGTTCACAACCATCTCGACCTCTCTTCAGGGTGGTCCTGAGGCGATGCAGCTCCTGAGAGATCGGCCAACTCAAGTGAAACCAACAGTTGAGCTTGTCACACGTGTCTTTCTGCAACAAGATGTTGGTGACCACATGAAGCTTGTTGACGCACTTCTGGAACCGGCGCTGCTTGGCATCAGAGCCCAATGTGTTGTCTCCGTCGCCCTCGGACAAGACCTGGCCGGCCCATTCTTCGGTAGCTCGGTTGGCGGCGGCATTGGTCGCCGGCTGGAGATAGCCGGCTTTGAGGCCATAGGACAGGCACAGTAGCTTCAGGAGGCCCAGCTCGGACTTTCTCTCGGACCAACCCACAGCAAATGCATCCCCCCTGCTCATGTTGCTGGGCCCACGCTTCCTCAAGAAGCCGCTGTGTTGCAAGAGATCCTTGCATTTCTCGGGTGTGACTTCCTCGACATGCAAGCCAGCCTGGAGTGCAATCTCCTCCCGGAGATGCTGAAAGAGAAAGCCGCCTCTCTCTCGCACGTCTGGCGGTGCAGCAGACAGTGTTGCAGCGAAGTCTACCATCTCCTCCTGCAGACGGCGGAACCATTTGTGCGAGCTCCACGGGCCCCGACTAAAGTTGATAACTAGCTCGCCTAGGGACAGGGCGCCTTTCAGCTTTGCATGGCTCACAGCATTTTCCAACTCTCGGGCGAGTCGGTGTCTTGGATCCCAAAAGTGGATCATGCGGACTCGGACGTGGTTCTGCAAGAACTGTAAGCAGCTCATTACGTCCGGCCCAGCGTCCGCATTGAAACACAGCACGGGCATCTCCAGGCGACCTTCCGGGTCTGGGGCTGTGAACTCCAGCAGGCTTGCTGCACTCGGACACATGCTCTGCAACGTCTGCTCCAGCGCCACCACCTGCTCGAAAGAAGGCAACCGCTGCTTCTTCTCGACCACAGGCGCCGCAGCCTCGGACGACAGAGCATTGTCTCGGGCACGCAAGCTCAGCAGATACCCTCGGGTCTTGGAGTCCAGCCTCCCCTGCTCCTCGGGAGTGGGCTCGGACGTGACAGCCCTGTACCCAGAATCCCTCAGAATCAGCGGTGGCCCCCATGCTGCCAACCCAGTGTGGCTGTCCAGGATCGCATAGTACGACCTCTTCTTGCCTCCGACTCGGGACGCATCGAAGGCAATGTGCAACGTCTTCGCCGATCCAAGCACCCGCCTGCAGGACATCCAATACTGGAACCGTTCTCGGACGCGCTGCCTGGCCTTCACCATCGACCGAGCTCGGACCTTCTGCACCTTCAGGTTGGTCTTGGCTCGGGCGGACAGCTTGGCATCGGCGGGGCCTCGGACGACGCGGGCTGCTCGCACTCTGGCCATTCGGACGGCAGGATCACGCATGTCTGGCTTGTCGCTGCTGTCGAAAATGGAGTCCTGGCAGGGATCCTCCCCGAAGTCGGAGGCCAGAACACCAGCATCCACTGCCCCGGACAAGCCTTTCAAGACGTCTGCTCGAAGCCACCGCAGGGCCTTCGTCCTCCAGAGTTGCTTGAGCACCTCGTGCACGGGCTGGGTCTTCCTGGACTTCATGGGCACAGTCTTCTTGGAGCCCCGCATCCGCTCTTTGTAGCAGGTCCTCTCGGTCAACTCGGACAATGTGACATTGCCGTGTCGGATGACCAGAGAAGCTGCCTCGGACGCGACCCGAACCCTCCACTTCTCCGGCAACAACCTCTGAAGGAACAGGGGGAGCAATGTCGTGGTCTCATCAGAGTAGACGTACAACATATGCAGCAGAAAGCAGAGAAACAACGTGCTGACGAACAGATCATGAGCCGTGTCCTCCGTTTCGCCTTGTCCCGTCTCCTTGCAGTGAGGCGGCCAGAGCACGTGCCCTCTCCCGCTTTCCAGCTGGAGCTCGGACACAAAGGCTGGCAGCCAGAACCGTCGCAGCTTGCCCATAATCGTCTGTCGTGGCTTTCGGATAAAGGAAGTAAGCCGCCAGAAATGCCTACAGGGTCCTCGGGCTTGCAGAATGGAGACTGGTTTCTCCGTTTGGAGTGCGGTTGACAAATCAGTCTGCAACAGTCTTCTTCCAAGGAGGAAGCTTTTCAGCCATTGCGACTGGGTTCCTGTCTCTGTGCGGGTAATAACGAAAGGCTCCGTCTCCGACGAGCCCTCGGACGTGTCGCCCTCGCTGGAAGCACGTCTAAAAAGGTGATACTTCAAGAGCTTCGACAGCCACGTACTCTCCCCTGCCACTCGGACGAACGCGAAACCGGCAGCATTGAATTTCAATGTGACCTCGCCACGCAGCAACAATGTTTCCTTGGTCATATGATGCTCCAGAATCGTGATGTCGTTCCAAGTGGCAATGATTTTCAGGTGGCCCTCGTGCGGCTCTTGTTTGCAAGCGGCGAGTGCATTGGGATCATTTGGAGCCGGTTCGGCAGTCATGATGATTCTTACTTGTAGTGGACGAAAAAAGCAAAAAAAAAAGGAATTGGGACAAGCAGGGATTGATTGACCTGCAATGCATTTGTCGGGTGGCAATACTAAATAATAGTAGTAATAGTAGTAAATAATTATAAGAAGAAGAAGTACTAAGGATACATAATAACGTGACAACAGTACAGTACTGATAATATTAATTAGTGACTGGGATTTCGTGCAGAGCGAGAGTTTTGAAGAGTTGTCGACGACCCCATACAGAGAGCTGTGGCCCTTTGAAACTTTGAGACTGTAACGGCAGCACGGATGTAGATGATGATTCATGATTATTGTTAATTCTGTATTTATTCTGACCCCATAGTCAAAGCAAGCCCCTGTGAGTTTGTAGGAAGACAGCCTAGTCTCGTTCAGCAAGTGTGGACATAGTTGTATATAATAACTAGTTGGGGTACAGAGGCAGCAGGTTACCCTGACATGTGCAGTTACCGTTGCGAGGAGAGGACTGCCAGGACCAAATAAACTCGCATGGCAGATTCTCAGAATTCAATCCGGAACAAAGGAAAGACTTCTTGACCCCGTGTGCCTGAAGTCGGCATCGAAGTTGTCCGATGGCAAGAACGCCCAGGCAGCAGGTACCTCGCAAGGATGGGACAGCATGGGTCGTGCAGGTCTGGAATTGAATTCAGGTGCAAGGCCAAACCCTTGTAACTTTTTGTCCAGCCAGGGTGTGTTGCTCGTGTCTTCGCAACGTCACTGACTGATGGCATGGAGGCTATGGAACCAAAATACGAAGCTACTCCAGAGCGGCCCACCGGTCTGGCCGGCTTCGTCGGGAGGGAACTCTTTCTTCTACAGCCCCACTGTCAGAAAGTTGGAACACCCAGATGCCTCCTCGGACGCATCACATTTGAAAAGTGCCGTCGCCGTTCTCGGGAGGCTCGTCCTCGTTCCCCTCGAGTTCGGGGAGCTCCTCATCTGCCTCGTCGGTCTCGCCCTTGTTGGAGGACTTGGGAGTGCTCGGACGCGACTTTGCCTTCGCCCCGGGCCCGGCACCGTTGCTTCCGGGCGAGAACAGCCGCCTCCGAGGCGTCTTGGGTGAGCCTGGGGACTCGGAAGTTTGAAGCCGCTTTCTCTTCCGAGACTGGGGCGTCTTGTTCGCTGTGGGACCCGGCTGCTGGCTTTTCTCGGACGCCTCGTTTGGAGTGGTGATCTTCTTCTTGGTAGGAGTCTCGGGGCCGCCGTCACACTCCTTCAGCACGAGGGGCCGACTCACCGCGAAGCGGTCTTGAATCTTCATCTCCTCCAGCAGCTGGCCCACAGCTCGGACGCACACTCCCCGCTTGATTGTGCATTTGGCCCACAGGAAGGGATCGGCCAAGACGGGGTCACCTCCTGCACAGAGCTCGGCCGGAAGCTTGACCTTGGTCTTGGCTCGGGCGGCGGATGTGACCAAGGTGTTGTCGACGAGGTTGAACTGCCCATCCGCGATCTTCTCGAGGCTCCAGTAGCTGTGCTCCGCCCAGAAGTCCTGTGTCTCAGTGACTGAGTTACGTACTAATACTAATTATTCTTGCTAAGTATTAATTAATTAATTAATTAATTAATTAGGGGGATTCCACTCCCAGTTTCACACAACTTGTACCGCTCCAGTCCTTCAACGTCTTCTGCTCGGACACTCGGAAGGTGGACCCTCGGGCGCCGAGTAACTCGTACCGCTCCTTGAGCTTCCTCGTCAGTCGCCCAAGGCTCTTGCACGGCAGAGCACTCGCAGGGTCCATCCCACAGAGGTAACCCAGCACGCTGGCCACATCCAGCCTCGACAAGGACTTCTGCCTCCCGCCGTCCTCGGGCGCCGGCTGCACCGTTGTCGTGCTCAGCCACTCGGACAGGCCGCTGTTGAGCTCGGACAGTATGCCCAGACTGACCTCCTTGCTCAACAGCTTCACCTTGTTCATGTGGCCCGGCAGCTTGGTCTCGGACGGCTCGGGCTCGTTGTTGAAGTCCATGTGCCCGGCCTTGATGTTAGCCAGCATAAAGCTGGCTTCGCTCGGGTGGGACTCGAAGTAGCCCATGAGCTCGCTCAGAATCTGAGCCTGGCCCTGCCTCTGCTGCAAGGCGATCGCCTCTCGGACCTGAACCTTCTCCTTGTCCTCCAGACGGGCCTTCTTGGCCGCCGCTGCCTCCGCCTTCTTGCCCTTCTTCGGCGGCATCTCGGGCAGGCGGAGCTCGGGCAGACGCAAGAGCTCGGAGGACTCGGGAGGTCAGGTCTCGGGCGGTTGTGCCCGAAAGTGCAGATCAGGGCTCGGGCGGTTTTGCCCGAAAGTGCAGATCAGAGTTGGGGCACCTTTGCCCGATGCAGACCAGAGCTCGGGCACCTTTGCCCGAAAATACAGACCAGAGCTCGGGCACCTTTGCCCGAAAATGCAGACCAGAGCTCGGGCAGCTTTGCCCGAAAGTGCAAATCAGAGCTCGGGCACCTTTGCCCGAAAGTGAAGATCAGAGCTCGGGCACCTTTGCCCGAAAGTGAAGATCAGAGCTCGGGCACCTTTGCCCAGATGAGGATATGGTCCCGGGTCTCCAGGTCAGATCTCCTGCAATTCCCCAGAACTGCAGGATTGTCCGCGAGGAGGCTTCCTAAACAATTGTTTGTTTACTGATTGTTGAATGTTGTATGAAATGTCTAATGTAGCTGCTGGCCTTTGCTCGCTGCTGGCCTTGCTTGAATTGCAGTGAATCCTCGGCTTCTGTCTGTACCTGATGCATAACATTATTATTATAGTGGCTGCCTGCCTGTGCAGTAATTGAATCTTGCATTCGCATCCTCGTCTGCTCCCTCTCTTCTAATTTTGAGCTGGCGACAGCTTCCTGGAATGCAGAGTATCGCTCGGAAAATCGTGCAGGTTGCTTTCAAGCAGCAAGTTCCAATGGATTTCTGGTCTCATGCCTGCAACCGCTGCAACTGGATCTGTGCCTAGAGCCTCAGAACTGCAAAGCCTGGCCTCTAGACAAGTGCTCCTCGGGCCTGCGAAATGAAAGAACCGTCTCGAACATGTCCTAGCTGACGGCCGTTACATGTCAATCCTGTACTGAACCGTTCCCTCTTCACGTGCGAAGCGACTCTTTTTTGCTGCTGCACCTCGGACGACTGCCCCTCGGACGAAGCATCTACCCTTGCGGATGCTTTCCCAAAAAACGGTGCCTGATCGGCGTCCTCGGGGCTTCGTCGGCCTCGCTGGCCTGACTCGCAGCGGCGACCTGGTGCCTCACTCGGACGTGCTCGGCATAGGTCTCGGCCAGGTCTCGGCCCTCAAGCCACACCCACTCGGGCAGGGTCTCGACACATCTTCTGTTGGTGTACCCCCAGACCACAGCCTGCGACACCCAGTCCCGGACCGTCTCGTGCCACCTCAGCTGCCTCTCCAGTTGAGTGATCTTCACCCTGGCCCGCCGCAGCTCATCCCGGGCAAGCCGCAGCTCCTCCTCGGGCGAGACAGCAGCCTCCTCGGGCGAAGCAGCAGCGATAGGCTGGGCCGGCACATCCTCGGTTGGATCTTCCTGCTGTCAAGAACTCAGCAGAAGATTTATGTGGGCAACCTGCTGTGGTTTGATTTCCCGATCGCGGCGAAGACTTCTACAGGATGTACATGTCTTAAAATGGCCGGTCAGAGTCTGAACTACGCCTGTCCGAGGGTGAGTACGACTATGTTAGAGTCCTCAGGTAGCTGATGATTCTCATGGAAGACTCTCTGTCATTTCTTATCCCTGCTCGGTCCTCTTCGGCCTCTTCCTCCGCCTCTTCCGCCTCCTCGGCCGCAGGGTCCTCGCTGTCTGACGAGAGAGCCATGCCGTCCTGGTCCGCTGGCCTGCCCCGGTGCTTTATCTTCTTCTTGTCGGCCTTCTTCTTCTTCTTCGCCTTCTTCTTCTCGGCCGCCGACTTTTTTCCTCTCTTGTACAGCTTCTGCAGGATCTTCCTACGCTCTTCGGGCGTTTTTGCAGCGGCCACCTCTGCATGGTCTCCATACCGAGACTTGACTCGGCCGCGGCTCTCCTTACGTTTGAGCTCGTACATCTTCCCGAGCTTCTTCCGCCGATCAGCAGGAGACATGTCCTCGGACACTTCTGCAGCATATTTTGTGCTGAACCTCTTCTCGGCCTTCTTCTTCGGAGCCGCCTCCACCAAGGCCATCTGAGGCAATGCAGTAAGTGCTCGGACGAGGACTCAGACACTACGTGACTACGAGTCGGACTGCCAGTCAATGCTCGGACTACTTTCGGACTTGCCTTCAATGTAGGGAACCTTACAACCTCAGGTGCTGGGGCTACTTTTGGGACTTGCATTCAAGGAACCTTCCAGACTCAGGTGCAGGGAGAAAGTTGTTGTGCTTAGATATGTTGCCTCTCACTGGCTCTACTGCATGCTGCTAAGCAAATCCACGGCCGGGTTGAGTTCTAAATTGGACTACTCTTGGGAGTTGATGTCTGCAGGAGCGCTTTGGCAGAAAGTCCTCTGCTGCAATGACAAATGTCTTGCTCGGCTTCTTCAACTAACTGCAGGCCATGCCCAAGAAACACTTGCAGGACGGGAAAGCAAGAGAGGGGCACTCGCTCGGAAGCAGCCGAATCGTCGAAGCCGCATCGCCGTCGCTTCGGTCCGGCCTGAGCAGTCAGAACGGCAGGAAAAGGCTGGCAGGCTAGCTGCGAAAAGCCCTGACCAGGAAGGACCCCGCGAAGGCCCTGCGAAGGCACACCCCCTTCGACCGCAGGCCTGCGAACCCCGACTGCCGGGGGGTTCGGATTGCAAGAACACCTCCCTTGTTTGCGACCTCTCCAGGCTACGGATGCCTCGGCTTCTCCCTCTTATGCCAAGAATTCCGTGCGGCTGGCTAGATACTAGGATAGTCATTCTTGCTCGTGTGTTGCCGTTTTTTCCAGTGTCTGAGTTTCAGACTCAGCAGCTCGGTCGAAGACGATTCCGCGGCATCTCGGGCACCTCATGTGTAGAATGCTCCTACACGATGTGTCCTCTCTTGGGTTTAGGGTCTAGGGCCTAGGGAGTGACACGGACTTGGTAAATTGCTCCTACACTAATTAATGTCTCCTCCCTTGGGTTTAGGGTGTAGGGCCTAGGGCAAAGGGACGAACTCGGGCTTTGTTAAATTTAAAATGCTCCTACACTATTTAAAAATGTGTCCTTTCTTGGGTTAAGGGTGTAGGACCTAGGGCTTAAGTACAAACTCCGGCTTGTAAATTGCTCCTACAGTAGTGTGTCCTTTTTTTGGCTTTAGGGTGTAGAGCCCAGGGCTTAGGAACAAACTCGGGCTTTGTAAAATGCTCACACACTACTTACTCATGTGTCCTCTCTTGGGTTTAGGCTGTAGGACCTAGGGCTTAGGGACAAACTCGGGCTTTGTACAATGCTCCTACACTAAAAACTAATGTGTCCTCGGTGGGCTTTAGGGTGTAGGGACAAGGGCTTCGGGACAGACTCGGGCTTTGTAAATAATATGCTCCTACACTAACTCTCTTGGGTTTAAAGTCTGGGACCTAGGGCTTAGGGACAAACACGGGCTTTGTAAATTGCTCCTACACTAATTAATGTGTCCTCCCTTGGGTTTAGGGTGTAGGACCTACGGCCTAGGGAGAAACTCGGGCTGTGTAAAAAATGGTCGTAAAATAATTACTACTGTGTCCTGTCTTGGGTTTAGGGTGTAGGGCCCAGGGCTTAGGGACAAACTCGGGCTTTCTACTTGTAAACTGCTCCTAGACTAAGTTAATTTCTGTGTCCTGTCTTTGCTTCATGGTCTAGGGCCTAGGGCTTAGGGACAAAGACCTTCGTGGCTGAATGCCAGCAGTGTCCAGAAAGCCTATGTTATACAGCATTAGAGACAAAGGCTAGCTCTTGAATTATCCGTCTCGAACAAGTACTCGGACGTGCTTCTGCTTGCAGACCCCGACTAGATGATATGATTCGGGCAGACTGACTGGGGTGGGCTGAAGCCTTATTCCAAAAAGGCACTTATCCTAGTCTAGCCTGCACAAACCCGCAAGCATGAGGATCTCCGCCAGGAAGTGCCACTCCGATGTCTGGACCGAGCCCCCGCTGTGCTGCGACTGCTGTGTTGGTTGTTGGAAGAGGGATGCCTTGCCGTGATGGCAGTTGTGCTGGCATGTCGCATGGGGCAGTGGTGCTGAAAGGTGCCATTCCTGCCGCGGCTTGCTCCAGAGCTCAAGCTCTCGTCGTCAAGGAGCGGCGGCGATGTGCCCGAGTAGTAGACGCCGCTGGTGGTCGTCAAAGCCCTACGGCGCTCGAAGCCGCTGGAGGCGAGCTACTCGCCAGGTGGTACGCTCGGCGATGGCTTCCTTGAGATTCTGCACTTTCCGCCCACACCGGACGCTGGCCGAGTGCGCCGAACTCCGAGTTGACGTCGGCCTTGGCCTACAGCAGCATGCCGACCACCTCCTGATGGCCTTCCTCGCAACAAAGCCTAGACTTGACACCAATGCCGACAAAGCGACCTAGTGCTCAAGGGTCCGAAACAACAGCCCAAGTGTGGCCGAGGAATACAGGCAGCCCCAAGCAAAGGATATAAGTAGATGGGAGTGTTTAGGGTGCCAGGTCTATTGCTTAGGTTCCTTACTTCGGCGAATCATCCCTGGATCTGCGGCCTGAACCCCGCTAGCCTGGTCGACGTCACAGCCGAAGGCTTCTTTCTCCTGACCAGGGCAGTTGTCAATACTGTCGGTTTCTATTTTGGAAAACGCTCGGGTGCTTGAAGGCGGAGAATGGGGGATATGGAAGAGAAGATTGAGGCTGCAGCACCTTTGTCATGCTGTCGCATGGTTAAATTAGAGGATGGATTGCCGGAGACATCTCTATGTTCATTGGATATGGACCAGGAATCCACTATGTACGGTCTTGCTGGAATTCCTGTTCTACTGGAAGAGTACAAGAGTTGTTTTTTTTCATGCCTGATACACCAGTAGCAATAGGAATGGAACTAGCAGGAGTACTGCTGCTACAAGGATTAGAGCATCTCGAGTACGACAAGTTGTACTGCTCAAACTAAGAAAACTTAAAACTACCACGAGTCGCACCACCCTTACCAGCAGCAGCAGGAATAGCACTACTACCACCAGGACAACGAGCAGCACCGCTGACGGATTTGTGGTCTTATTTTACTATGTGTCAAACTTCCACGCAATCACGCCGCAGATTTTGGTTCTGTAATACGGTACGACGTGGTTGGGTAATGCTGCTTCTGTGAAAATTAGCCAAGTTGTAATTTATTACTGTTATTTTTTACTCTTACTGCGAATACGAAGGCAATTGAAGTCTTCGCAAACACAAAGAAAACTTCGCTTATTGTTTAAAACGCATAACTATGATGATTTTTGTTTTGTTTAGTATTCTTCTGTTTGACTATTCAACGCAGTTCCTGCGCCGATTCAGCTCTCCACGCAGTGACGGCGCAGAGCTTGCTCCACGCAGTCACGGCGCAGAGCTGGGTCCACGCAGTGACTGCGCAGCGTTTGGTGGCAGCATGAATTACATCTATATTAAACAGCACTTAGTATGAATAATTGTAATAGTACTTAATTAATACAACTGATTTAAATTTAATACAACAACTACTACTAGAAATACTACTACTAGAATTAATACTTGTAGTACTAGTATTACTACTATAATAAAACTCATTGTAGTAGTACTGTCACTAGCACTTGTACTAGTACTAATACTAGCAGTAATACTAATACTAACAATAATAATTATCAAGTAATGCTGAATGCTACTAGTAGTTGCCGTAATAGTAGTAATAATAATAATAATCGTAACAATAGTTATAAAACTACTTGTACTACTATATCTATTCATAGTAATGGCATCCAATTATTTATTGCTGCTGTATGACTAGTAGTACTATTACAAACACTTGTAATGGTACTTTGGTACTGATGCTACGATTAATACAAGTACTACTACTACCAGTGCTGCTACCAATATTTAGTGCTACTACTACTATAACTATTATTAATAATAAGATTCCTACTACTAATAATTATTTCATATTACTATTAATGCTACTAGCACTCGTGGCAATGCGAGAAATGATAATAATTTAAGTGCTAGCAATACTTCTAGCAATACTCATATTCTTAGAACTCATATCCGAATTAATATTATTAGAAATATTAATTAAGTAATAATAATTTAATTATTTCATATTATTTTAATTACAGGATTCCACGCAGTGCCTGCGCCGACCAGCATCTCCACGCAGTCACGGCGCAGAGGGGCCTCCACGCAGTCACGGCGCAGAGGGGCTTCCACGCAGTCACGGCGCAGAGCTGTCTGGTCACGTATTATTCAAAGTTACAAGAACCTTGCTATGCGGCTCTACATCCAAACTTGTAACATAAGTTCGCATGCCTGACAATTCTGAACTCCAACCTGCAGCAAGGGCCTCGGACGTGTTTCGGCTCGGATGGCACCAGGCTGCTGTCCCGCCTCAGATTCGACAGAGCTTGGACTGAAACTACTCCTACTCCGTTCTTGTCGAGGACTTGAATTCAAGGATACCTCTCGGACGACTTCTGCCTGCTGCTGCTTCTCTGTCTGTCTCATTTTTATTGGCAGAGACTCCCCAATCCGGAAGAAACCCCATCAGAACCATCCGAGAAATCCAAGGACGACAACGCTGGGTGCCTCGCGACGGGTCTGCATTGGGCATGCCGTCACCTGCGACCAGGTCAAATCAAAGTCTGTGACCGCTGAAGGTGTCAAGAACAAGCACTTCCTGCAAGCTGCACGGGTCCTTTTTTCGCCGCAAGTGGCGAACGGCGCTTATTCGGATGCAAGATGCAGCGGCTATGCCGACTGCACAAAAGCCGTGCCTTCACGGAGGCAAAAGAGATTTTGCACTCGGGCGACTGATTTATGATGATTGATGAGCTTGCTTCTGTAGAATGCTTGCATATGCATAAGTTAATAAGTATCCAATTCACATTGCCTGTGCAATTCTTTAAAGCATCGCAGCTCTGATGAGGTACTAATTATGTATGTAATTTTAGCCGCCATCTCGGACAAAATCTACCTTTGCTCCGGATCAAGACTCGGGCAGGACTTGGACCGGACGTGGCTCAGTCCTCGCTGCCCTCCTCTTTGCCCGCCGCCTTGCTCTTGCCCTTGCCCTTGGTCCGAGCTCGGGCGGCCCTCATCTCCCTGGCCTTCGCCACCGCCTTGGCCTTCTCCTCCGCCTGGGCTCGGGCTGCCAGACGCTGCCGATGCGTCGCCATGATCGCCCGCTCCTCCTCCTCCGCCGTCCGCTCCACCTGACGTGGAATCTGGCAAAAAAGGCATGACTGACACTGACCGCTGCTCACTTCAACTTAACTGTTTAACTAATTTGAGTTGAGCTGCGAACCAGATGCTCCGCTGCCTCGGGCGGGTGCTCGGGCTCCCTGGCCGGTGAGGCGACCTCCTCGGGCGGCTTCTGGATCGGCCCCTCGTCCTTGTCATAGAGGTGTGGGGGAGGTGCCTTGAAGGCGACCTTCGGCTCGGGCGGCGATCCAGATCCGGAGGCGGGCTCGGGCTCGGGCGGCGATCCGGATCCGGAGGCGGGCTCCTCGTACTGCATCCGGATCTGCTCGGCCATTGACGGTGGCGGTCCACGGGGCGGCGGTGGCGGCGGGAGCTGTCGTCGAGGTCTTCGGGCGCCCTGCTGGGGATCTGTTCCCGTCGTTCCGAAATTAGCCTGGAATGAGGGGCCTCTACATTCACTTCGGGTGGCACCAATTCCAGCAGACCCCAAACAAGCTTCCGAATAGACCGACCCTGTGCCTGCGAAGGAGTGGACTCCTGGAGCCACGCGGTGCCTCCGCCTCGGACGCCTTCGCCACTGCCACTGCTGGCTCCGCCTCGGACGCCTTCGCCACTGCCACTGCTGGCTCCGCCTCGGACGCCTTCGCCACTGCCACTGCTGCCGCCGGCTTGGGTGCCAGGACCCGCGGCATCTTCTTCGGCTGCAGCTGCTTGGGGCCCTCCGAGCCACGAGCTGGCGGTGCTGGCGCTGCCCTGGATGGCGAGCTTTGGATTAGGCACCCAACGGAAGAAGGAATCCTCTGGGAAGACCAGCTCCTAGCGACCCCTCGGACTGTACCCCTGCATGACCAAAGGCCCTGAAGAGAAGTTTAATTAATGCTTTTGGGTAAGGGCAACAATAAAGAGGTTGGGAAGGTCTCTGGCCTTCTCAACAACTCGGGCGGAGGCGGGCTTGTCGGAGGACGCGGGCCGAAGCTTATTGGTGGTCCCTTCGGGCTCGGAAGGGCCGACGAAGACTCCGTCGTAGCAGTAGCCGCCGGTACCAGGATCGGGTCCGAGGAAGTCCTGCCATGCCCGTTGGTACAGTTACCAAGAAAAGTTAGTATTTATACATAAATGATAAATACCAAGCAAAACTCCTCCGTCCTCTGTCCTGGTCGGCTCGGACGGCTTCGCCACGGGCATCGGCTTGGGCTTCGGCTCCGGCTTGGGGTTTGCAGCTTTCGAGAGCGGCGGAGGCGACTGCTCGGGCGACTTGGCTTTTGCCGGTGCCGGTGGAGCCTTCACCGTCACGGACCCAGTGGCCTTCCCAGTCGTAGTCGCCTCGGGCACTCTGGAACCAGTGGCCTTCCCAGTCGTAGTCGCCTCGGGCGCCGCGGCCTTGCCAGTCGAAGTCGGCTCGGGCACCCTGGGCACGGTGGCCTTGGCAGTCGAAGTCGGCTTGGACACCGCGGGCGAAGTGGCTGGTGTCTCGGGCGGCACGGCCTGATGGCGGACTCGGGCGAAAACGAAAATATGAACAGGGCTGTTATTAGTAAAATCTCGGGCGGCCCTTGGTTGCCAGTGATCCCTGCCTGACTTCCTGATGATGATGCCTGCACGGGCGGCTCGGACGGTGCAACCGTCGGCCAAAAAGCCTGATGTGGACTTGATGTCATTAAATGAGTTAAAATAACTAAGTGAACCAAGCGATCAAAAGTTCTACTGAAGCCCCAAGTCTGTGCTCAAAACCCTGAAGATCCCTCAAGTCCACGAGTTAATGTCCTAAACCTTTAAGCCCAGATCTCGGACGAGGCCAAGCGGCATCATCACTGTCGTGATGGAAGTCAGGCCGCGGCGGCTCGGACATGTCCAGCCACTCGGGCAACTCATTCTGCAGGAAGAAACGCCGCTCCTGAATGAGCCCCGGCAGTGTACTCCTCTGCTTGGGAATCGCATCGGAGTTTTGGCCCTGGTGGGCGTCCAGCAGACTCCTCGTCACCTTCGCCGTGTGCTCCCGAAAGTAGCACCACCCGTGCGGGTGCTCGGACGCGACGCCGAAGATGTCCTCAGATAATTATGCCGAAATTAGAAAAGAGGATGCCAAAAGCAAAGAATTTACTACACTATTCACGACTATTTAAATTTGTTTAAATTAATTCTTTCAATTAATTGAAAATGTTACTGGCACCTGCTATGAATGAATGCAGGCCAAACTCGAACCACACCTCGGGCGGCAAAGGCGACAGCTGATAGAGGCACCATGCGACCTCGGGCGCCGTCTCCCAGAACTGCTCCAAGTCCACTCGGTCCTCGGATGCAACCAGAATGGGCCGATGCAGATCTGCAGGAAATTTAGAAAGAACCAATTCCCGCCCATCTAGGACCAGCTACGGCAGAAACGTTGTTACACATAATTAATTAATTAATTTCTCGGTCAAACTTTAGAAATAGTTATCTAATCTACCATGCAGAAAATATTTCAGACGTCTAGGAAGCTAGACTTGGTCACTGGGCTTCATAGTTCGACTGCTATTCTTCCAAAGTCACAACGGGACTTGCAGTTGGCGGCATTAGAGTAATTCACTTATGAATTACATGATTCTTAATTGGAAAGTAAATTGCTAATTAAGAATTAGGAATTTATTTATTTATGTATTAATGAATGTTTTAAGAAATTATTATGACCTGTCTGTACAGTGGAGAGTAACTGCTACACTCCGACTGCTGCTATACCCTGTATTGCCTTGCTTGGGTTCCTGACCGAAACTGCCGAGCAATATTCGGTGACATTGACATTGGCTGGACAAACAGCTTGCAACAACAGTTTCCAAAAAAGGAAGAGCAGCCTAGTATCTATGGTCGTAGCACTTTTGGTTTCCGGGTCTTTGGGAACTGGCAGGAAGCCTGACGCAGTCTGGACTCAGGTTCAGAAGCACTTTACTTTCATGAATGTCTGACGGAAGCTACCACTAGCACTTCTGCTCTGCATTGGCTTGAACTTTAAATTTGGCAGCTTCCGTTCTATCTTTTGGCTCAGGAACAATCAAAGAGCACTGAATTCTGAATTGTCTACGCCCTCAGAATTGGTATGCATCTGAAGCCAAAGTGGGCCCTATTGGAGTGTGGTTTTCACTGGGACTCTACTTGCCCAAACTTTTGTGATAACATTCCTGCCTGGATGCTAGTGAATTGAATGCTGCAAAGGGACATAGTGAACAGTTCGGCCGTCTGTTCGGAGGCGGTCGCCACGTTTGGGCTCGGGAAAGCCATTGTCATGCTGGGCGCCTAGGTTGATGGACTGCAGCAGACAGGTCTGCGAAAACTCTTAATTTAATACTTTTTAAGTGAACCTGAAGCCATGAAGAATTCAGATTAAATAGCCAAGTCTCGAAGCCAAGCAAAGGCCTTTCTGCATCCGACCTGAATCTGCCGTGGCACGTCGCTCCATTCCTCGGACTTCACCACATAGCGCAGCACCTGTCCGCAGAGGTCTCGGGCGAAGTCCAAAGCTCTCGGATGGGAATGTCTGGCCAAGGCCGAAATGACCTGAGATGGAAAATTTACGATTTTAATGCTGATAAAGTACATTTTTATTAATTTAGTAAGACTAATGAGAAGTAGCACGGAAACCGATCCTGAAGTGAAGCCAGGCCGCAATCCAAGAGCCTTCGTCCGCCCTGAGCTTGTAAAGGACCCACGCCAGCTCGTACCGGTCCCGAAACAGAGCTTTGACCACTTGCTTGAGAGGCCAGCTGCACGGCGGCAGCAGAGGATTCAGATGTCTCGGGAAGCCTGCCGAGATGCACAGATGTACAACAACAAAAAAAAACCTTGGGCCTGTGTCCCGACTATTTCAAACAGAGCCGGGCCTCGGTCCATCAAAGTGGGTCTCGGGCGGCCCATGTCCATCTGATCCTCTATGTAGTCCATCGGCGGCTCTCGGAATAAAAACCGGATACGGTTATCCTCGGACGGGCCGCCTTCCTCATCTCCGGACTCCCAATCCGGCATATCCTCCGGCCGGATGGTGATCAGAGTTCGGCCCTCCGACGGGCCTGCCATGGCTCCTCGGGCGAAAGCCGGAGCACGGCACGGGCAAGGAGGAAAACTCTCCAAAAAGCCAGGCTTTTAATAATTATTTATTGTTGAGCATGAGAATTAGTCTGTGTATGAATTAGCACGTCCTCAGATGCCAGGGTGGCGGGTGCTGTGATTTTAATTTTGGCTGGCTGCCTGAAGTACACTGGATGGCACTAAAGCCTACCGCTCGGGCATGTCCTTAAGTAAGTAACTAAATACCGCTCGGGCATGTCATTAAGTAACTAAGGCCTAGCACTCGGACGGCCCCATGTCATGTCTTCCGAACTTCTCACTTAATTAACGCCTGGGGAAGCTGCGGACATGCAGCAAGTTCTGCTCAAGCTGAGGCAGTGCAGTGCTCATGCAGCCCTGTGCAGTCACTCCGACATGTCGTTACACAACCGCTGCAGAAGCGACAAATGCATGCTTGCACGCGGCGAGCCTCGGACATCGCGAATCGCGAGGTCGGCTGCAGCTTCATCGGGCGCCGGCGGCTGCTCCTTCGAGCATGGGAAGTTAAGTTGGCAACAAATTACTGTGGGATACCTTCAACTGACTGTCTGATTCTTCGTGTCTATTAATGCAAGGTCTCAGCTGTGGGTTTGTCTGCTTGTGTCTCGGGCTGGGTGGCTCTGCTTCCAACTCTGAACTCAGATGACAAATATTCGTTCATGCTACTCTCAAATGAATCCCCTCTTGGAAATCCAAAATGCCCTGGGGCCCTGGTTGGGAGACTCTTGACATGGTTTCTCTGCCACGGGCAAGGAAGCTTCTGGTCGGCAGCGAGATCCAGGGGTTTCAAGGTAGAATATAGTTTGATTTGATGTTCGATCCACTGCTTGAATTAATGATAAGCCTGGGGTGCCCTGAACCCCTTGAAACCCTGCATCTCGGACGGCATCTGTTCAGTTCATGATTAGTCTTATTTATTACTAATTACTAGACTAGGATTCAATAAGTTACTTATATTATTTTTATTGAAGGCCACTCCTCCCGCTTCGGTCCATGATTTAAACTGAGTCATGCGTTGATACGGAAGATCTCATGGCAAATGAGAACCCAGCACTCCAAGCCAACTACTAAATAGAAATTTTCCTCGGACAGACTTGCTCAGTACGACTTAGTCTGATTCGGTCCATATTTATATGTGTACATATATATATATTTATATATTCATATGACATACAGAAATAGAATGACAACATTTGTCAACATCATTAATTGAATTTGTTGCTACTAGTACTTGCTCGGCCCTTAGAGCTTCCAAGACAAATTCATGCCGTTCCCACTGCTCGAGTCTGATTTTGTTGTTAATTTAATTGTTAGGACTTGTCAAATGGAGAATTAATGAATCCTGAAATCTGGCTCTGCAGGTCAAGGGCTGAGAAAATTAGAGAGCCCGAGTTCCTATGCGATTTTGATTTTATATTTCATACTTAATGTCATTAAATGAATATTGTAGTAAATAGTCATGAATATCTACCCGAAGGATCCCCGGAATAGCAAGACATAAAGAATCAATGAATCAGTCGGTTGATTGGCAGCATGTCAGTAGTGTACTAATCTGTCTTGAGAAACCAAAAGGCAGCCTTATGCGGCCGAAACCGCACAACCGCATCCTCGAACCGTGCCACTTCACTTCTTAAAATTGGAATCTAGATCATCCATTGAGAGTTCAACAATTGAGAAGTATACTAAATTGGTTACATAGACAGAAGAGTACATTGCTCCATCGTTTCACGAAATCCTTTCAAAATTATTACTAATTACTTTTTAATTACTCAAATGCATCGGCAAGCCGAAACTTCCTACCGACCCTCCAGAGACACTTGAGGAATGCCCTGAACGGCTGAATCTACCTGGATTTGGCTTGTCTTTCCTCCTAAGATTTCTAAGATCTTGTGATCGGGACCGAGTGAAGTTTACTTTTATGTCTAATCTTGTTCTCGATTGTTCACGTAATAATTAAATTATTATTGCCGAATTCTTACTATACCTACGCTGTCGACGTCGCTGAATGAATCAAGCCCAGTCACACGGGATCTCCCCATTAAGCCTCGTCAGCTCTCAACCTCCTGCCTCTGGATACCCCTCGAGTTCGTAACTAGCCTGCAAGTTCAATTACTTAAAATACTTACAACGATTTGCTCCCCTGCTGCACTTCACTTTTCCATTAATATCTGCTCGTCTCGGACCGTGAGCAGCATGCGGCAGTCTCGTCTCGGACGAGAAAAAAGGCATGGAAGAATGGAAGAGCACCACGCGGCAGTCTGACTCGTCCCGGACGACAGGAAGAAAGGCGGTGGTGGAAAGCCCAGGCTCGTTGAGTCACTTCTGGCCAGGGCTTCAAGGCTTTGATTTGGGCTTACGGGCTTGGCTTTTCTTCATAAATTCCCGCCTTCTTCTCGGACGACTCGGCCTTTGGCTCGGCAGCTTTCGCCTTGGGAGCCTCAGCCGCCTTCGGCACTCCCACCTGGACCTTTGCTGCAGCTTTGGCCTTAGCCATACTTTCCACCGCCACCGCCTTTGGCACCCCCGCCTTTGCCTCGGCCGCCTTTGCCACCGCCGCCTTTGCCTCCCCCGCCTTTGCCTCGGCCGCCTTTGCCACCGCCGCCTTTGCCTCCGCCGCCTTTGCCTCGGCCGCCTTTGCCACCGCCGCCTTTGCCTCCCCCGCCTTTGCCTCGGCCGCCTTTGCCACCGCCGCCTTTGCCTCCGCCGCCTTTGCCTCGGCCGCCTTTGCCACCGCCGCCTTTGCCTCCCCCGCCTCGGCCATCTTTGCCACCGCCACCGCCTTTGCCTCCGCCGCCTTTCCGCCCTTCTCGGGCTGCTTGCCACCTCCTTTCTCGGGCGGCTTCCCCCCTCCTTTTTCGGGCGGCTTCCCACCTCCTTTGCCCTTCTCGGGCGGCTTCCCACCTCCTTTGCCGTCCGCCGCCTTTCCGCCCTTCTCGGGCGGCTTCCCTTTGCCGTCCCCCTTTCCGCCCTTCTCGGGCCCTTTGCCGTCCGCCCCCTTTCCGCCCTTCTCGGGCGGTCCTTTGCCGTCCGCCCCCTTTCCGCCCTTCTCCGGCGGTCCTTTGCCCTTTCCGATGCCGCCGCCCCATCCTTTGCCTTTGTCCCAGCCCTTGCCCGGCTGCTCGGGCGCCGCAGCAGGCTTCGGACGAAGTGGAACTTCGGCACGCTGGTAGACCTCGCCGAATTAATAAATGTGATAATGAATAATTGATAAGTGCCTCTAACTAGCCATGAAAGTTCCAGGATGTACTAGTCTGGGAACCGAAACTTATTTGCTACTAGTACTAGTACTACTACTACTAGTACTAGTACTAGTACTCGTACTCGTACTCGTACTCGTACTCGTACTCGTACTAGTACTACTAGTACTACTAGTACTACTAGTACTACTAGTACTACTAGTACTACTACTACTACTACTACTACTACTACTACTACTCCTCCGGCTACTAGTACTACTACTACTACTACTACTACTACTACTACTACTACTACTACTACTACTACTACTACTACTACTACTACTACTACTACTACTACTACTACAACTACTACTACACCTACTACTGCTACTACTACTACTACTACTACTACTACTACTACTACTACTACTACTACTACTACTACTACTACTACTACTACTACTACTACTACTACTACTACTACTACTACTACTACTACTACTACTACTACTACTACTACTACTACTACTACTACTACTACTACTACTACTACTACTACTACTACTACTACTACTGCCACTACTACTGCCACTACTACTACTACCACTACTACTACTACGACGACGACTACTAGTTAATAACTCAGTCGCCTTCACTGTGGTATCTTCGGCGAAGACAATCGCGGTGACGGTGATACAGTAGTTGTACTCCTCCTTGGCCAGGGTGCAGCGAAGCTAGCTAGCTAACACAAATAACAAAAAATAATCAATTAACTAGTTACTAAGTTACTATATACTAAGCATTATTATATACTAGCGAATTAAATTAAATTAATAATGATATAATTAAGTCTTTTGGATTAATTTACTACAAAATAATTAAGAGTTACTCCTGGACTGACTTGAACTGAGTATCGGATGTCCACGTTAAGCCCTGCAAAGACTGTATTACTGCTCTTCCAAGTCTCGGGCGCATGCAATGCGAAAATTGCCAACTGGGCCCGGGCCAACTGCAGGAGGTCCCTCAGCTCCTCGGATGCTTTCTGTGCATTAATAATTATTATGATTAGCAAATAATAGAGATTCCAGTCGGCCTGGAACTTAACTAGAAGGATACATCACAATACGACTAGGCAGTAGCAAGAACATGAAGCTGAGGTTCCTGAACAGCTCGGGTGAAGTCCGCCATCGTCACGGGCTTATTGATGGGCTGCAGTGGCAGCATCCCGTGGGCATCGGCGATCTGGAATTGGGGATGTTGCACACGAAAATATATTTGTTAGAACATTTAAATTCCAACCCCTGAAAGACAACCAATCAACCCCTCAATGACTCAAGGATCCGAAAAAAGTTGCTTAGCACGCCGAGCCACAGCCTTCCTGCAGGCATGCATGTACACCAAACGGGCATTCATGCAGCACCACTGGCGAAACAGGATGTTGTATGCCGCCGTAGGATCGGACGGGAGGTTGTCCATGTTCTCCATAAACTCGTTCACCTGTGGATACCTTGATTGGAGCTTAACTCGGGGCACGCATGAACCACACCAGGTCCAAACCCACCTCTTCCTACAGCCACTATTCACTATTAATACTAGCTATAAATAATAATTAAATATAGTTGTTATATTACTTATAATTATTTATTATTATTAAAATAATATTATTACTTATAATTATTATTATTAATTATAGTCTATTTATTGATTTAAAAGTATTAATAAAGGCAACACGGGGCTGAATCTTCAAACCGAGTTGCGGAGACGGCCGCCCGGCCGGCCGGCTGCTGCTTGACGGCTCGGACGCAGCACGAGAACTCGGCCGCCCACCACCACTGCTGCTAGCCGGCTCGGACGACGGAGGCCTGTACCTGTGAGGATGCCGTTTCTCGGGCGGCTGGCCAGCTTGCTCCGCCGCCTCCCGGAGCAAGCGACGCTTTTGCCGCAGCTTCTTATTGGGCTTGGAGCCTGGACGCCGCTTTTCCTGCAGGGGCTTTCTATTCAATCATCTCAACACCGTAAAATTAATTAACCCAAGTCATCTTTGGCTCAATTCAAGGGAAGGCTTAATTATTTATTATTTAGTTAGAGCTTACTTTTCCAAACACCGTCCTCGGGCACATCCTCATCCTCCTCCTCTTCCGCATCTTCGTCTCCGCCCGGCGGTTTCTCGGGCGGCTCCTCGTTCTTTCGGCCACCTCCACCGGCGGCGCTTGCCATGGCTGGCACAGAACTTCGATCTAAATGATTAATGTTTACAATTGACAAGGTACTCAATACTTCAAATTCTAGCCACTGACTACGTGTAAAATAATAGGTACATGTATGGGATTGAGACGAGGGCTCTCGTTCGTTAGAGAATTATTATGAGCCTTGCTACCACTAGCACTACCACACTGCTGCTGCTGCTACTACCACTACTTCTTCCACTACTTCTACTACTGGTGGCCCTGCTGCACGGGCTTGCTATCGTCTGGAGGCAAAGTGGGTGCTAAAACCCCAGCCGCTCAATCAAGTGCTTCACGAATTACTCGAGGATGATGGCGGCGGTGTCGGTCACAGCCACTGAAGTTTATTAAAAGTCTCATGAATTTTGCCAAATGCGGGACTGGACACATAGTCAATAGTAATAATAAATACCCTTTGACGTGTGGCCTGGATCTCGGACGTACCTCTGCAAACTCCAATGTGGCCCACGTTTAATATTTTTAGCAAGGTTTCAAGCCCCTTCGACCCAGAAATGTTTAGTCTTATTTGTTTATTGATGCTGCCACAGCCCTCGACACCCCGTCAATGGACCGGTCCTCGGACAATCGTGGTCAGCCAACGGCGAATCGCAGCGGGTGGCAGACCTGAGCGGCAGGTATTGCGATTGCGGGTGAGCAAGCTCCTTGGGTTGAAGGCTCCGAAGTCTAGAGTTTGGGGTTGTCGTTGTGGTTTATTTACGAATCTAAGTACTGAGGTGTGGGGCTGGGGACTGGATGTTCACGCAGTCCCAAATCCAAACACTCCCAACTTCGCAAACACAGGGCTCTTAATTGGCTGGAACAATATTGTATATTATAATGCAAAATCGATTGTGGGAATGCTGTGGCTGCTAGAGCATGCTTTTGATGTCTGTAGTCGGGGTCTTATAATCATAATAATTATATTGAGTTGGATCCTAGTAGCACTAGTAGTCTTCTTTGCTCTGGGCTCGGGCAGGAGGTATGGGTCGCTCGGGCAGTTGCAAGGATGGCTTGGTGGGGTGATGATCCATGGGACGCTGTTTAGTTTCTTAACTAACGAATGTCTATGACGATCAAAGAATGAGTATTATTATGATTGTCATGGCTCTCTTGAAGAATGAAGTTCCATGAACGATGCTTTGGGAAGCTCGGGCAGTTTCAACCTGGAATACGGAATGATCACTATTAGTATAATTATTACTTATTAGAATTATAAGCATTGCTATTCTCAGAACTCGGACAAGTCAATTGAAGCCTTCAGGTGGGGTTCGGGTTGACACCTCCTTTATTTATTTAGGGCTTACTAGTTGAAATTGAGGGTATAATTAGGGGGAATGAATCAATCAACCCCAACTGACTCCGTAACTGAGGCTCGGACCAGGGCCGGGCGGGGAGGGGAATGTGTATTATTAATATTATTATGGTTTAGGGTATAATTTAAGTATAGTCTTGATTTATTAGTAGGGTTTCAGACTACTGCTAAGCTATTTGGGGGCTCGGGCGAGGTTGGAATGATCTGGTCGGGAGCCGCGGCCACCCAGACCAGTATCCGAAGATGCCAGGGTGAACTGAAAGCCGCATGCCGGAAGCCGGGAGCCTGACCGGTGGTCAGGCTGCCACGGCCGTCCAGGCCATGCCGGAAGCCGGGAGCCTGACCAGTGGTCAGGCTGCCACGGCCGTCCAGGCCATGCCGGAAGCCGGGAGCCTGACCGGTGGTCAGGCTGCCGCGGCCGCCCAGACAAGGCTGCTTCCAGAAGACCGGGAGCCGGGAGCCTGACCGAAGTCAGGCCGCCACGGCCGCCCAGGCCTATTGAGCCGGGAGCCTGACCGGTGGTCAGGCCGCCGCGGCCACCTGGCATCTTGGATGCTGTTGAGGGGCCTGGTGCAATGCACCAGTCCACCTCTTCAAACCCAAACCTCTAATAACCACTAATCCTAAACGCGCCTCGTCACGAAGTCCAGGGCCCCCGGCAGTTACTAGAATTAAATTAAATTAACAGTAACAACCCATCAATTCAACTAAGCCTCAACCCGAAACCCCAGCCTGAGTCAAGCCCCAACCCGACCCCAAACCCCAATCAACACAAGATCATGCTCCACCCGACAAACCCGCAAAGCCCCAATCTGAACACCCTGAAAAACCCGGACCCCCCGAACCACCAATCCCTAGAACCTCGACCCCTGAGCTCCAAACCCTCAACACTAAACCCGAAACCCCACCAACACGCCAAGGCCCCAGGCTGAACCCCTGAACAACCTGCTCCCCCCAAACAACTCCCAAACCCGTTGACCCCCAAACCCTAACCCCAAACCCCTACACCCTGGACACTAAACGCGAAACCCAAAGAACCAAGTTACAACTACCCTGGACCTAAAACCCACACCCGAAAGTGGGGCGCCGGCGGTTGTCGTGTCGACGGCGCCGGAGGTGAAGGGGCGGGCTGGGGTTTAAGGTTAAGGGGAAGTTACAGGGGGCTTTAAAGTTATGGGGAAGCTAATGCATATGTGTTATACTCATGTTCAGAATACTAAATATATATTGCATAAACTATGCACAGATGATTGGGTAGGTGAGGCTCGGGCAGTTGTCGTTGGTTTTAAATTATTACACTCGGGCGGCTGTTCTACAATTTCAATTACCACGCAAATGTTACACGACTAAGGTTACATGTACTTAGGTAGGTGAGACTCGGGCGATTGTTGTTGTTGCTACACTCGGGGGTATGGCAGTTATTATTTGTTCTTATCATATGAGTTACTACAAGAATTATTTGGCTAGCAAACAAATGGTCATTATTATTCCGTAGCTCTTATTCATTATCATAAGTAATAAGTTGTGCATTGTCTTTGTAGTTGTCCAAATAGTTAACCATTGCTTCTCAATCAGTTACTAGAGTTCTTGTGATGGGCTGTTTTTGTTATTGTTTTTCTTTATTTGTGGCTTACAATTACTACACCGGAAGTATGACACATAAGCAAGTACTCAGACTCTATTATCTAAAACTAATATAACAACAAATACTAATCCTCGCATGTTTCATACAATAATACTTGTAATTAGTTATAGTATATCTTAATACTAATTATATAAGAGTACTACTACTAATTATTATATTATTTTAATACTAAATATATTAATACTAATATTAGCCACAGCCGAGGGCGAAGTTCGACGAAGGGGGCGGGGGTTCGGCGAAGGGGGGTCGAAGGGATTTGGGCTGCTCCCCCAGAGTGGTGCCTACGCCTGTTTGCCCTAGACTTATAGTAGCCCTTGTAAAGACCTTGAAAGTCCGAAACCCTAAACCCTAAAGAGACAAATCCAACGAGTGCTGGCCTCAAGGCTCTCTTCGGCATCCCAAAGAGCAGCAGCAGAGCCGTCTCCCACTGCTGCCCTCGACATAGGAATTGCTTTTGGGAGCTAAGTTCTGAGTTGAGTCAAGTGCCCAATAGCCGGTGCGTAAGTAACTCTCAGGCCCTTTCAACCCGTAGGGTAGTCGGTTCTCTAGACTAATGAAATGTTACAGGATATTTGAGGCTTTTGGCGTGTAGGGGATGTTAAACGTAGTGTCGTAGTGTGACTTTACGAAAAGATACGATCGCATCTTCGTTTAGCCGCGGGCGCACACTTAGAGGTTCACTCCGGGGAGAAATCTGGAGAAATGTTCGGTTCAGGGCGTCGTTCAGCATCGGCAGACGCCATGGGGGAAGAGCTTGCGTCGAAAGGCAGGCTGGCTACTATACCGTGACCGGCACGATTAGATCCAATTCAGACCTAAGCTGTTTTCGAGGTAGCTCCTTGGAATGGCTTAGATTTATGTGTAAATTCAACCGCAATCTGTCCATCACGTTCGGGTCTGTTTGTGCAAGAGCTTGTCGGCGGAATGCCTCCTGAAGCTGCAACTCTCAGAAGGCTGTATTGTAATAATTCTAATGATACTATAATGGATTTTCCGAATATATATGTATGTCCCAAGCTGGACGGATTCGGGGCATTGCCGCCCAAAGGAAGAGCACTTGCACGACAAGCTTGGAAGGTCAGGCCTCCTTAAGGAACATTGATATAGAAAGGGGCTACCTTGTTTTTGGGGGTCGTTTTGATCAGGATCCTACTATTTATTTATTCTTGGCAGTTTTCTGATCTTCTGGCCTTGGGGATGTGCTCCAGTGATGGGTTTGCATCATATCCGAGGGTATCATGGCCGGCATTACCAGGAAGGATGTTTAGGGCTTGGGGGGTCTGAAAGCTTCAGGGCTTTAAGCACCCCGAATCCTGAGCGTTAATGTGAAACGGAAATCTGAAGTTCAAGCTTTAAGTGCAGGTAAGAGTCTTAAGGCTCGGTGTTGTATTTTGACGGTCTTGGCGGACAATGTCAGAGCCAGCATACGCCCGAAACCCAACATGTTTCATCTCTGCTCCGGGCTTTGGGTCCATGTTAGATAAGACTACATGGGAGTTTCCGACAATTAGGGATACCTTACTGTGGGGTCCTTATATTCGGGTCCCCTATTTTCGGAAACTCGCACATGGGTACCTGGACTCTACAAGCCCTGCTGCCATGAACCCTAAGCCCTGTAAAACCGTGTAAAACGCCTTTAAACCCCAAAAAACCTGTAATGCCCTCATAAACCCCTAATGAAACCTTCGAAAGATCTGAACAATACCTGTAAACACCGTTTCACGAAACCTTAGTGAAACCTTGTTGAAATTTCGTGCAAACCTGAACAAACGGAAACCTGAAAGCCTTCAAGCCTTGACAAAACCAAATAGCATAAACAAAAAACCTTTCAAAACCGCGACGCAACATTCAGAAGACCTTTGCAAAGCCTTTGAAGCCTGAACGCCCGGGCCTTTTTCACAGGCCCCAAGAGCAGAGGTCACCGACACCTCCACTCGAGGGCTTGGGGCTCGTGGGACGAATGCGGCCTGGGAGTTATAGGATTTATTGCTTAGGGTGCTTAGGGCTTAGGAAATAAGGCTTATGAATTGCAGGCTTGAAAGGAACTAATTGCGTAGGGGTTCGGAACTGTAGCTTTAGATTTTAGACACCGGGGCTCCTTTAGGGGTTAAGGAGGAACGTTTGTAGGGGTTGTTTGGGCAAAGCACCAGGTGTGAGCAAGTTTGCATTTGAGTGGACCGCCTCGTCGCAGACAAGAACTGCCAATGCCTATGCACAAAACCTCATCCGGTGACTCTGGCGGTCGTGACATGTGTCTTCATCACCAAGCCATGCTGGTCAGCCGGAGGAGCGTCGAGCCGAAGGATTTACCGGAGGCCGCAGCCAGGGTTCTCGCGATCTCGTCGAAGGACTTTGGCGGTGGCGCCATGGCGTACGCCGGCTTGCAGGTGAGTCGCGGTACACATCCGGCAAGCTTTTCAGAAGAAGAGTGCAAGACACACGGGCCCTGGTGATGAAGGCCATCTTTGCCACCTGAATCCGTCTCAGGCGAGGGGGGGAGGCTGCGAGCGCCGGATTGCTGTATACTTTGCAAGTCTGGGTCGACGATTAATTACGTCTACGTTTCAGAGTGTCGGGGTCTTGGGAAGTTTGCCAGTGTTCACCGTCGCAAAGCTCTCGGTTGACGCCCCTAACCCTAAACCCCAAGCTCCCGCTTTACACTCGATAACCATCAATTGCGACCCTCTCTGCCATGAGCAGAATCGGAACTCCACACCCTAATCCCGAAGCTGCGTGAACAATTATATATAGTCTCTAATTGTAGTTCCATTTTTTGCTTCTATAACCAATATTTTATGTCGATTCCTATCAGGTAACGCAAGAGGGAACTTCAATGGAGACCACACGTATATTTCCTAAACACCCTACTCCAAATCTCGGAAAGCTTCAACCGACGAGTCATGTTCAAGCAGCTAATAGCAAGCTCTGAACCCTAAACAAACATTCCTACATCGGTTTAGGGATGATCGGTGGAGGCCTCAGGAGCGGCTTGGGCTTAAGACTTCTGAGCTCCTGAAGCTCCTTCAGGCCGTAGAGCTCTGAACCGTAAAGCCCAAAGCCCCAAAGCCCCAAACCTCCAAAGCCCTAGAGCTCAAAACCCCCTAAACCTCCAAACTCTCAACTGTGACCTTATTGAGTCAAGGGCGCAGGGACTGGAGCCTTGCGAGGTGGCTCATCATGTCATACCAGGGGATGTTGCGTACACCAGCTTTAATCTTTGCAAAGACACGAAACGGGGTTCAGGGTTTAAGCTTATTGACTGAGGCTCCACACCGTATGCCACAAGAGGTATCGCGGCTTCATGTGGGCTTTGGGTGCAGTGATCTCTGTCATCATCGTCACCAGTGTACTCACCACATCCTCCTCAATCTCCCGCGTATTCCGTCTGTCTTTCTGATCCGCACCATGGTCTTCCGTATGGTCATGACAAGCCCTAATGATTTCCGAAACAAGTGTTCATATGACCCCAGACTAGGCATTGCTTGTACACAAACGAAACCAATTACCAGGTATCATAAGAGCCATCGGACCCTGCCAGCCAAAATGAAGACTGGAGATGCACGTGTCCCTAAGCCCGAACCCTAAGGGCATTATTACGGATTACATAAATAAGAAAGCGGATCCACGGCCTAGTTTCCAGGGAACCCCCAAGATCCCCAAAGCCTTGATCATAACATGGTTGAATCCCCTCCTAAAGCCCTAAAGCTCTAGACTCCTAAAGTCCAAAAAACCCTAAAACCCGTAATCCCTAAGAACCGTGATCCCTACAGCACCCTGCAGGGAAGCCGTTAACATTCCAACAAAGACCCCTGCAAAT
This sequence comes from Symbiodinium sp. CCMP2592, assembly GCA_905221615.1. Taxonomy (NCBI): domain Eukaryota; class Dinophyceae; order Suessiales; family Symbiodiniaceae; genus Symbiodinium; species Symbiodinium sp. CCMP2592. The sequence continues at coordinate 618,194 of CAJNDT010005869.1, read as the reverse complement.
CATGCCCACGGCCCGTTAAGGAAGCAGGCTTGCCTCGTCCACGCCGATGCCAAGACCGTGCATCTGGCAAGACGTGCGTGCTGATTTTGAGGCATCGAGAATACGGCGGGTTTTGAGGGTTTGGATTGAGGGTTTCAGGCTTGTGAAAATAGAAGCCTGAATGCTCAGCAACAAAATTCATTAGTGTTCCTTCTTCCAACTATACTATAGTAAAAAACAATCCCGGAACCATGTTGAAATGTTGCGCTTTTAGTCTTGGGCTCATTACCAGAACGCACCCTTGCCTGCAATCCGTGCACAGACACCAGGCATGCCATCCGATTCACGGGGAACCAGGCCTTGAGTCCCTGAACCCGAGAGGATCTCGAAGCATAAGACAACCAAGCTCGGTTTAGGGTTTAGGTTAGGTACGGCCCCCATACAGTAAGAGTCTATAATAGGGCTACTATTAAGGTCCTACTATATCTAAGGTTTAGGGCTATAGACCCAAAGGCCAAAAACACCAAAGCCCTGAAGCCGTAACCCCCCTGAAATCCTAAACACGAACCCCAGAACTCTTCTTCATAGAACATGTTCAGGAGCCCTTCCAAGAGCCTTTCAAGGAACCGTGAATCGCTGGAAGCTAAACCCCAAGCCCAAAACCTTAAAATCCTGCCCTCCAACCTAAACTCAAAAACCTAAGCCTCTAACCTTGAAGCCCGGTCCCTCAAATCAAGAGGGACGAAATCGGAAATGTAGAACCTGGGGATTAGGGTTTGGGATTCTGGGTTTGGGGCTCAGACTTTAGCTTAGACTTCACAATTCAAAGCATATTAGGCTTTAGTGTTAACAGCATCGGGTTTTGGGCGTCGGGAAAAGCCAATGTGAAGTACATCCCTTGAACGGAATGTACTCTGCCCTTCCCTCTGTTAACAAAACCTCGCCTCCTCCAACGCACCGAGGGTCAACTGCCACTGCTGGCCTCCGATGCATAAACCCTAGACCCTAAACGCTATCACTCTCTCGTAAATAATGAGTGAAGCACATGGTTTTCCTAGTTTATGATAGTTGAAATGCAGTCTGGTGTCAATCTGCTGCGGTATTATACATATCATTGGGGAGGCGGTGGAGGGAGTCTCAATCCTAAACCCTAAATCCTAAGCGTACGTGACAAAGACTTGTCCCTACACCCAAACCTTAAACCTATATGCTCCAAAGAACGCTGCATATGTCGACAAGGGACCCAGTGGAAGATCACGTGCATGCGACTTCTTTCGCGGTGTCATGCTTTCGCATGAAGCTGATGCACCCACCTCGGCACTTGTTGGACTCCGGACGATCGGTCGGAGCATCCTAACGAATCGGATCGTGGATGGTGTAGCTTGGTTTACTCAAACCAAGAGCATGAAACCAAGGCGACAATGTTCACAAGGTAACCCTAAACCCTGAACCCGACATAAAGAGGAACAAATGATTGAGGGTTCAGATTCCAGTTTAGTCCTGAGAAATCTATGTCACGGACTAGAAGAAACCTATGTCACGGTTTAGGGTTGAGGGATGTCCAAGGGTTAGGGTTAACAGGAGAAGCCGCATGATTTGCGAAGTGTGGCAACACACTGAGCCGGCGCCTTCAGCCAGGGCAGCTAGCAAGGCGTTGTACGCGACGACCTCAGCCACTCCCAACCCCAAAGTGTAACTTTGAATACACCCGCGCTCTAAACCACAATACCCAAAGTCCGAAACTTTATTGCCATAAATCCTAAAAAGCACCAAATGCAAAGCCCCAAGGAGACAAGTATTAAGTTGGAGCCCTCCCCTAACCCCGAGCCAAACCGCAAAGCCCAAACCACAAGATCCCTTACAGCCTGAGCCCAGCAACAGTCCAACTCCAAAGCAGGAAAACGGCATGCGAACCTATTCTGACCCGTTGGAACACAAATCATCTAAACCTCAAGCCGTGCGACTTGAATGTCAAACCGAAGACGCAACAACCTGTACCCTGTCACACACCTTTTTGCCCAGGATCTTTTGTCTCTTCACTGCGAGCGGAAATGACAAAAATACTTGATCCTGGTCCCAAACCCGTAAACCCAACAATCCCCTGAACCCGATGGTCAGGGGTTATTGGCCACCCCTTGGGCTGCCATAGCGAATCACCACCGTCACGAGCGTTTGAACTTCGCAGCTTTGTCTGAGCTGTATACTTCCCTGACCCCTAACCCCTAAACCCTAAATAACCCCTATATAAACGAACCCTTGCTCATCGCATTAAAGCCCAAAATTGAAATCTGAAAGGCTGGTGACTTGTCATAATATAAGGGCCTGAACAATGAGACTAGGGTTTGCGGCTTCTGTATTAGATAGTTATGGTAAAATTTGCAGACTCAGAGCTTAGGGTTTTGGATGTTTTGCGAATCACGGCCTTGGGCACACACACACACACAAGATTCTTACAGCCTTCGAAGCTCCGATGTTCTCCTGCATGAACCAACGGTTTCACCATACTATAGGGGCCTTAATAATTAGAATAGGATTCCTTTACAGGGGTCTATAAGGTTTACTATAAGGGCTACTAGAAGGTTACTGGAGCATAGGGGCCTTCATAATTGGAATAGGGTTTTGCGGGTATATTACACTATATTCATAATAAGCAGCCTCCAAAATAGTATAGGTAATTATTATGGCCCCTTGAGTACGGTTTAGGAATTAGTTCTTGCAAGGTTGAGGGCTTAGGGTTTACAGGATGAAAGGATTCGGGCTTACAGGGCGTTTGGGGATTAGGGTCTGGCGCTCAAGGCTTATACCATCAACTGTGGCAAGCCATCCGTGCTCCCATTCTGAGCAGTTGCAAAAACAACATGTAATGGTTGCATGTCATGGCTTGCTTATGACTGAGGGCTTTTAGCAGTGAATCATGCACCGGTCGTTTACGACTCCGGCTCTCCAATTCTTGAGTGCCCTCTGTTAGAGCTTTAGTCTTTCGGGTCTCCCATCCTTGCCTCCATGCTATGATTGGCTTGTTTATCCCCCTTAGATGAAGAGGTCGCGGTGTAGAGGCTTCAGGTAAGGCCTAGGGAGCCTTAGGGCTCTTCGTCATTCTCCGGCTCCACCCATTTACTCGTAACCCTCGCGACCAGCACTGTACTTAGGCCGCGGAGACCAGAAAACAAATTGCATTGCAATGTAAGCCCGTGGGTCTATGTATGCTTAGCAAATGCTTCCCGACAGCCAAGTCTACCAACTGCAGCAAGCGGCTACAGTGCATGGCGGTACCCAGACAACAAGCACAGACACCCTGGGCCAAAAGCGTCTTCTATAAGACCCATATGATAAAGACTCCTATAGCATCACTAATCTAGGAACCTGATTAAGAAACCTTGGGTCTTTATTGGGATCTTGAAACGGATCCCAGTATTTGGAAGTTGGGGGGCCAGGGTTTATTAAACCCAAAACCCTCAGCCTCAAACCCTAAACCCAAACTACGGAAATGCCACATCTGGGATCAAGGGCTGCGCATTGGGCTTCGCAGATGCGGAGAAGTCCCAGAAAGCATTCAGCCTCAGCGTCTGATTGAGGAATACAGTTTAAGATTGGCGCCTGCGCGTTTCGCAGTAGAGCGGTTCGGGGTTCAGGGTTTAGAACTCGGGTTTAGGGTTTATATGACTTAGATCAGAATTGGAAATCATCCAAGTGTTCAGCACGGAACAAGAACGCACCACAAGACATACCGGCAGGATCACAAGTCAGGAGGTTTCTGGCATGTCCCGGCAATGGTGGCAGTCATGACAACGGTGACGCCGAAACCCTAAACACCACTTTTACCCCTCCTACATGGCCCTTACAAACTGCTGTTGTGGTGGAAGCATTAAACATAACTCTCTACTTAAAAGCACAGTCCTTGTCATGGCAGGCCCCAACGCAACCATAATGTTTCCATGAAAGATTTGCTGCCAGTTGCAGGAGATTGGTCACTAGTCAGCGATCTTCCCGACAACGAGGTGCGATTAACGGAGGTTTCGGGACTCTTGCGAGAACATTCTACGAGTCGTCTGATACCATCAAGCATTCTGGAACCATCTTTCATATTGCATCGCTTCTTGTTGATGAACCCCATCATGTTCAGCACGCCTTGGGTCTGCTTCATCAAAGCGACTCACTACCTCTTGTGCTTCTTTGGGAAGAAGGGCTTTGCGGATCTTGAACAGTGCGGTCAGCACGCCAGTTCCTAATCTCAGAAAATGCTCCAACACCGATGACAAACCCCAGCCCTTTGTAAGCTCGCATGTGCTCCCTTATAAGAGGGTTAAATAATACAACATACGCCTTCAGGCTTCATGATAGATCTCTTAAAGGAATGCGAAAGCCTAAAACTTCTAAACCCTAAGCCCCACGCCTAAACCCTAAACAGAGACAGATACCCCAAACCTCCATTCTGAGAGGGAACCCCCCTTATAAAAGAAACACCAGAACCCCAAAGCCTCTGAGCCCTGAGCCGGCAATTAAACCCTAAACTCCTAAACAGCTCTAATTACAGATCCCTTTAATTGAAACAAGGCAACCCAAGATTAAATCTAAGGGTAAAAGGAGGGACCCTTAATAAGGACCCCTAGGTATATACCCTTAATATAGATGTTATATACCCATTATATAGCCCATTATAGGGTAGGGGTCCCCATTAAGGGTCCCTCCTTTTCCCCAATGAGCAAACAGAGCAAAATTGGCCTTAATGTAGTCCCTGCATAGGTACATTGGGGCTCATGTATATGGGTACATGGACCCTTAGGGTTACCTTAACCTACCAAACCGTACTTTTTGTAGGGTCCCTATAAATCCCATGTACATGGACCCTTAGGGAAGATCAAACAAAGCAAAGGGCGAGAGCTCCCAGGCCGCTCCGCGCCGCAAACCCGTCAGAAGCGAGGACAGCGTCACGACCTACGCAGAAACCCAGGGGGCCTCATTTAAAGGGGTCCTTTAAAGGGTTACTATAAGGGATCTATAAGGGTACTATAGTATACGCAGAAACCCAAGGGGGCCTTTTTTAAGGGGTCTTTAAAGGTTTATATACTATAAGGGATCTATAAGGCCTTATAAAGGGGTCTACAAAGGTTACTATAAGGGATCTATAAGGGTACTATAATATATGGGCCTTAATAATCCTATAATTTACATGTGGGTAGTCGTTAAAATTAGGGCCGCTTTTTGGGTGGGTCCCTATTATAATACGGCAGCTAATATTTAGGGCACGCAGAAGGGGCCATGATTTTGATAACCACCCATGTAGAAATTGCACGGAGAACCTCAACATATTTTGTGAATTAACGACCTTAAGGTCTTCGACAGCTTTTGTAGATGGGCATGTATAGGTTGAGGGTATGGGCTTTACGGTAAAATGAAGATTCTGCCGGAGTTTATGTTTTCCTTGGAAGGCTTTTTGAGGGGTTGTTCTTGAGCTTTCAGCGGATGCTTGTTTGAGGCTTTCTTGGGTTGCATGCATAACATATCCGGCAGCCCGAGGCAATGCCATCATTGACTAAATTGTTCAGGCCTGCAGAATTGGAAGAGGGCTTTGCGGAGAATTATAACCTGCTTGTAGCAGGGAGTACTAATGGTGGCACTCTCAGACCCCTATGTTGCGCAGCAACTACACGACAACCAGTATTTCTGGGGCCTGTTGTAGGGCTTCAATGACAATGACATGAGTGTTGCGAAGCTTTCATGGAAAGCCGTGATAAACCCCCTTATGCTATACCTATAGTCTCCATTGTAGTTCCTTTTTTGGTTAACCAAAAACAGTATAGGATCCCAACCACAAAACCGCAATGGGGACTTTAGATAGATACCATGAAGGAAGCTTGAAAGTTGCCCCAATAGACATTCCGCAGCACAAACAGCAGGACCCCAACCCAAACCCAAGCCCCACAAGCCCCGAGCCCTATAAATCCGAAACGCCAGAAACACAAAACTTCGTAAACCCTAAAACGCCCACAAAACCTAAACCCAGCAAGCCCCAAATTCTCGACACCGTAAGCCCTATCAACCCTAAGCCCTAAACCCCAATGCAACCCTTAGTAGAGCCCTTAACCAGCCCTTAAAAGAGCCCTTAAAAGCAGTTGAAAGAGCCCTTAAATGTTACAAAAAACCTCAAAGCAGCCCTAAACTTTCTGAGGGCGGACGCTCGGCTGCAGAGTTTCTGTGGAGGCCAGATCGAGAAGGCGGAGCCTTCATTAGGCAAACGAAGTTTGGGGGTTTAGGGTGGTTTAGTGGTTTAGGGGCTTAGGGTTTAGGGGTTTAGCGGTTTAGGGGTTTTTAGGGGTTCAGGTGTTGAGGGTTCAGGGTGGTTTAGGGGGTTTAGGGGTTTAGGAGGTTTAGGGGGTTTAGGGGTTTAGGGTTTAGTGGTTTAGGGTTTAGGGGTTTTTAGGTTTTTTTTTTTTGAGGGCTCTTTTCCACCTGCAAGTACAGTTAGAATTCCTATACTAGGAGGAGCCTGTTGGTTGGGACCTTCGTATCTGGAAGACAGAGACATTGCAAAGTTACACATCCGATCCGGTTTATAGGGGTTTAGGGTTTAGGGGTTTATGGGGGTTTCGGGTTTGTTTCGGGGTTTAGGGGTTAAGGGTTTAGGGTTTCGGGGATTGGGGGCTGAGGGGGTTATAGGTTAGAAATAGTAGCAGTGATGCATCCCATACCCTAACAACAGTAACAAAAAGCCGTAGCAATGTTGAAGACACGATGATATCAAGACTGTGAGTAGTTGCAGGTTGGTAGCAGTGCTGAAAGTCTCAACAGAGGAGCAGCAACCTTATGAGCTATCAGCAACGATCGGGGACGAATACATGTCTGTACTTTTTGGAACAGTCTCGTCGATTGCAAAAGAGGAGTAATCGACACCATCATCATATCATCGTCGTGATCATGCCCATCATCTTGTAGAACAGAATGGCCGAGAAGCTTTTAGGTAAGCTTTAGTTAAAATCCAGATCCTAAAACCGAAATCAAACCTCATAAAAAGCCACACACTAACTGATCAGATCCTTATTAATAAATTGAACAAGGTCTCATGAAGGGCTCCTTCCAAAGGCCTTCAATCCGAGCTTTGCAGGATCGAATCAATCGGGTTCCTTTAAGGGGTCCCTTAAAGGGTTTCGATAAGAACCATAATAATTTAATGTTCAATATCAGTGCTAGGACGTCGGAGCAGATTTAGGGGTTGGACTTCGGAGGCATGGACAGAAACCAAAGTAGCGAAATCGACGCGGATTCGGTTCCTTTAAAGGGTTCCGAAAGGGGCTTATAAGGGATCTATAGTGGGGTTCTATGATACAGGGGGCCTTACAAAATAGAACGGGATTTAGGGTTCAGGGTCATACCCTTAACCCACGGTTGTTCAAGCTCGAAAGGCTGAACAAAATCAGTGTGGCAATGCAAACTCTGCAGTAGCCGCACCTGAAAGACCGAAACTAAACAAAAACTACCGAAGACATGACAGAAACATAATAATCATAATTCTTGCGTTGTGTGTCGCCGGGATACTTCTACCAAAGGATCAATCACTCCAGCCTGAACTTACACCTTCAACCCTAAAGCTCTAAACCCCAACCCTAAATACTAATCAATTATGCAGAGATCCGCAACCAAACCCTCAACACCACACCTGAAAGCCCTAGATATCCTGCATCCCAGAGGCTTTAAACCCTAAAACCTACGCAGATCCTACACCCCAGCCCCCAAGCCCTAAACCCTATGTCCCTAGACCCTGTCGCTTCATTCCCCAAAGGGTCCATGTACCCAAATAGCACATGCTTTGGCCCCAAGGTACCTATGTAGAGACTACTTTACAGCCAAGCATATACTACTTGAGTCACATGGACCCTTAAAAAGGACCCTATCATAAAGTACCCTTCACAGGAATCCCTTATCTTGGTGTTCAAGCGATCACCAAACTCCGCGGCCGGGGGGCGCGCTTTGCCAAATCTCGGGTGGGCCGCGGGCGCAAGCGCTCAGGGCCTAAAGTCTCTGAGAGGGCTTAGGGTTCAAGGTTTCTTGAGTTTGAAGCTTTAGGGTTTTGGAGTTTGAAGCTTTAAGGTTTAAGGTTGTGTTAGGGTTTAGGGTTTATGCGCTTTTAAGTGTAAGGTTTTAGGGTTTGATGTTTTTTTCAGGGTTTAGGGTTTCTGGGTTTAAGGCTTAAGCCTTCCAAGGTTTAGGGTTTTTTGAATTTAAGGCTGTAGGGATTTTAGGGCTTAGAGGTTTAGGGTTCTCTGAGTTTAAGGTTTCAAGGAGTAAGGTTGTTTTAGGGTTCAGGGTTTCAGGGTTTGCAGGGTTTAGGGATTTTTTGGGCTTATAGGGTTTAGGGTTTAGGGATTATAGGGTTTAGGGGCATCCACTAACCTACCTTTTGAAAGGTGGTATCCGGCAACTATGGGGGAGCATCACCTGTGAATTTTGTAGGGGAATTCTCAGATTTGTTCGGCGGGCCTTCATCC